>CM070874.1:178368296-178773296 GCA_036365515.1 Torymus aiolomorphi | reverse complement strand
ACCTTTTTCCCCCACTACTACTACTTTCCCCCACCATCTCACCCACTATAGTCCACGAGAACTTGACGTGACGAATCAATCTCAAGTATATTTTCATATTCAGCATAAATTATACAATTTACTGTACTGCTTAACTGATCATCAAAACGAACATCAATTCTCACACTACCATGTTTTACTAGATTCCAATGTGTGTCTTGATTTGCTGATAAATCAGGTGTTAAATCGAAAGCGAAAAGACAATATCCATTGGCATAAGCTTCGCGTGAAACGGAATTACCCTCATTTAAATAATGTATACCTGTACCAGAAAATAAAGTATGATATGCATCAACATACATATTATTCGTTTTAAAATCAGGTTGTAATGGTTTAGACGGTACTTGTACGCCATCAATGTAGAGACACAAATAATTTATATTGAAATTTTTAAAATTAAATGGATTGAGACCCTTATCACCGTTAAAAGCTTTATTTTCTACAAAGCCAACAATAATTCTTTTTGGTAATTGACCTAAAATGACATTATCCAATGTTTCTCCATGAATACCACTATGCATTGTAATAGCTTTTACTTCTACACGTGTGAGGGGATATTTAGCTGTTGTTTTCGAAAATGCTTTTTCGTGAGCCAATATAATACTTGGACTAAGTCTGACACAACGTACAAAGAGAGCAGCTTCGGTGATTCGAGCGGTATAGAGTCCTGTCGGGTCCATAAGACAAAAACTATCTCGTGATCGTACGAGCCGCACACGTACTTCGACACCATTAATTAATAATTTGTCTTGATTGAAAACATCACAATGTAAATACCCAATCATATCTATGTTTTTCTCATCGCCCATAAGGATTCGGCGGTTTGTAAGACCCTCGTTTTCGTCATCTGTAGCATCCATTTTTCCAGGAGTGTCGGTGTACCATAGTGCACTGGTGAGATGAGATTTTTTAGCTGCAGACCCATAGTTTAATAAAGTTTCAATGTATGATCGATAAGCGTAGGCGTTATTGGGCGGGGAAATAGGTTTTTGATTAAGGGGGCTAGACACCTTTTTTCTCTGAAATAAGAAGTCACATTTTAATACATAAATGTAAACTAATTATTTCATACTTTTTACATATAAAAGTGGGTATATTTACCTTACCTTAAAACTTTCTCCGATGGGCCTTTCATATGGTCCAGAACTACAGTCATCGATGAAACAAGTTTTTTCACTATCCGTAAGCTTTGAAATTTTCCTGTGGATGGATTGACTTCAGATTTGAACTAAATTGCTCCTGAATAGTATAATTCTCATATGAGTGTAGGGATATTTGATCTAATGAGAAAAAAAAATTGTGCTGTTTTTCAAGAGTTTTTTTTTTATTTTTTTAAATTTTTTATATTTTTTCATAATTTTTCTGATGTAAAAATTTTTTCCGACATTTAATCCTAAATCCCTACACTCATATGAGAATAATACTATTCAGGAGTAATTTAGTTCAAATCTGGAGTCAATCCATCCACAGGAAAATTTCAAAGCTTACGGATAGTGAAAAAACTTGTTTCATCGATGACTATGGTTCTGGACCATATAAAAGGCCCATCGGAGAAAGTTTTAAGGTAAGGTTAGTATATCCACTTTTATATGTAAAAAGTATGAAATAATTAGTTTACATTTATGTATTAAAATGTGACTTCTTATTTCAGAGAAAAAAGGTGTCTAGCCCCCTTAAAAAACACATCAACTTGATTAAATATCGAGTGCATAAAATTATTTACAGGACCAACATTTTTCAAGGTATTTTTATCTATGGTTTCAGGAGGTGTTACTGTTTGTGCGATAGTTACACGAACACTAAGCAGAGTATGTGCAAGGTCGATATATTCACTAGTTCCCGGTATAGAAAACTCTATTGGCGACCCTTCAGTTAGCGAAGATATTGGCTTATATTAAACATAATTTGAATTTTCAATCGTTGTTTGAGTAGGGGGTACACTAAATAAATTCACTTCAGATTTAAGACATGCACACGAACCACTATGCAGAAAAGCCATTATTCTTCAAAAATATCTCGTGCAGTACGTTTTTCTTTCAAAGTTTTCCTTTTATTTTTACAGTGTTTTTTTTTAATACCAAATTTTTTATTTAGTTTAACTTTGGAACGTTTTCTACTTTTGGTGTTAACGGCATCAGAGTTCTTAGTCAACTGTTGTTTCTGGGCCCGACGCTTAGTTTTATATCCTGAGCCACTTATCAGATTATCTAATTTTTCTTCGGCTTTTCTTTTGAGATTCTTTCCTGATTCTCGAATATTATTGCGAAAAGATTCTTTAAAAGGTTTTTCGTGTGTAATGTCATCTAAACATTTACACTTGTTCGTAAAGCCTCTTTACCAACAGCTTTTCCTAGAGCCTTACCACCTTTTTTTACAAACGGTAAAACACTACGATAGACACCTTTTAAAAAGCTTCCAACACCTTTTCCTTTTTGCATAGATGTATCTATTGTAATATAATTATTGAATGGATGGTGGGCACTTTGGGTATCATAAATTGTTTCAAAATAACCCATCTTATGCTGTTCTCTTAAAATGAAGTGTTACTGTCAACGTACCGTAATCGAATGCTATAGGGTTTCCATCTTGGTCCTTTATATCTATTGTGATCGATTGAAATGACGTAGATAATAATGGAATATACATTGGCGTGATAAAGTTTTTAATCTCAATGCTACCATATTTATACTCGTTCATATTAAGAGGAACTATGCGTAAAAGAGGTGTGTGTACATCACCTGTAATGTAAGGTTCACAAATATCACTATACACTCTTATTATTGATGGTAAACCACTAATAAGATCGGCAGGTCTTTGACCGGTAACTGTATCTCTAATTTTTTCAAGATTATGATTTTCAAAGCCAATAATTCTCAAGAGTTTTTCAGACAAAATTAAACTATGAAAACTCGTGTCACAAGTATCCTGGCAAGTTCGTTCAATTTCTATAAACCCTCCACGTTGTGCTTTGAATTGTAAGTGATTTTTTATGTTAGGTAAATTATTTATTTCTTGTAAAAGATTTTCCATATCTGTGTAAATTCCTGGAGATAAGTGTGCAATAACATCATTTTCTATTGATTCGTGTCTCAAATCATTTGGTGGAAACGACTCAGTTGTTTTTACACAGGCCATACCCTCATAGTTATCGAGCGAAATATGTTGAAATGTGTGGGGTATCTGAATCTCACATAGAGCTATAGACCACTCACCGTGTAAATAAATATTTTGAGGTAGCTGTGTGGTCAAATGTGTTGTTTTATTTTCAGGAAACACATACATGCTGTTGTTACTAGATAATAATATGTAAGCTTGTTCTCTCATTATATCTTTTTTAAATTGTTTGCTGAAACCCAGGAATTAAATTTATCGGGATGACCTTTCCAAGTTACAAAATATTTTTTGTTTTTCCCTTTACCTTTAGTTTTAAGAATCTTATCTATTTGAAATGATTCTGTATTCAAATCTTTTTGTACTCTAGAAAGTTCTTCTTCGTAGAAAAAGCCTTCGATTGGTTCACCGTCAAGATCTTCCAAAGTATAAACAGGCGGTTGGTGTTTAGTAGATATACGTATAATTCGGAATAATTCCAAAGTCCATCCGCTTTCATATGCTTTCTTGAACACTAGTTTGGCGCGACTGACACGTACTAAGTCACCCACTTTATATTTAGGGTATCGAATACGGGTCGTGTTGTATCGTTGGGCTAGGTTTTGGTATGCTTTTACGGCATTATACAAATTAACTTTAGCAGGAGTCATTTTAGTACCGGAATGCCAAGAATTATTGTAAGCATCAACAATTTTTTGTAAAATATCAATATATCTGTACGTATTTGTATGAGTAAAATATCGCCATAATCGACCCTTCAGTGTTCTGTTAAACCTTTCAACCACAGCTGCTTTAATATCAGGATTTCTAACTACACGATAGTTTATACTGTTCTTTTTCAAAACTTGTTGCATCTCTTTGCCGAGAAATTCTTTACCTTTATCAGTTTGAAAGAGCATGGGGTGTTGTCCTTTACAACGTGTTAAAATACGTTCAAATGCTGTAGCGACACTTTTCGATGTTTTGTTACGAATAGGTTCAACCCATGCAAATTTTGATAAAACGTCTATAACTACAAGTAGATATGTGTTGTCATTGTTATAGGTTTTTAATGATCGTAAATCAGCGAGATCTCCTTCCCACACATCAAAAGGGTTACGAACGTCATAAGACCTATGCGGAAAATGACGGCGTACAGGTTTATGTAGAGTATAAGCATCCTGACTTTCAAGCCATTTGATAATTTTTTTGCGATCGTGTTTTTTACCAATTGTTTTTAAAAGGTTGTACGCACCAGCATAGGCTGGTGATTTCGGTGGTCGATAGAAAAAATTATTTAACGTTTTTTCCATTTATCTTATTCTTAAACTTTTTTAGTTTCTTTTTTACGTTTCTTTTAATTATTTTTTTAATGTACAAAGAAAACTTGTCAAAAGTTATTTTACTTATCATACAACAAGTTGTGACTAAAGCCACACCTCTCTCGTTAGTTGTAGCTGTTTCAGACAATAAACGTGCAAAGGCACGTTTAGCCAGCAAACAATCAGCTTTGCTACGATCACTACTGTTTGCATATGCTATATCATGTTCACGACAATAATCGTCAAGTGGGTTGATACCTTTCTTACCTTTCTCTAACCTCTCGTTTAGACGTGTACCAGGTCCACAAAAATGGTATCCTGGAGCACGTATTTCAAAAGATAAAGAATTGATTAAATTATCTACAAGACTTGATTCTGGGTGTGTGATCAAATCTTCTTCAATGTTTACTCTAGGCGATCCCATGGAAGAATACGAACTTTTGTAACGTGTCTAGGTGTTTCTTGGGGGTGTACTCTTTTTTGCAACTTTCTTGGTGTTGCTCTATTAGCTGGTTTTTCATTTATTTCTTCACTATTAGATTGTTGAGTTTCTTCGTCGTCGTCATCACTATCAGGTTGCGGTGAAGAAACAAGTTCCCAAATTTTATTGTTACCAATAAATTCTCGTGGTATATTTGCTCTGCGAAGCGCTTCGGTAAACTGCCTATAACCACTTGACAACAGCTGTTTTCTGTTTCTCAGAGCATCGTTAATCAAATCTACTATATTTCCACGTTTGACGACACTGCCATCTATGGTAATCTTACCAATATCATCCCACGTGACATCACCAGAAGCAGACAATCGCAGTAATAACTGTTTTGCTTTAAATCGAAGCGTTGATGGTACACTGTTCATTATGTTATCATCTACTTTTCTGCTATCTTCATTGGTATCTTCATTATTATTTACTCTGCTTACTTTATCGATATCTACAAGGGTGGTTACGTCGCTCACGTGAAACTTTTTTGCACCATCATTTGATTTATAATACATAAAACGGTCTAATGCTTGTTGGTACGTCGCATATTTTTCACGATCATCTTGAATTGATGTCGAATTTATAATTTCGCTCATTTCTTTGTCTAGTCGCGACGAAGGTGTACCCGGTGTTTGCATAGTAACCAATTTTTCACCTGATAAACGATGGTGTAAATTGTTTATACTTTCTTCAGGGATCAAAATCATTTTTCTTACATGCTCCATAGTTTTATCACAGGTACCAAGATGAGTGGTAAACAAGTCTGGTATTTGATAATCAATTTTTTTTATTTTTCAAACTTTGTGAAGAATCAGTTAATTTTCTTAAGAATAAAACGTACTTTTTCAATTTATTTTTATAGTTTTTGTTCAAAGGCACGTTACTACGTAAAATATTTAAGCCACATTCGCAAATGAGAATAACAAGTTTTTTATCTGCTTCGCGTAATAAAACATGTCGTTGACTTTTATCAAAATGAAGCAGAGATTTTAAAGTATTTAAATTTTTTTGTCCAAGACGCTTGCGTCTACTCGAACCCATTACAATCGTATGACTGGTATATTATTCCCAAGTTCGCTACCTTTTATAGATTTCTTGGGAACATAAACATAGTGATATTTATCAAACGGAAATATATTATTACGAAAACGACAATTATCAGGTGTATCTTGGCGTAAGTCAAGTAATAAATAGGAGTGTGCTTGTTTAGTTGCATCAAGATAAGTCTCTTGTAGAAATTGTGGATTTTCAGGACACACTTGGCGAGCTAGATACTGTATCTGAGATTTATCTCTAGGGTTTTTGAAAATAACTATATAATTAGAATTTAACGAGATTTCACGCTGGCCCTTATGGAAAAGGTTTTGTGTGATGAATATTACGCTTAAATTATTATGATGACTACCCTTGGTAAAAAGATTGGCAATAACGCCACCACCACCACCACTACCCGAACACTCCCTCATCAAGTCGTCTATAATTATCAATTTTGGTCTAGGATCGTCGGCAAAGTCTGAATTTTTTGGTAAAACCTCGTGAAATTCGACATCATCACTCAGTTCTTTATACGTTGATTGCCATTCGGAATAGTAAACTATTATTCGGTCAAAGTGTACGTTACTCATACTATCTATATGTTTTAAAAAGTTATTAACAAACACGGTTTTCCCACATAATGTGGGACCACAAACCATAGATGTCCAAGGATGTTTCTACCGTAGATCCATGACAAAAACTGTTTCATTAAAGGAGATAATATTTTTTATAAGTCTCGAGGTTTGTGGCGGCGGCGGCGGCGCGCGCGTGTCACAAGCTTTTTGAGAAATCAGATTGCTGATGAACCGACAAGCTAATTTGAAGTGACAAGCTAATTTGAAGTGATAAGGTAATTGAAGTAACAAGCTAGTTTGTAGCTACAAAACTTGTGATAAATGTGCTTAACGAGTATCAAAAAGCTTAATGTGAATCAATAAGCCTAATGTGAATCGAAAAGCTTGATGTGTTATATCAAACTATTTAATGTACCTCTTGAGCCTTTCGCCACTGCCGCTACCACTTTCGACAGATTTATTTATGCTAACTTTATTACTTTAAAATAGAGATAATTAAGAAACAAACAGATTTTTAATTGAAATATAATTAATTTATTACGGTCATATACCTAACCTGTCAAAGGTAAGGAAAAACAAGATTGATATTTTAATACATTTATTGATTAATATTTTTGTTCATAACATGATCAATATCCTTCAACTGTAAAGATGCAAGTTCATACATCAAAATATAGGCATCATCTATTAACATACTTAAATTATTTTTTTTCAAGATTTTATGTAACTTATTAACATTATGGGTATAAAATGTGCTTGTTATAGAATGTATATCATAAAATGTAAACTGTGTATATTGTGATAATTGATTTTTTTCTTGTAATTTCTCTTTCGTATAACTACAAATTTCATTAAATACATATTTTATATCTTTGCACGCATTTAACAGATATTTAATCCTATTGTCTACGTTTGTAGAGATGTGTTTGAGCTGATCATAGATTGTTTTATTATACACCAATCTTGATTGAAAGCATATCTTTGTTGGTGGATCACCGCTATGATTTTTCTCTTGTGTTTCGTCTATCAGCTCAAAAGCTTTATCAGAAAAACTTATCATGAACCTTATGCTAAAGCTGGTACCACAAGATATTTTTTGATCAACCATTTCGTTTCCTTCAGATTCAAAGAATTCGTCAATCCTGGGAAAACTTTCTTCAAAGCAGATCCACTCGGTATGCGTAAGTGGTATACCCGCAATATTTTGACCACTTAGACGAACAACAGATTTGAAATCACCACAGCCAATAACATGGCTTTCTAGACCAACTGTCAGTTTCTTACAGTATGATTTATTTAATCCATACAGTATGGATAGTATTTGGCCACATTGGAACTTAGAGTTTTGATTAATATTCTGAGCAAACATTTTTCAGTATTATCATGCTTTAGTAGGATCCAAGATCAAAATGACAGATAATTAAAGTACCCCTTTATATATAAAGTATCCATAAACACTCACACTCTAACAACCCTTCCTAATCTTTGAGAATGTAATCATTTCTAGATTGAGTGTGTGTGTGTGTGTGTGTGTGTGTGTGCGTGCGTGTGTGCGTGTGTGTGTGTGCGTGTGAGTGTGTGTGTGTGTGTGTGTGTGTGTGTGTGTGTGTGTGTGTGTGTGTGAGTGTGAGGGTATGGTGTTATGAGTGTTAATAAACCATTAAATTAATTATAGATATAATGATTTATAAAGTTTAAGTATTTTTGCTTCCTCCTAGAGGAAGCTTTGTGATAGTAAAAACAAAGTTTATGAGATAATGTGATAGAAATGTTATTTAGCAAATTAGGAATAGAAATACACTATTTTTAGAAAATGTCCGTATGGATGTGTGTGTGTGTGTGTGTGTGTGTGTGTGTGTCTGTGTGTGTGTACGCTGATATCTCTTGATCTACTCGACCGATTTTAACGGGAGAGTGATCATTTTTTTAGATTTTGCTTCCACAATTGGGGTCAATATTCTATTTTTGTAAAATTTATTTTTTTTATAGCCATTTTTTAATTTTCAAAATTTTTATTTTCGATTTTTTTAATATTTAGAACAAATATTGTTTATATATCATGAATTCTCTGTATGTAGGATAAAATTATCTACAATTTGAAAAAAAAAAAAGTCGGTAGCTATATTTCGTCATAAGTTATTGATGAAAACGTAATTTTTTGTAAATAAGGTATAATTTCGAAATTAAAAAAAGATATTAACATCAATATTTTTTGGTTATAAAGGATATTAAGTACTATAACTTACTAAATTTTTAGGTTTTTTTTTCATTATTTTTTGAGAAAAAAAATAATTTTAAAAAAGTTATTTTTTTTGTCGTTCAATAACTATAGTAAAATTGGCTTAATCACTTTGAAATTTTTTGTAGGGGTAGATTTGTATACCAATCGAGTGAGTTCTTTGGGCAAAAGGATTGATCCATAAATTTCGGAGATATTTGAGGTTAAAATTTTTTCAATTTTTGTTTAAATCGTAATTTCTCTAGAACGGCTCTATGTATCTAAATGGGGTGGGTGGCATTCGAAAGAGAATTAAATTACCTATATTTTCTAAAAAAATTAATTCTCTAGCTATCACGGTTCTTTTGTTATTAACAAAAACGTAAAAATTGAAAAATGAAAAAAAAATGGGTTTTATATGTTCAACTATTACAAGAGTAAAATTGTCTTATTCGCTTCAAAATTCATTGTAGAGGTATATTATTGATAGTTCTCGGATGAGTTCTTTTGGCAAAATGATTGGTTCATAAATTTCAGAAATATTTGAGGTAAACACAATCAAAGGACAACTTTAGAATATTTTTTTTATTTTGAACCGATGTACGACGAGAAGCCGTTGACAGTGGACTTGAAGAAGAAAAATTTAATGAAGAATAGAACTTGAAGAAGATTGTTTTCCATTCATATAAGAATTAAAATCACAAACAAATAAATTGCAAATGCAACCTCAATGAATAGCCATGAAATAATTACAAGTTAATATTTTCCATAAAATTTTTCCAATTTTTTTCGTGAAATAATATATTACACACCTAGGCAGTAAAAATAAGAAATGAACCTCGGCTTCGCCTCGGCCGACAATTACATGTGATCTGAGGCTTTCTTTTTTACTGGCCAAGGTCTGTATACTATTTCTCTGCTCGACGGCGCCGGAAAGCGGCAACTTCGTTTCGCGCAGCGGCTGGGAAGTTGGCGCTTTCCGGCCGGAGGACAGAAAAATTTATTTTTCGAATTTTAATTTAATAAAAGGAATCAAAAAATTAGTTTGAGGAAGCTACGTGCCAATGAATTGGCAGCGGTTTTTTACATTATGAACCATATAAAAATCATTCCTAAAATAAGAAACGACAAGTATTTTACAAAATTTTAAAAAGTATTTATTATCATAATGAGATATATTTAAAAATACTGATAAAGAGGTCATAGGTTTACAAGAAAATACGGTATTTATTTTGATGTGTTTTTATTCAGCTTCAATTTTTCAATTTCACTTTTTAATTCATTAATTTGATTCTGCTGCTGTTCAAACTTCCGCTCAAAATTTTGATTTAATAATAATAAATGTTTTGTAATTTTATTTAATTGTTTACATAGATTATCTTTTTTTCTAAGTAATTTTTCTGTATGATGCACATTACAGTCAAGAATAAGTTTTATGTATTTGTTACTTTTTTCTAAGTCATCTAAATTTTTTAAATCTCTATTTATTGATTCAACAGTATTGAATAATGAATTTTTATTGGTCCAATGATCTTCGTCATATGCTTCGAGAGTTTCGACTCGTTCAATGACATTTAAAATTGCCATATGTGTACGAGTTTCATCGAAAACCATGTTGAAATCAGGTATCATCTAACAAGTTATTTTCTATTTTAAAATTCACCTTGTCACAATATTAACAACTTAAGAGAGAGTGGTAGTATTTAATACTTTAAGAAGAACTCACTTTAATGTGCGATAGAAGTATTTCTGGATGATGAAGTGTATTTCTACGATCACTCAAACCAAATTTATAAGTATGTAACAGCGTACTGGTTCAACTAATCTTTGATAGTTTCTGGGGCGCAGACAAACTGAACTGTGGTGTAAATATCGTTTAAGACGGCTTATATACACACCAAAGAGCATGAAACTACGGATTTTACGGTGGGGACGGAATAAAAGAATGCAGAGCAACGCAGCGAAATTTTGAGGAATAGGCACTTTTGAATTTAAAAAGTCTAAAAACATAATCGCAGCTTAATATATTATAATGAAAAATCACCAAAAACATTTTTAAAACACTCAGAATTATAAAAAATTCCATAAAATTTCTACGACTAAGTTATAAAATACGGTAAATAGATGGATACAATGTGTAGTAAAACTATGTTACTCTGAACTGATATGAAAATTGATTGGGTTGATCAATACATCGATCGGCCTGTGAAGTTCCAAAATACCACCAATAAAAAGAGAATGTTGCACCTAATAATAAAGTACAATACCGCGAATTAATGTGGATGTAACTTTCCAAGATATCCGTACCAATACCTTACTAATACCGAATCAATAACAAAATTAACTGGTTAATGAAAGTTATAAATATGCGGAACTGTTAGAGGGTAAATTGGGTAGTAAAAAATTGTAATACCGCGAGCTAATATAACCATCGATTAGACTGATCAATGTATCGATAACGAAATCGATCAAGCAATGAGGTTCCAAAACGTCTTCATTTAAAAGAAGATATGGTACCTTATACAAAAGTCTAGCACCGCGGATCGATCTAACCGTAATTTCCGGTAGTAAATCGTGCCAATATCGAGCCAATATGTTGATCAGTGTACTAAACTCTCTCTATTTTCTCATCTTGTATTGAGGTTTACGTAAAGGGTTGTTTGCGTGCTTGATAATAAAAATAAATTAGTTTTTATTGTAGTTTTTCGTAGCATGTATCAGGAACATATAAGCTAAGAAGGTGTCACATATGTAATAGTCATAAGTAGGGTATTATACTATCTGATCCGTTGATTATTATGACGGACTACTGACCTTACAAGTGATAACGTCTCATCCGTTGCACTTGTCATAAGAAACAAACAGCGAAAAGAGTTTAAGTAGTTGTAATGATCATCGATTGGATCAATCGACATATCGATAACGAAATCGATCGATCTGTGAGGTTCCAAAATACCTCCAATAAAAAGAGAATGTTGCACCTAACAATAAAGTACAGTACCGCGAATTAATGTTAATGTAACTTTCCAAGATATCCGTACCAATACCTTACTAATACCGAATCAATAACCAAATTAGTTGGTTAATGAAAGTTATAAATATGCGGTACTGTTAGAGGGTAAAGTGGGTAGTAAAAAAGTATAATACCGCGAGCTGATATAACCATCGATTAGACTGATCAATGTATCGATAACGAAATCGATCAAGCAATGAGGTTCCAAAACATCTTCATTTAAAAGAAGATATGGTACCTTATACAAAAGTCTAGTACCGCGGATCGATCTAACCGTAATTTCCGGTAGTAAATAGTGCCAATACCGTACCAATACGTTGATCAGTGTACTAAATCAGTGTACTCTCACTATTTTCTCATCCTGCCTTGAAGTTTACGTAGAGGGGAGTTTGTGTACTTGGAAATCATAATAAATGAATTTTTATTACAGTTTTTTGCAGTATGTATCAGGAACATATAAGTTAAGAAAGTGGGACATGTGAATATAGTCATAAGTAAACCATTATACCGGCTGGTCAGTTCGCCATTATGACGGACTACTTGGCATAGAAGCGACGACACCTCATTCATTGCACTTATGATAAGAGACAGCCAACGAAAAATCTTCAAGGCGATACACAAAAAGTAGGTGTAGCTTAACGTGTGCTAGTGGGGTGGCCCCTAATGCAGTTGTTATCATTCTATTTTTGTAGCTTTTTAATAAACCTACTCACTCAGATGTTTCTCTGCTAACTCGGGTCGATTTAATTTTATATTAATATTAACTTTTTATGTAAAATTAATAAATAGACATTTCCTAAACATAGTTTTGTAATAAATAAACTTAAATAAACAATAATTACACATAAACTAATAATTTAAAATATTTCTTGGGTAAAACGCTGTACAAGCTCTGAATCAGCTTATATGAACTTTTCTCAAATAATTTATAAATTATTTGGATAATATAGTAGACAAATGTCTCTGATATCGGCTGAGATTGAATGTTTTCGTGAGAAAAGAATTTTAGAGTATTCGCCAGACGTAATAAGAGTAAACCGAGGGTTTTGTTCCATCTCTTATTATCGCATGATTTTAGAAGTTATTTGAAAAATAATTTCTACTTCCTCCGTCATGTGTAATATGAATCCAGAATCCGATTTTCTGCAAGTTTCTACAGACTCTAGACGTAATAAGACTGTAGCTTATGCTTCAGTTTTCACAAACTTTTACAAAAATGATGGTTAGAGCACCCTGCTGTCCTCCAGTCTACCGCAAGTTTTCGACACGACAAGATCTCTCTCTCTCTCTACCCTATTATGCAGAATATTGGGGAAGTACGCGTCGATATCGACGCTTACCCCGAGCTGGTTCACAACACCGCTTCGCCGCCACAAGAGCTGGCGAATTTCGTGAATAATTTGATCGATATGGGGGAGCCAAGAATTGCTTACAATATACGGCAAGAAGGCGTGCAACCTCTGGTACTCCAGGAGGCTCTGTTAGAAGAGCAGGCTCGTCAAATACAATTAGAGGAGGACGCTGCACTTGCAGATTTGTTGCAAGATGCTTTCGATGAGGCTGCCGCTGAGGAGGTGGACAGCGGCTTCGAGAGCGATAGTATTGAGGAGGAAAATCAGGAAAAAGACCAGCCAATGGATGTGGTGGAGGCTGAGGACATAGATTCCAACGCTGAAACCATCGATAATAATCACCCTGATCAAGTGGAAGATATCGAAAGTGAAAGTGAAAGTGACAATGATGACGAGTTAGATATCGATGAAGTGACACTGCGACGTGCGATGTGTGTGCGACGAAGATTTTTTCGCGGGGTACAACATTTATTACGGTTACAACGCGACGAAGAGATGTCTTGTATGCGTCGGCGTTTACGTGGTATTCAGCAGTGTTTACGTGGTATTCGGCGCCGTCGCCGAGACGTGGTGTATGATGCACCACGTCGCTATCGCGACATTTGCTACGGCTGTAGTAAACGGTTTTGGTGCCAGCGTAGTCGTCGTTGGATTCGTTGTGCATCTTGCGGATTCTGGTTGTGCCCGGCCTGCAATGAAGACACAGTGCACTGCCAGAACGAGAGGCAATTTTTGCCATGATGGTGCACACACACACACATCGAGGAGTTGTAAATAGTTTATAGTGACAAAGTGAACCGTATACTTAAGTGACAAAGTGTTTGGAATATAATTTAACTTGAATGACAAAGTGCTTAGTTAGTAGCATATTGTTTAGTTCTAAGTGACAGTGGTAAAAACTATGACAAAGTGACAAAGTGTGTAATAATTAATAACAACCGCCACAATAGCCGAAGGGCCGGAAAATGATGATGTACGTATTCTTATAATTATTTAAATATTATTATTAAAAATGTGTGCGTGTGTATACTTATTTTTAAATATTGTGTATGTGTGTGTGTGTGTGTGTGTATGTATGTGTGTGTGGGTGTGTGTGTATGTGTGCGTAAGTGTGTGTGTCGACGCAGGGGGAAGCTGCAGCTGTTCCCCACTACTACTACCGATGGTGGGGAGCTACAGCTCGTAGCCGTGGCTGACTGCAAGATCGTGTAGTTTGCCCGGAGCAGCAGGCCGTGTCAGACGGGGAATTCCTGCACCGTCTGGTACTTGCATGTATAGTGAGCGCTCTGAATGCGAGCGCTCCACGATAAGATTGTGGAGATCCTGCCGATCTCGTCTCTCTCTCTCTCTCTCTCTCTCTCTCTCGTGGGCGTGCGTGCGCGCGCGCGCGCGCGTGTGTGTGTGTGTGTGTGTGTGTGTGATTTTAAATCATATGTGATTTTAAATCATATATGATTTTAAATCATATATGAAACTATAGTTTCAAATTTGAATATTGTGGCACTATGGGGCAGCCATAATACATTGACCCTTTCTGGTGGTGGGGGTTTATTATGTCTGCCCCATGATGCCATAATATTCAAAATTTGAAACTATGATTTAAAATTTTTCTTTTACAATTCAACTTAATAATTTAAAATTTGATGAAACTATGATTTAAAATTTTTCTTTTACAATTCAACTTTATAATTTAAAATTTGATGAAACTATGATTCAAAATTTTTCTTTTACAATTCAACTTTTATATAATAAATATATGTGAAAAATGTTGAACAATTGAAATCAATCTTGTGATAGTATTTTAAACACACATCAATTTTTCTTATAATACCACCAACAATTTTTGTTTTTATTGTATATTTATCTTATATAAATTGACTAAGTCAATAATAGTTAATATTATAGAGTTAAACTGTAAAGTTAAATTTTAAATCATAGAGTTCAATTTATATAAATTTTAAAAGTTCAAGTTATATTTTAAATTTTGAAATCATAGAGTCAAGTTTAAATCATAATTTTAAATTTTGAAATCATAGAGTTAAGTTTAAATCATAATTTTGAATTTTGAATATTGTGGCACCATGGGGCAGACATAATAAACCCCCACCACCAGAAAGGGTCAATGACCTCAAAGTCGGTGGTAGGGGTTTGTTGTGTCTGCCCCATGGTGCCACAATAACTACTAATGGTAATGCTGATGACTCGCAAGTATTAGTGTTATACGGACAATAAAAAATTGTTTTCCTTTATTTTCTCCTGTAATGATTTTGGTGGGACCCCTGCGAGAACTTTGCGGTGGTTCAGCTTGTTTTGGTGAAGGGTGATCGGAACCCCCCATCAAAAGAACCTTTGGGCAGGGTCATTGACGTGCACCCTGGCCCCAATGGTCTGGTACTAGTTGTTACTGTCAGGACAGCCACTTCTTCTCTACGACGACATATTGCTCGGCTATGTCCTCTGGTGTTAAACGACAAGGTTAAGTGAGCCGGTTTCTTCAAGTTTCTGGTTCGTCCGTCGGACGAAGGCGGGCGGGATGTTTGGGAGATTTAAGTCAGACGGGGGGGGAGGGGGCATTTGAATTTCGCGCCGTGGCTCGCTGATCGTCGCGCCGCGGTTGGCCGAGCATGCGCGCGCACAGAGAGAGAGCCTGATTGGCGCACGTGAGGAGGTTCGCGCGGGCTCTCGCTGGCTTTATCCTGTGCGTTGAGTAGTACTGTCACATCCTTCGAAGGAAACAGTCAGTTTTGTATTTCTTCTTACGTTTCCCCTTTTCTGGCCCCACACGTGGTTGCTTTGGTTTCGTTTGTGTGAAAAATCGGCACGTCAGCACGGCCGTCCTTTTAGGTTTAAGTGCGTTTTATTATATTGTGCCGGTTCGCGAGTGTGTGTGGATTTGTGCGGATAGTTCTTCGTGTGATTGTGGGACAGCTGGCCACGTTCGAGTCACCTCGTCGTGCCGATTTCTGCCCCAGGTGTTCACCTACGCGGCACGGCCTGCCCGGGGTCCAGGTACGGTTCCCTCAAGACGTCAAGGCGCCCTGAACCGAAGAAGATGATCGCACTCGACGTGCGATCAGGACCTTGCGTCGGGTCGTCCACGTTTTCCCTCCGCCGGTTCGGGTAAGAGAGCTTTCTTTGCATGCGTAAAGGTACCTCGTGGCGAATCGGATGTGATTTGTCTTTCTTTATCTCAGTCTTATGCCTATCAGAGAATTACTGTTGCGTGTATAATTTCTTTTCTTTGTTGCAATAAAATCTTACGCTTGTCCGGGATTTCCTCTCTATATCGGGAGAAGTTTTATGCCTAGGCAAGTGTCTGCTACTCCCGTGAAAAATATTGTGTTAATTTATTTAGTCACCCACGCCTCACTCATTCCTGCCCTTTTATTATTGGAATTCATTTACTTATTTAATTTAGTATAACTTTCGCACATGGTGCCCCCGGTGAGGAATGAGTGATTGGTTCGCTTAATGAATTATTTTGAAAAGCGCATTATTTTTCAAAGCGTGCGTTTTATGCAAGTTGTTACCGGCGTCGGTATCGATTCGTCATTCTCGGAATCGGCTCGTGTCATCGAACACGCTGGGCCGGCCCAACGTTTTATCCTCGCACACGATTTCGAGTCCACCGCTTCTCGCTATTGCCAAGCACGTGGTCGTTGCGTCTTTCCTCCTATTTAATCTGCTTCTTCGCACCTGTGTTGTGATTGTGTTCGTGCATGTAGAATAAGTAGCGTTATTGCATTTCCTGCCACACTAGATTGTGAGAATTAATGAATTTAGAGTCAAGTTAGTTACATTTTCTTGGTTTTTTCGGATTATTAGACTCTCCACCTTTTTTTTTTCTTTTTGTGGCGGGTTGCATTATTGCTGGCCCTTTCTTAGGTGCTTCTCTTCATAAACAAGTGCATCATGGTTCCTACAGCTTTGAAAAAGCTAGTAGCGCTACAAGACGCACGCCGGAAAGAGATCAAGGGCTTGCACGAGCGCTTGCTAAGACGCGTGCTTCGCTCAAAAAGAGCATTGTTAAGGCGCACATTGATTCCTTAGTGACTTGAGTTCGGCACCACTCGAGTGGATAGATGGGCTCAGCATAATTCAAGTCGCGGTATTGAAAGCGTCTTAATCGGTGCCGCCTTAGTTTTGTCGAGTAGTAGGCTTGCCGTTCGTTCGCCGTCGTCGTTGATCGCGACGATGTAGACGCAGGCTGCGTAGGCACGCTCGGAAGCATCGAAAAATGCATGTAGCTGCAGGTTTGAACTCGTGGTTGAGCCAATCCATCTTGGAATCTTGAGTCAGGTCAGCTCCGGCAGTTCCTCAATGAATATTTCCCATGAATATTAATTCAACGGGCAGGAGGTCATTCCATGACGCATCGGAGAGCCATAGGTCTTGCAGAAGCGCCTTTGCGCGGATAACAACCGGGCCAAGCCATCCGAGCGGATCGAAGAGCTTGGCTGTCTCGGAGAGTACTATGCGTTTAGTTCATCGGTGATTCCTCTTAATTGAAGTGACTTTAAACGTGAAGCAATCTTGGCTCGGTAGCCAGGCTATCCCAAGGGCTGAGATGCATCCTTCGAGCTCGAGTTGCTTTTCTTTTGCCTCTGACGTGTCAAGAGTTTCAGCCAATACTTCGGGGCAGTTAGCTGACTACTTGCTCAAGGAAATTCCAGCTACTGCTAACAGTGCAGTAAGCTGCTTTTCGTTTCCACGGCGGCTTCGAGGGAGTCTCCGCCAGCGAGGAAGTCGTCTATATACTTGTGATGCTCTATGCTGTTTGCTCTCAGTGGATACGGCGACTTATACTGCTGGGCTAGTTCCAAAAGTACTCGGTTGGCAAGGAAGGGTGCTGCAGCGGTTCCGTAGGTGACTGTTAGGAGTCGATATGTCCGAAGTTCGTCCTTGGGTGTTTCTCGCCGGACAATAAGTTGCAAGTTGGCGTCTTCTCCGCTCACAAGGATTTGCCGGAACGTTTTGACAACATCAGTCGTGAAAACGACTCGAAAAAACCGCCATCGGGTTAACACAATCCAGAGATCCTCTTGCAGCTTCAGCCCAGTTAGCAGTTCATCATTGAGTGACGTCTCATTGGTAGAAGCCTGGAAAGCGTTGAACACGACTCTTAATTTAACTTCCGCTGTGTCGTGTGAGCGCTTGAACACGCCGTGATGTGGCATGAAGTACTTCCGTGTTGTCTTTAAGTTGTCATTAGGAACGAGCTCCATATGCTCTAGTGCTTCATACTCGCGGAGAAAGCCATGGTACATGGCAGCCTGAAGTTCATCGCGCTCCAGTCTTGATTCAGTGTGCAGCCATCGAGCTATAGTTATGCTTCTTGAGTCATCAAGCTCTGAGTTCTGCGACTTCAAGGGTTGTCGCACGACGAATCGACCCTCTTCGTTATGTTGAAACATCAACGCGAAATGCTGTTCACACTGTTCATCTTCGGGAGACCTCAAAGCTCGCGAAGGGGGCTCCTCCACGTTCCAAAATGCCTGCAGTGCTTCATGGATGTCCATCCGTACGACTGCGTGGTGGGCACGTATGGCTTGCTGGCTGAGGTGGTTTTCTGCTATAGCGTCGGCTGGGTCGGACAGTATTCAACCAAACGCGGTCTCTTGAGCGATAGGGTCGCCGCTGTTGCCACAGCGCATATTTCCAGTTGGCAGTTGTCCGTATAGTTCATCACCTATAATGCAACCAATCTTACCTGGTTTGCCGAAGGAAGGATCAGCGAGGTGGAGCCCAGTAAGGTGGGGCCACGTACTGCGACTAACCCTTGCGGCTGGTATCTTCTGGGTCAGCTTCCGCATTACGAGCGCCTCGATAGATATGTCGAAGTCAGGCTGGTACAGGGATCTCAAGCGCGTAGTGGCTAACGCTCGGGCTGATCCCGGGGTAGCTGAGCCGATGCCTAGAACAGACACATTTACATTAGTTTTTCTTAGTGCTAAACATTGAGCGATTTCTTCAGTAACAAAGGAAAATTCAGAGCCTTGATCGAGCAGCGCTTGTGCGAGGATTGAGTCACCCTCGTCGTTGTGCAGCTCGAATACAGCGGTGGCCAGTAGTATTTGTTGGCACATCGCCTGCGTGTGCATTGAGGTAACTACGTTCTGCTTGGAAGCGCTTCCTGGCACAGTCGACTCTCGCTGAGGAGTCTCCTTGTTGATGGGCGCTGGACTCGATAGTTGATGCCCTGCTTATAGAGAGGTGTCGTGCTTCTGACCGCAGATGAAACAACGACCCAGAGCACGGCAATCTGTGGAGGAATGATTTAGCTTTAGACAATTTTCGCATAGCTTTTGTAACAAAACGAGAGTTTGATGCTGAGGAACGGCCATCGCCCGATAATTTTCACAGTTGCTGATGTTATCTTGTGCCTTGCAACACGCACAAGTTCTGACCTTAGGGGGAATGGTTTTGCCGGCCGTGTCCGTCGAGGCGACGTGTACCTGTGTCGATTCGGGAGTCTTAACCATTTCTTAGGGCAATCTTTTTGCCCTTTTACAAAATGTCCCACCATGTGGCAAATCCAACAGGCATACGGAAGATGTCGCTAGGAATAATGGATCTCTATGAAAATTAAAAAATTTTCTATCATTTTTCGACGAAATATTTCGTAAATTCGAGGGTTGATTCGAGGTAAGTTTATTCGACAAGTATTTATTAAGTGATATGACGGAATTTTCCGAAAATTTGGGGATAATTCAAAACAAAACTTTTCGAGAGGTGATTTTGAACGTTAATGGGTTGATTCGAGGTCATTTTATTCGCGCAATATTTATTACCCACAATTAAATTTTTCGAGGTACGATTTTGCAGTTTTTTTTCAGAATACAAAAACAAAGATACTTGCCTTATCGTATACTTTCGTAGAAATACTCCTAAATTCATAAAAATAAAAATCTAAGGAGTTTTTTTATTAAGAGATATTCTATTTTTAAAGGATGTATTAATTGTTCAAAAATAATATTTAAGTTCTTATAATAGTATATTATGATACAGGTGGCGAAGCCGATGCCAAGCACTCGTTCGTGAATCATGCATTTTACGCACCTGTATCGTATACTATTTTATAGTATGAGAACCCGAAAATGCGCTTCAGAAGTGGAAAATTTATGAAAAGTTTTTATTTTTTAAGCGAAATAGGTTATATCATGTAGACAGATGAGTCTAGTAATTTTTTCTCGAGTGCGTTTGGGTTTTAGCTGTGAGACGTATATCTATATATCCTTATAGTTAAATTTTTTTGTGATTTTGCGCATGCGCAGCGACTTCCCGACTCCCTGTGCTAGAGCGCCTGCGTGCACCCGCTCTGTCTCACTCGAACGTCCGAGTGCTTGCACATACTCGCTTTCTTTTGCACGTCCGAACGCCCGCGTACAGAGAGATGAACGAGAAAAGTGCTGCAAGTTAGATATTTGTGAAAATATTTTTATTAAATGCACAACGTATTTCTTTCGAGAGTCGGTCTGGTTTTTAACAATATAACATTAAGAAACAGTTCTTGTAAAGGTTTTGACTTTTAGTTAAAAGGTATGAAATCATATGTTGAGCAGTTAATGATTTATTTTGTTTTGAGAATTTGTAATTAAAGAAGTTAAATTTGTGTTTATTGTAGGAAATAATATATTTAAGCAGTTCAATAACATGGACACAGCATTTGATCTTATGGATGGAGGCGGTGGTGAATTTATTCCAGTAGAGGTTATGGAGGCTGCTAATGTTATTAATTTAAATTTGTTACCTGCTAAATCAAGACAGTTATATACAAAAAGATATAATGATTTTAAAAGTTGGAGAAGTGATCAGAAGATAAGAAATTCTTTTGCGGAGGAAGTTTTTTTAGTTTATTTTAAGAAATTATCTGAGTCTTATTGCTCATCTACGTTCTGGGCATATTATTCTATGTTAAAAGCTTGTATCCAAGCTTATGATAAAGTAGATATTGGAGGTTATAATAGATTAATTTCTTTTATCAAACAAAAGCATAAGGGATATAAAGCGAAGAAATCCAAAGTTTTGACAATGACAGAAGTTGCTAAATTTTGTGCTATGGCACCTGATGATAAGTTTTTGGTAACGAAGGTAAATTTATTGTTTTTTTATAAGATTTTGTGTTTTTTTTTTTTTTTTTTTAATTAAAATATATAATGTATTTCAGGTTATTTTGGTGATTGGTGTAAGTGGATGTTGTCGAAGAAAAGAGTTGACAGAGTTGACTATAGATAATGTTCTTCTGCTGGAGAGTATGTTGTTGGTAACGATTCCTTACACCAAAACATTTGTTGAAAGATCGTTCACGGTTGTTGGTGAATTTTTTAGGATATGTAAAAATTATATTGACATGAGACCAGGATATGTAACTAGCAATCGTTTCTTTTTAACCCTTCGAGGTGGGAAATTAGTAAATGTACCAGTTGGTATAAATATTGTTGGAAGTGTGCCTAAAGCTGTGGCAATTTTTTTAAATTTATCGGAACCGAAGAAGTATACCAGCCATTGTATTCGCCGCACTTCTGCTACAGTTTATGTGGATAGCGGAGCAAATGAATCTGAATTAAAACGATTTGGAAAATGGAAATCTAATGCTGTAGCACAAGGATATGTGGAGGATTCGATGGCTAATAAAAAGAAAGTTGGTAAACAGATTACTAAAGCAATTTGTTCTGAGTTTGTTTCTGCATCTGCTGTAGTATCGTCTACTACATCAAGGCCACAGATTAAGGATGCAAATTCTGCAGTATCGATTAGTTCATCAGTAGGGCCAAGTGTTTCTGTATCTGCTGCAGTGCCGCCTACTAGATCAAGGCTGGATACAAATTCTGCAGTATTGATTGATTCATTAGCAGGGTTAAGTGTCGCAGCATCTGCTGCAGAACCGCTTAGTAAATCAAGGCCATTAACTACGGACACAACTTCTGCAGTACCAGTTAGTGCATCAGTTGGACTAAATAATTTTGATTTAAGTTTGTTTTGTGATGATTCATTGGTGTCGACTTCTGAATCAATAGAAGTATTAGTAGATGATTCTGGTATAAATAGTTATGATGATACGTCTAATAGTGGTAAAGTATTATCAGTTAAGGATCAAATTAAACTATGAAGACATTCAGATGAATCTACGTCTCCATCTAGTGATACGTCTACTTCAAGTGGATATCGGAGGAAAATTTATTCTAATGTTCATAGAAGAAATACTTTAACGCAACAAAGTTCACATAAGAATCAGTCATCGTCTACTGATGTGAGGAAAGAAGAAGATACTTCATCTGAATTTAAAGTTGGCAATACAGTGTTTAAATTTTATAATTGTAATGTAACAATTAGTGTTGTTACCGATAAAGGATCTTAAATTTTTCTTTTAAATTTGTATAATTATTTAAAATATTAAAATTATTTAGAACATTTTAATAAATATGATTATTTTAATTTAATTAATAATGTGTTATTAATTTATAATTCCTTTTTGTAAAATCTCAAATAATTATTATATTTTTATTTAATAGTACATTTCGACACTGGTGCGGAAGGTGATGATTTACTTCGTGTAACGTTTTTCGCACGAGCATCGCTCGTGCGAAAAGTCACACGAAATAAATAATCAACTTCCGCACTTGTTTCGAACGGTATTTTATACCACGAGAGCCGAAAAATCATTCCAAAGTTGTGATTTTGAGGTTAGAGTAGTATAAATATCATTTTAAAGGAATGTGAAAGTCATCTGTGTCGATGTTGGTAAAACAGGTTCCTAACTATGAGTTTCACATGCTGTTAAGCTAAAACCCAAACGCACTGTAGAGCTTTAGATTTTGTTCTGTAGGGGGCAGTGTAGTAGTGATATCTAGTAACTTTTGGAGCATGATTATAATAGGCCATTTTAGGCACTGCTGGAGGCTCTTTAGAGTGCGTAAAATGCGCATTTTAGGGTTCGAGTGCTATAAAAGTTTTTTTAGAGAGCTTGACTTGAGAGAGATTGAGAGAGAGAGAGAGAGAGAGAGAGAGAGAGAGAGAGAGAGAGAGAGAGAGAGAGAGAGAGAGAGAGCGAGAGAGAGAGAGAGAGAGAGAGAGGGAGAGCGAGAGCTAGTGAGAGATTGTATATTATGATTTTTCAGTTTATGATTTTTTAGAGTACAAAAACAAAGATACTTACCTTATCGTATACGTTCGTAGAACATATATTAGGGGTACAAATAAATTGTACCCGTTTTCAGCAACTTTTTTTTTATTTAAAATACTCAAAAAAATACAAAGTTTAATCAATATAGGCACCGTCGGCTTCTACTACCCTTTGCCAATGCCTAGGCAGCTGATGTATTTCGTGGCGAAAAAAGGCTTCATCTTTTGACTTTATGAAATCATCAACCATTTTTCGTACTTCATCTTCATTCTGAAAATACTGCTCTGCTAAGCTGTTTTGTAATGAGCGAAAAAGCTAATAATCGCATGGTGCAATGTCAGGAGAATAGCCGGATGCGCTAAAATTTCCCATTGTTATTCTTCTATGGTTTGACGGACCGTGGAATTTCTGTGTGGCTTAGCGCTATCATGCTGCAAAGTTACTGGTCTTCGTCCATGCCCAGAATACGACCTCTTCTCTTGGATTTTTTTCAGTAAACGGTTTAATTGAGAAGAGTATCGTTCACCAGTAACAGTTTCTCCGGATTTGAGAAGCACGTAATATAGCACGCCCCATTCACCAAATACAGAGCAGCAACTTTTTTCGAAAGACGTTGCGTTTTGGTATGGATGTTGTGGGCTGTCCTGGATCTACCCAATGTTTTTGATGTTTAGGATTCTTGTAATAGATCCACTTTCTATCACCAGTCACTAATTTCCACAGAAAGCTCTTCTTTTTTTATCTTGAAAGCAATGAGAGACACGTCTCGACTCGCCTTTCACGTTGCTCCTCGGTTAATTCATGAGGTACCCATTTTCCACATTTTTGAATTTTTCCCAACGTACGTAACCTCTCAGAAATAGCTTGTTGGGTAACGCCTAATTTTTCAGCGAGCTGGTGTTGCGTTTGTGCCGAGTCTTCATCCAGTAACTCCTGCAATTTTTCATCACTCATCTTTGAGGCCTACCACAGCGTCGTTTGTCGCTGAAGTCAAAATCTCCGTCTTTAAATTTTCGGAACCATCTGCGACATGTGTAAGTATAAGTAGCGATCGATTTATGAGCTTCAGTAGCAGTTTTACCTTGATGGAATTGGTAAAATAAGCAATGTCGGATATGCACAGTATCTACTTTCATTTTTACTTATGTTAAAGACAGAATTATATTCGCAATGAATACTTGCATACGCAATCTATTTGAACAATAGGATCTGCAGTATTCACTAGCGTAAAGATATGAAACCAGTAAGCATCTGTTCTCAAGACAGATGCAAGAAGATTTATTTCGCCAAACAGCATCATAGTTTTACGTTATTACAATAACAAGTTATTTCACAAAAATCGGATGTTCATTACTCTATGCTAATTTCTATTATTTATTTGACAATTTTTATATACCCACACACACATAATTCTTTATGTTAGCTTCCATTATTCTTTTAAAATAATTTTTATATACACACACACATATAATAAACTTGTTTTTCCAGGGTTCACTTACATATAGACCTTGTTCTATGTTCTATGTTGGTGTATGTTCATATATTGCATACACCCTGTGAGAAAGCTTCTATACATATATAGACATGATGTTTACATTTTGAGTTTCAAGACATGGTGTAGCTATATACTTATATGTGAAAGTTTTTGAATCTCATTCTATAATTTATGGCTTATGGGATAGAAAAAGACAAACAGAGGAACCATTGAGAGGTTGTTCTGTAGTTGAAATGAGTACCAATTAAGTATGTACATATTGTTGGTCCATCATCTTTTTTAAGTATCTTTTGCTAGTGTTTTTGATGCCCGCCCGACTTTTGCAAAACCGAGGCGAAGCCGAAACAGAAGTCGAGCCTTACGCTCCGCGATATGTAAAGTGGCGCTGAAGCAGGCCTTTTATACATATGGCCGAGGCGTAGTTAGCAACCAACAACGCTATTTTATTAATTAATATCAAAACTATATGGGCGTACTTTCGGCGGGGGATGAAGAAAAATAGTATACGACACTTGGCCAGAATGTTGGATGCTCTGGCCGGCGCGCATTGACGCCCTCGGCTTCGCCTCGGGCGTCAAAATGGCGCCGGCCAGGAAATCTAACTTCCTGGCCTTATGTCGTAATATACTATCGTGGGGAAGCGCACAGCCAATTGACAACATGACGCCATCATCGCAGTTTGCGGAATCTGCGATACGCAAATGGGCGTATACACAGCTCGAAGAGGAAGTAAACGAAGCCATGCAAGCCCTTAGTCTACAGCAGTCAGATCTGCAGTCAGTAAATATGCTAACAGCAATCAAGTGGCTTATGGGCGATTATAGTGCCGGCGATTTCGTGCCAGAGCCGGAGCTGTCGGAGCAGCAAGCATTTGCCAAACGCGAGCAGTCCCGAAGGGCGTTCATCGACTTAACGTTGATGAAAAAGTCTGGGTCGAATATTGTGGATCCCAATACCGACCTAGACCACACGCACCCGTTCATAACGCTCCTTGATGACCCGATACTGATGCAGAAACTCTCGGAGTCTCGGAGGATGAACGCTCCACAACAAGCACATAATGCAGTGGTGGAGCCAGCGGAAGAGGCAAACGGCCAGGAGGGTTCCGGGCCAGAGCTATTGAGCTCTGCAGCACCCACCGGAACATCTCCAGCCGAAGCCGAGGGATAGCTTCAACAGCAACAGCTCCAGCAGCAACAACTGCATGAGCAACAACTGCAGCAGCAGCAAATGCAGCAACAGCAGCTGGAGCAACAGCAACGAAGTCTGGAGCAGCAGCGACGGCAGCAACAGCAACAGCAACAACAGAAGCAGGAGAAGCAGCAGCGGAAGCAAGTGTTCCTGGAAGAGCAGCGCAGGCAACGATAATATCAGCACAACTACGAAGAAGAGTCGTTGTTAGCACGAAATGGGCAGCACGGTTTCTGGCAGCAATTGCGAAACCCGTCACAGTCGCAAAACCTGGAGTGGCCGCGACAGTGTGAGTTGAGAACCGCTGGGATAGCAGTCGAAGACAGCATATTATCGAAGTAGCTACCGGCGGTGATCAAAACACTCATCGAGGAGGTTGAAGAGCTTAAAGAGAATGTACGAATACTGCAAGTAGCTCGACATCCAACCTCAAGTACGTACTTGGAGGGAGTTCATCCCCCAAGCACTGGCTGTAGACGAGGATCACCGCACGTGAACTTCCAAGACACGTTCACGTATGCGGAGTTTAACAGCAGCAGCCCGAGTCTCCAGTCCCCAATAGAGGCTGGGGGAATGATACCAGAAATTCTTCCCAGCGCCAGACAAGGAATGGCACGACCCAGGATCTGTCTGAGAGGCATACATATTTGCCTCAGCAGACGAACCGTGATGTGGGCCAGATAGTCCGAAAATGGCACATCAAGTTTTCAGGATCTTCAAAGGAGCAGAGCGTTGAGTTATTCCTCACGAGAGTAGAGGAATGCGGAACTCTAGCTAATCTGACACACGACGAGGTACTTTCGTCGTTGCCAGAGCTCCTAACGGGGGTAGCAGCCACCTGGTACCGGAGTAACCGCGACACGGCGATCGTGGCCAGATTTCAAGGAGGCCATAACGCACATGTATGGCGGGGACAGGGGATATCAGCAACGTGTCTTGGTGAAAATAAACGCGAGGACTCAAGGTAGAGATGAACTTACGCCTGATTACGTGGTAAATCTACAAGCCATGATCCTCAAGTTAGTTCCTGTGCCTAGCATTGCTCAACAGTTCGACATGTTGCGCCGGAACATGCGACCAGAACTGCAAAAGATGGTAATGCGAAATCAAATTACGGATTGCCGAGGGCTCCTTGACCAGGCCCGGGAAGCTGAATTAGCGCTCGCGGCAGATAAGGTGTATCACTCACCTCCACCGCCCGAGCGCACATACGTGCCAGAATTTGCCTACGTGCCAACAGAGCCGTCCACGGATCAGCGGAAAAAGCAGAATCCAGGTGTGGCGGCGATGGGGCACCAACAGCACGAGCCTCGAGGGAGCCTCGAAGCTATGTTCCGCCAGGTCATGGCCGAATGCTTATCGGCCTTGACAAAGAAAGGCACCGGCGAGACTAAGGGGCAAAAGCCTAGCCCGCCGCCAACCAGAAAACCTAAGAAGAAGGGTAACTGAGAAAATAGGCCGCGGGAGGGCGGGCAAATTGCAAACCAGCCTAGTGGGGGTAGTAGCCCGATCCACCAGGCTAGGCCGCAAAGTAAGCAAAATAGCGGATCTCCACAAAGACCAGAGTACCGAAGAGAACAGGAATATGAGTAAAACGGAGACAACAAGCCCAATGCTGCCGGAAACCAACAGGGAAACGGCCAGGGGGGCAGGTAAACACGACTACATAACCGCCCCCAGCTCTCTCACCAGAGACCTAGGGTAACTCGGTCCAATCGTCTGGAGTGGAGAATGAAGAAGTGCCCGTGATTCAACCGATGAAGTCAACCAAGAAACTTTCTCGCGATGGTGGCTTCAAGTAGGTGTAGCCGGTTACAGGCTACGAGCGCTCTTCGATACAGGAGGTTCGTGGACCGGGATGAATTACATCGGCCTACAGCTCGCACGGGTGGCAAACTGGTAATGCATAGCAGTGGTTGTCTATGCGTATCCGCCCATGGTCGCGGATGGCGTGTGCAAAGACGTACGCGTCGCAATAATGCCAGATCTAGAAACGGAGTGCTACTTGGGGGTAAACTTCATTAAGAAGTTTAGCGCCGTCTTAGACCCCACAGATAACACGCTGCATCACAACGATGACGATGCAAGCGTAAAGTTAGAAGTAGCAGCCATAACCGCAAACAACACCGTGTCCGTATCAGCTATAGGGTTGATGGATCCAACAGAGGAACAGCGCAAAGAGGTAGAAGCTTTAGCAGCTCAGCTGATCGGTAATAGCCTGGCCCCACTAGGGTGTACTTCGTTGATCAAGAATGCAATAGACGTCGGATCTACAAGACCCATTAAACAGAAGTACTACCCTGTATCTCAGAAAATCGAGGAAGAGATGCACAAACAGGTGAAGGAAATGCTAGTCGCGGAAATAATAGAGCCCTCGAGAAGTGGCTGGTCAAGTCCAGTGTTAATGGTACGCAAGCCCAACGGGAAGTTCCGTTTCTGCGTGGACTTCAGAAAAGTGAACACAGCGTCAAGGCCAGACGCGTACCCGTTACCATACATGGAAAGTATCTTGCGCAAACACCAGATACCACTTAGCCCGGAGTCCAGAGAGACTACGGCCTTCACCATGCCAGGCAAAGGGCTTTTCCAATTTACGAGAATGCCCTATGGTCTTTCGTATGTCGGAGCGTCCTTCCAGAGGCTGATTGACAAAGTCATCGGCCCCGATAGGCTGATTGACAAAGTCATCGGCCCCGATAGGCTGATTGACAAAGTCATCGGCCCCGAACTCGAACCTATTGCTTACTCGTATCTCGACGATATAATAATAGTCACAGAGACATTCGAGGAGCATAAAGAGATTCTAAAAAGAGTTCTGGACAGGATACAGGAGGCGGGACTCACAATAAATCGTGAGAAGAGCGTCTTCTGTCGCGATGAGGTCCAATATCTCGGGGTCATAGTAAATAGAGATGGTTTTAAGCCAGACCCCGAGAAAATGAAGCCCATTATGGAGTATCCGGTACCGAAAAATCTCCGTCAGCTGAGACGCTTCTTAGGAATGGCCTCGTAGTATAGAAAGTTTTTATCGAACTTCGCCACAATTGCTCAACCACTGACCCAATTAACGAAAAACGATCGGCAATATGAGTGGTCAACAGCACAAGAAGGGACCTTCCAAAAGCTAAAAGCGCTAGTAGCTTCTGCACCGATTCTACACAGACCGGTTTCTAACGTGCAGTTCGCGGTGCAAACTGACGCGAGCGATACAGGTCTGGGAGCGTCCTGGTCAGATCCAAAACCTGACGAGCAGGTTAGATAGGTGGGCTTTGGTGCTGCAGAACCATAGGTTCACGGTCGAACATCGAAAGGGCTCGTTGAAGAATGTCCCAGATGCCCTTTCACGGATGTTCGAGGAGGAAGAGTCAGCGGTCGCCGCGTTAGAGCTCGATTGCGATACAAACGACCACTGGTACCTCAAGATCGTGAAAGAGGTTCAACACCAGCCGCGAGACTTCTCCACGTTCAAGCTGGCGGGGGGGATACTGTACAAGTTCGGTCCTAATGAAGTCATTGACGAATCTCTCAGCGACGACGATGCATGGAAGTTAGCAGTCCCTCACGAAAAGCGATACGAAGTACTGACAGAATGCCATGACTTTCCAACTGCTGGGCACTTGGGCCGCCAGAAAACTCTAGAGAGAGTGAGGCGGAAGTATTATTGGCCACACTTGTCTCGAGATGTGGTCAGATACGTGAACCAGTGCCAAATATGCCAGCAGTGCATAGTCGAACAGCGCGCTCCAGCAGGATTCATGGGACGTCGCGTTACAGAACGCCCATGGCAAATCGTGGCCAGCAATATTATGAGACCCCTCCCTAAAACCAAGCATGTCCACGAATACATTCTCATCTTCCAGGACCTGTTCACTTGCTGGATCGAAGTAATTCCGATAAAAAGGGCATATTGCAAATCGGTGATAAAAGGGCTCAACGAACGAGTATGTCTGCGGTTCGGAGTCCCCGAGGTGTTTCTCTCCGATAATGGAACTGAATTTAAGAATGCACCCTTGGAGGCATTCTTAAAGGAGAGAAACGTGCATCACATGTTTACACCACCATATCACCCTCAAGCCAATCCTATCGAGCATGTGAACCGAACGGTGAAGACCATGATCATGTCTTACGCTGAGGAGAATCACCGGTCCTGGGATGAGCATCGGAACGAGCTGGCGTTTGCGTATAATACGGCCGAACACAGTTCTATCAAGATAAGTCCTGCCATGCTCATTTACAGCCGACAGCCTGACCGATCGAAGACACTAAGGCGGCAGGAAGACAGGTTAGCCGAAGAGCAAGGGCAGCAAGAGGCGATAAATAATTGGGTGGCACGCATGGACAAGCTCCGCGAATTGCACGTTCGGGCGGCGGCCGACGCGCAAGCGGAGCAGACGAGACAAGCCAACTATTATGACGCTCATCGTCGACCTCCAGAATTCTGTCTAGGCGATCGTGTATGAAGAGAGAATAAGGTATTATCCTCTGCAGCTGAGGGGATTTCTATCATATTAGCCCCGAAGTACGCGGGGCCATACACGATTGTGAATATTCTAGGCGAAAACACCTATGAGATCCAAGGTGAGGATGGTCGAACGATAAGCCCCGTTCGTGCGCAGCAACTGAAGCGATACGTCTCCGTAGAGGAGCCTAAGGACTACTTGGACAAAAGTAGACCTGAAGTAGCCCAATCGCTACCACCGAGGGACTCTTCAGTCGAACGTGGCGCACCAGCGGATGATAGAGGTAGCCAGGGGAATGTACAGCCTCCGGCGACGCCTAAGAGGCGCGGTCCACCTCGTAAGACCGAGCTATTAGTTATTACTGGATTAATCCAGTGTCAACCTGACCCCGTCGTCATCGACTTCCTGGAGCAGGTAGTGGAGGGGATTGATGCGGTGACGCTGAAAGCTCCACCAGTGGAAGAACCATCCACCCTCATGATTGAGGAGATAGAGACGCCAGAGCCAAGAAGGGGACCCTCGGGGCCGGGCGACACAAGCGTCGGTCCGTCTCCGCTCCGGCGACCTCATCCCCCGAAGGAGCAGCGGGAGGAGAGCGGGACCCCGCATCAAGGAGTGGCACGATCCAAGCCAACTGGTGCAGGCCGAGTTCCCGAAGAGGAGACGGCCCGAGCCCATCATTGTGCGCCGGAAGTAGACGCCGGCGCGGCTCGGGCCGCAAAAGAAGAAAGAGGAGGTGCTCCGACCCAGGCCCCTAAAGGAGCACCGTCCGATGAAGTCGGTGTGGCCTGGTTACCGGTGGAGCAGGCCCTTGAGGAGGCGCGGCGCCTCAGTAAGTCCTCGCGCGCTGCGGAGGACGCTGCCCTGTCCGCTCCTCGGAGGATTTTCTCCAGTGCCACGGTAAGGCCGGCCAGCGGCAAACCGGCAAATGGGTCAGAATGGCCCAAGGTTGGCGAGAAGAGCTCGCGAACGCTGCAGAGGCCAGGGCCGCCAGGCTGCGCCACGCCGCCTTGCTTAAGGAGGAGGAGGCTCGTCTGGCTCGTGCGCAGGAGCGCATGGAAGAGGCCAGGCGAGCCGGAGAAGAGGCGGAGGGGACGGCGCGCCGGGCCAAAGAAGAGGCCCAGCGCCGTCTCCAGGAAGAAGATGAGCGCCTCCGAAAGGCGCTCGAAGAGGAGAAGGCTTCCCGGGAGGCGTTAGACGTGCAGGCGCTCCCCCGGTGTTTTATGTGTGGTGAGCTCGGGGTAAAGAAGTCGAAGCACTGCCCCAACCAAGCTCGCCACAAGGGGAGCCGGACTTACTCCCGGTCCAGCTGAAGAGGGTGAAGCCCCGACGAGTTTTTTTCTTACTCGCCCACCCGAAAGTACGTACTTTCGGCCCGCATCTCCGGGCCGAAAGAGAAACTTTCGCATCCTATTTTAGACCAACCGCGCGCTCTGATTGGCTGCCGAAATTTCCTGACCCGCAGCGCTTGAGCGCCCGCGCGCATGTCCGAGGAAAGATGTTTGTGCGGTGTGAAGGTTAGACACGTATGAAATAAACAGAGGAAAGTGCATGAGTGACGAGAAAAAAAAGTTAGTTGAAATAAAAAGTGATATTGTTTGATCGTGGTTATTACATTTTTCCTTGTTTTCTACACGTACTTTCGAGTCGTGTAGAAACAATTAAGTGACATACTACACAAGTCCCAACACTCTGACTGCACGATATCTTACAGAAAAATGAATAGCTCGACACGCGCTCTGACTGAAATTCTCTCGAGAAATGTAAAATTAAATTACTATTTTCTACAAATTCTCTCGAGAAATGTAGCAATAAATACTGCGTTCACATGCAGTGATAGTGTCCGCTTTCTAACCTAAAACGTGCTTAACCAAACAAGTGAAGATTAAAAGCAATAAAATTACGTGCAATTTCTCAATTTCCATTGAGATAAAAAAATGTCTTTCAATGAAACAAACACAGATGAATCCACATCCGATGCTTCTGAAGACGAAGAAGAAATCTTAAAAAATTTTGACCAAGAGGCAAAAATAATTATAGAGTCAGAAACATTACCAAAGAAGTCTTCCGAACGCTACCTCCTAGTCTATAACGCTTACAAAAAATGGAAAGAAGAAAATAAAAATTCACTTTCAACAAACTCCGAAGAAAACAATTTAATTGTTTACTTTAACATCTTAAAACTAAAATTGAAACCGCCAACTCTATGGAGCATATGGAGTATGCTTCGAAATACTTTAAATACAAAAGACAATATTGATATTACTAAGTTCTTCGCTTAAAAAGTATGATAAAAAATTGTGGCAAAGGTTACAAACCTAAAAAATCAAAAACTTTAACCTGGACTGAAATTATGAATTTTATGACAACAGCCGATGATCAAGTGTATTTAGCCACAAAGGTAATTCATTATTTATATATTTACTTCGCAATTAATACTCTTATACTTGATTAATTTACACTATACTTTTAACATTCGCAGGTAATACTTACATTTGGAATTTGTGGTGCACTCCGCTGTGACGAATTAACTAATATGAAACTTGAAGACCTAAAAGACTTGGGTGATGCCTTTCTGGTATCGATCCAACATAACAAAAACGACTACGCTGGCGAGTTTCTTATTGGAAACCTTTTCTATAACCAGGTTAAACATTACATTTCCTTAAGACCAACCGATCAATTTACAGACATATTTTTCATCCACTACAACAAAGGCAAATGTACTCGTCAAGTCATTGGAAAAAATAAGATACGTGAAGTACCACAGACTATTGCTTCTCATTTAAAATTACAAAATCCAAAAAAGTACACAGGTCACTGCTTTAGAAGAACAGCAGCAACGCTTCTTTCTGAATCCGGTGCAAACATGCAAATGATTAAACAACTAGGAAGGTGGCGTTCGGATGCTATAGCACAAGGCTATATAGAAAATTCACTACATAATAGACAAATGATTTTCAATGGTATTATCCGTACAGCTACGACAAACACTCATCCAAAATCATCGACAAGTACTACACCCAATGAAGCTGACTCCGACTACCATTCAAATTGGTCGCATTCCAACCAGGAATTCACTACGAACCAGTACCATCCAATTCCAAGTAAGCATAAAAAATATTAATATACTTGATAAGTTTGCATACTACCTTTGATTCCTAACAAACTTTATTTCAGACCAACAACTCAACTTTACCACAGCCAGCAATAAGAAAATACTTACACCGGAAAACAATGAAAATCAACCCTCGACAAACCACAACAACAAAAAATTTCTTTCAAAAACACCAGTGAAAGTAGGATTCAAAGATAAAGTAACTACTCAACCACCTCCATGTAAAAAAAGAATTCTTGAAAATTTAAATCCTCAAATTCAAGATAAAATGTCTCATTCGAAACCATTGACAAATACTACACCCGACAAAGATGAATCTGATTACAATTTAAATTGGTCAGATTTCGAAGAAGAAATCACTACGAACAACTTCAATTCAACTTCGGGTAAGCATAAAAAATACTAATGTATAGAGTCGATGCCACCTGTACTACTTTTCATTCGTAACAAACTTTATTTCAGATCAAAAACCTACTACGACAACAAGCAATACAACAACTCTTGAACCGCAAACCAACACCAATGAATCAAAAAGAATTCTTAAAAATTTAAATCCTCAAATTCAAGATAAAAATCAAAACCAAAATCAAAATAAATCACTGAATGCAGATAAAAATCAAAATCAAGATCAGAATAACTCATTGAATGATCAAATAAATGCAACTTTAAACAAATATATTAAAATTAAAAATTGTACTATCAACGGCAATTTCATTGTAAATATTAACAATTACAAATCTGATAAAGAAAATCATTTGTAAAGAAAAAAATCAAAAATCAACAAAAATTTATTTTATATTGAGATTAATATATTGAAAGTTAAAATTATTAAGACCAAAGCTGATTAATTTAAATGTAAATCTTGTATTAATTATTGTATTAATACTTGATGTTAATATATTGAAAAAGTTTAAATTATTAAAATCAAACTTTATTGTACTTATTTCATGACCTTATTTCTTTCTTTTTTTGATGAATGTATTTATGATGCCCGCCCCGACCAGCAAAACCTCGGCTTCGCCTCGGTCTTGTAAATGTCGGGCGGGCATCAAACCATCTGTGTAACAGCGAAAGTAGCAGACGGCCAAAAAACCAGCTCTCCACGCCGGGCCGAAAGAAAGAACAGTCGGTAATATCGACCGAGCTACCCAAAGCGGCCGACAGAGGCAGTACTATCGAGCGGGCCGAAAGAAAAACTAACACTCAAACACAGCTAGTAGACGACAACGCAATTTTATCAATTATTTAACAATTACAGAACGTACTTTCGGCCGGGGAGTAAGAAAAATAGTATACAATACTTGGACCGGAAATTGGATGCCCTGGCCGTGCGTCATGACGCCCTCGGCTTCGCCTCGGGCGTCATACCACGCACGGCCCGGACATCCAATTTCCGGCCCACGTATCGTAATATACTATTTTATGTTTCTTTTAATAAAAAATTTAAAAAAAAATCCAGTGACTCCAATTCTTCCTAATTCCCTTTTCGAACCTCCTTCTAATAAAACGTTACCACCCTACGTATAGGTACGACGACGGCCATGGATGGCAGAGCTGCTCACAGGTCCCCTAAGCAGCGTCTGGCGCGGGGGTGTAACGCGTGCGCGAGTTAGGTAATTCAAGATTCGAATAACCCGCGCCGAGCAGGCATGCTCACGGGGGACGCGAGCGTGCGAGCATCCTAACCGGACTAGAACAGTCTCGCGACGCGTAATATGCCCGTCGCGTACCCGCGAAGCTGCTACGGCTTTATGCGAGTCACGGCAGCCATCTTTGTGTCTGCCATCCTGCCGTGAACTTCTCTCCAGCGTGTCTCTCGAAAGTTACCTCGTCCACGCCGTCCTCTCTTTTTATAGTTACCGCGAGTGTAGTGGAGGCGCCGAGCAGAGTGTATGAATGTGAAAGAGAGACAGAGAGAGAGAGAGAGAGAGAGAGAGAGAGCGATCCCGGGCCGCGTGAGCCACACGAGACAGCGAGCGAGAAGCCAGCAGCTAGCCCACCTGCCGACCGATACAGCGAGTAAGAGAGAGAGAGAGAGAGGGACATAGCGCGCAACTACTGTGCGAGCGAGTGAGAGCGAGAGAGAGTCGACTGCACCGGCTGCGCCTTCCAAAAGTAAGTCTTATACTCTCATCTCTCGCGTTACATGTAAAGGTTTGCACGGAAATTGCCCCGTGCAAGCTTTCTGTACCGTGTACGTGCGGGTGTGTGTCAGCCCGCCGTACTTTAACACTGCGCGCGAGATTAGCAGCCTTGCCGCGCGCCGTATCGTTCGCGCGTTTGAGTATTAACTGTCGGGCGCGAACTAACTTATTGTTTTAATAAGCACGTGCGTTGTGCATGTAATTATTAGTGGTTTTAATATACTGTGATATCTAGTTACTCGTCGCGTTGTTCATTAAAACCTGTCCTTTTCCCGGATACCGCCGCCTCCGACGACTCCGCCGGTCGTTTTCATATCTGAGCGTAGCGGCCGCGCGTTTTACTCTTCGAGCGCTTTTCGCTCAGCGATCCAATTAGTTGGAAAGCGAAGTTCGCATCCGATCTTCGCGTTGTTTTCCGGATTCCAGGAGCAGATCCCCAGACAAGTCATTTTAGTCTGACACCCGTGGCACCGTTTTCTAGGGCATCGCTGGCCTGCGGCTTTTTGGGATTTTCCCCCACTAGCCATCCCGTTACAAACTATATTAGTATTAAACAAAGTTAACTCTGCATCAAAATTTATCGATTCCATTTTTTAAATTTAAAAAACAAAAGTAAATTTTTCACAACAAAACTTTATTAATAAATAAAACTGTTTTCTTTGTGGTTCTTTGTTGTTTGTTAAACAATTTTACTGAATATAAAAAATATCTTTTTTGTTTTTTCATTTATGTATCCTATACACACAATTAGTTATTGTTATAAAAAGTTTTAAAGCAATACATTAGTTTGAGAAAGAAAAGTATGTATTAGCAATAATATAATAAATATTTGTTTTGAAACAGGTATTTAACTACCATCCTGCTCGACTTAGTGGTTTAAAGTTAATTCATCATTGTAATAATCATACAAATATAATAACTAAGCTATACTTCTTAACAAAAGACAATGATCGTTTTGAAATTTAACAGACAGGTAGTTTTTTTCATATTTAATAATCGATATTTTTATGAAATATTTTTATGAAATTTTCACGAAATTCATATTTTGGAAGTCAATTATTATCGTTGCCCTAGTACATGTTGCCGCGGGACTCAATCTGAAATTACTTTCTCGGGGATATCCCTAGTACACAATAATTATTTTATTTACATATGATATACAAATTGAATAGAACTATTGCATATTTTGCTCTAAAACTTTATATTTGCAACATAAACTCTTGAGATTTTAATACAATGTTGTACTCGATAAATGTAATAAGTGGTAGAAATTTTGAGTGAATCGATCGAATATTCTTTTTAAAAATGCAAATATAAGAAATTTATAAAAATTTTTAACCTCAAATATCTTTGGTCACAGCGGTCAGATTTTTTTCGGCAAAGAACTGAATTCTTAGATATAGAAAAGCTAATTCTCTGCCAAATTTCAAAACGATTCATTGACTTTTACTTCTGATATCGTTAAAGAATGAAAACGCACTTGTTTTCAAAAATAATTTTTTTCTCGGAAACAAATCAACATAGCCTCTTAAAATTTTAACATAATTTTATACTCGATAAGTGTAATAAGAGGTAAAAATTTTGAATCAATCAATCGAATATTCTTTAAAAAAATGCAAATATAAGAAATTTATAAAACAATTTTAACCTCAAATATCTTTGATCACAACGGTCAGATTTTTTTGGGCAAAGAACTCACTCCTTAGACATAAAAAAGCTAATTCTCTGCCAAATTTCAAAACGATTCATTGTCTTTTACTCCTTTTATCGTAAAGGAAAGAAAACTCACATTTTTTCAAAATTAATTTTTTTCTCGGAAACAAATCAACATAACCTCTTCAAATTTTAACATAATTTTGCACTCGGTAAGTGTAATAAGTAGTGAAAATTTTGTGTGGAAAAATGGAAAAATTTTTGATATATTAATTAAAGAAATATTTATAAACGATATTTTCATTAATAACAAATGACAGGCTAGAGATAATATAAATTAAAAAAAAGAAATTGTAGGTAATTTAAAGACCTTTTAATAAAAATTTAGTTTATTAAGTAATACTGGCTGAAACAATTTAAAAAACTAGGGGGTCCGACTTCGTTTTTACATTATAGGCACGACTGCACATCTCCAGAGATCCTTTACATTTCGAATTCTTTCGAAAAATGTAACATTTTATTAGTTTCACGATAAATAGAACAAAATAGATAGGTATGTATGTCGAAATAATTTATCATTTTTTTTTTATAACTTCGTAAGTAAAAAGTACATAAATTGTAATCTGCAGCCGGGCTGCAGTAAATACGGAAATGGGCTAGGCTGAACGAAATGAAAACTCCAACAGTCTTTAGTTTTAACGAAAGATGGATGTCTAGCTCCTCACGCGACACTGCATGAAATGTTAACTACAGGGGAAATAAAAGCGATGTTTGCGGGTTCCTAATTAAAAAAAAAATACAAAAGTTGACTCTCGTATCTTGACAAATTTATACCACGCGCACTACAATCTTAATTTCGAAAAATTACTCGCGGCGGGCGGCGCGCACACATCAGACACATAAGTACACACTCGCTCTAATACGACGAAAGGGAGAGAATCGAGGAAACGAAGGAGTAGGCTCAGCAATTAGCATACTAAGGCACTCGAGAATCTAGCCATTATCTGGCTATATTCTTTCGACCTCCGCGCCTTAACTATTAGCGCCGCGTGCATGAGCGGCCGCGCAAAGTACTATTGTCGTAGCACGGGCGCACGCCACACGGCCCTCTTTCGCTGCTGTGCGCATATCAGTGTATGTGATACAATTTTGGCGCCCGGCCTCTCGCCGAGACCGTCTGCTGGTGGTGACTCGTCAGAAAAGCAGCGGGGTCGACGATGAGAGCAGTTTTGGTAAGCACTTTTATGTTCCTTACCTCTTTGGTAGTTCGGGCTGAGGATACTTCTTTTTGTTGCAGGTAGCTGGTGCAGCAAGGAGAGTGAACAAAGACCACTGCGGCAGACTCTTCTTTCGTATGGTAATGTTTTTTGTGTCATCTATTTATTAGTTATATGTTGTTTTTAGATGCTCAACTCTCCTCGTTTGGCTGCCAGAGTAATAGGTGATCTTATGTTTGTGCCTTGGTCGACCCCCAGGCTGATTCTGTCCCTGACAGTGAAACATGAGCAAAGGTCTCCGAAAGTCTTCCCTTCCAGTGTAGTTACTGATCTAGCGGATGACTGCTAGTTACTTATTAGATGATCCTGAGCAGACTGGCATCCATGGAGTAGCGCCAGCCTGCGCCATCCAGATCCACTTTACTGCATCTACAGCTCCATCAGTGATCTTCAAGTGTCAGTGTACTTTATGGTGCAGCGAGTACCCAGTGAACAGCAATCACTGCTGCAGACTCTCCTTCCGTATGGTAATGTTTTTGTGTCATCTATTTATTAGTCATATGTGGTTTTTAGGTACTTAACTCTCCTCGATTGGCTCCCAGAATAGTGGCTGATCTGCTGCTTGTGCTTTGTAAATCCCTAGGCTGAGACTGTCCTTCAAAGTGAAACATGAGCAGAGGTTTCTACCAGTTCTTCCCTTCAAGATGGTGTAGCTACTGTCCTAGCGGATGGCCGCTAGTTGTTAATAGATGATCCTGAGCAGGCTGGCATCCATGGAGTAGTGCCAGCTTGGACCGTCCAGCCCCACTTTGCTGCTTCTGTAGCTCCATCCGTGATCTTCGAGTGTCAGTGGTTTAGAATGTGAGGGGATAGGTAATCAGGAACTGGGGAAATCATAAAAGTGCTGCGTGTGGGATTAAATGCAATTCGGGTAGGTAGTTGTTTGTAGTTGGGGTAGTCGGGTAGGTACTTTCTTTGTATATGGCAATTTGTCATCTTAAAAGGTCTGTATTATATTTTATTTCTATATCTATTTTACTTCTATATTAGATTTTTGTATTTGATTTTTATATTTCTCAATCAATTTTTGTATTTTAAAAATTATTAAAGTCCAGGCGTAACCTATTTACTTCAATAAATGTACCTCTGCTCGAATATTAGAGAAATTATGTATTTAAACAGGTTCAGTACGGATAATGTATAAGAAAAATTACATTAAGTTTAGAAAAAGTAAGAAAAGAATCAAAGAAATTTTTAGATTATTATATTATTATTTCTGATATGAAAAGCGTTATGGGCAAAAGTTTTTTTTTTTACAACAATTTAAAGAATATGGCAGATTTCACAAGTCATATTTGACTCATGCCTTACTGAACCTGCTAAAATATAAATTTGACAAATCAGTGAATATCAGTAATTGTGTGTAACGTGTGAGTAAAAGCATCCCTTTCACAGCATAGACATTACACAAGTTTTGTTTGTTAAATATAATATTAATTTAATATGTTTTTATATTACGTAATTTTGATTCTTTTAGTTCAACATCAATTTATATTTTACATTTTATTATTATATTTTTATAATTATATAATATCTAGAATGTTCTACTGATTTTTCTGACCTTAGTTAGAGGTATTGTATTAAATATTTGTGTCAAATCGAATTCTGTTAAATAATAATCAAAAATCGACTTTATGAGGTGTATTTACGCGTTAAAAATCGTTTTTATAGGTTTAGATCGCCAGGAATTGATTATACATGGAAATGTTGAAAGAAAAACGTTTTTTTATTGTTATCTATAACTTTTATACCTAATATTTCTGTGTCAAATCAAATACAGTTGAAAAATAAGCGAAAATCAGCTATTTTAGGTGTATTTAAGCATTAAAAATCGTTTTTATATGTTTAGTTCGTCCGGATCTAATTGTACATGAAAATATTAAATGGGACAAATATTATCTATAACTTTTGTTTGTATAAAATCAAATCCTGTTAAGTTATAAACGAAAATCGGCGATTTTAGGTATATTTAGGCGTTAAAAATCATTTTTTTGGATTTAACTCGTCAGGAATTGGTCGTAGAAAAAAATGTTCAATGGTAAAAATTTCGTTTTAATATTATCTATAACTTTTACTTTTAACATTTTTGTGTAAAGTCAAATTCTGCTTAGTTATAAACAAAAATCGGCCATTTTATGTACATTTAGGTGTTAAAAATCGTTTTTTCTTATTTAACTCGTCAGGTATTGATCGTACCAAAAAATGTCCAATAAGAAAAAGTTTTTTTGTGCAAAGCCAAATCCTGTAAAGTAATAGCAAGAAAACGTCTATTTTTGATGATTTTACCGGTTTTTTCGCTATTACATTGTTAAATATTGTTCATAGAAAAAAATGTTCAATGTAAAAAAGACGTGTTTTAATTAGTTTTAGCAGATGTATTTGTTGTTTTCGACTTAAATTTAATTTTGTGCACAGTATGGTCAGAAATCGATTTTTTCAAATTTTTATTTTCTCTGGCGTTTTTTTTATTTGTCGATCGATTCGGCTCGGTAGAGAACTGTCAATTACTTATAATTAGATGAGTATATTCCCCAAGGCCCGTTTGGATCCATCGAAATTTCGCTGAGATAATCGGGATACTTGATCACATACATACGTACAGACATACATACATCTCTGAAAACGCTTAAAATGTACTCCTTTTGGATGGAAAATAGTTTTAATGTTGTAAATTTTCGGAATTTGAAGTGTTACAATTTTCGCCCTGAGGAAAATATAAGGCTCTCCCGAGAAGCGGTCGTGCCTAATCAAAAAAACGGAAAATTCAAAAACGTTTTTTGGTTATAAAAAAAAATCGGTAAAATCAAAAAGTAGGTTATGCTCTCTTCATTCTCCTCCGAAACGAAGAGAATAAGCCTTTTCCGATGGAAATCGGTCGATCGGTTCAAAAGTTATCGCCTGTACACACAACCACCCACCCACACACACATACACACGCGAACATTTTTTTATCAAAAACAACGGATTTTAGCGCCAATGTCTTAAAACATGTTTTTGAACCTGTTTTGTTTCAAAAATTTTTTCCACCGATACAAAGCTTCCTCTTTGAGGAAGCAAAAAATGAAATTTCTTTAACTGATGAGAATTTTTCCATCGGTCTTACAGTTTTATAAATTAAATTAAAATAATTAATATTTATGGCAGTCAGATTGCCCTTGTTTATAATTACCCCCCGCAGAATCACCAAAGAGGAAATAAGTGAGTATATAAGGAGGTATATCGCGGGTTTCATTTCAGTCCCTGAGGAGGAGCCGGAGCGGGCTCGAAACGTTAGGTAATTGAGCGATTTGGTAATTCTGCGGGGGTGATTATAAACAAGGGCAATCTGACTGCTATAAATATTATTTATTTTAATTTAATTTATAAGACTATAAGACCGATGGAAAAATTCTTATCAGTTGATAGTAAGTTGCAGTCGACATAAGTAATATTTTTAAGGATGAAATTTCTTTAAAAAATGAAAACCTACATTAAATTTAATAAATTACATTGTAGATTAGAATTGGTACATTTTCAAAATTCTAATTGGGGGTTGGCGAGCGGAGCGAGTTCGGGGGCATCCCGCTAGTACTATATATGATCATATATTATCATTTATATTTAATTGATCATATATTATTTATCTAAAAATACACATAAATTTTTCATCTAGAAAGCAAAATTCATGTCTATATGTCATCGTTTTACTGATTTTGTAATGCGATCGTAAATCGAATTCACGTCATGCGCACGGAAATACCATGATATCATACCGATAAACAAATCTGAACATGTCGACTGTACCGGTTTCTGAAAGAGCAGTTCAAAACAGTGCAAACCCTATTTAAACAAATTTTTTTATGCAAAATTCGCGTGAATCATAATTTTTATCACTCATTCTTGATTCGGATATTAAGATCAAGCCGTCTGGCGATGATTGGCACTGTGGTATCATAGAAATGATGAAAAACGCACCGGAACTCTCGGTTCTAAAAGAAAGAGTGATCTACATCACGCAAATTAGGGCAGGAGAACTGGTCCTGGACCTGGGAAGGCCGGTGTGGAAACCGCAAAGCTCCAAATAGCAGTCATGGCCACTATGAAGGACAAGAACGAGACCATAACTGCGGATGATCTGGCGCAAGCCATAAATAACTGGATCAATCCGAGCCCTATAGATTCGTAGAATATTAAGCTCAGGCAATCCAGTAGAGGCAACCAGGAAGCTAACCTTATGCTTTCAACAGTGGCAGCGAAGAGACTACTGCAAAAGAGAAAGCTGATGATCAGCTATGTGTACTATTGGATCCGATTGTGCCAAACGTCTCCGCACTACTAATGGTGCAATGAAACCGGGCATCAAGCGAGGCATTTTGGGAGCCCGGTAGACTAATCAGCGCTGTGCTGTTGGTGTGGCAAGGATGATCACAAGGCAGTGAACTGCACCACCGCGAAGAAGCAGAAGGTGCTGGGGATAAATGTATGACCAACAATGGCTAAGGTACTGCAAATCGATCTGAACCACTGTACTATGGCCCAAGACATACTGTTCCAGCTGGTCGAAGACAAGAAGACAGATATTGTCGTCATTAGCGAGCAATACCAGGACCTTAGCGAACCTAACTGGGTCAGAGACACCTCAGGCAAGGCAGCCATCTGGGTAAGCGGAAAGCTCCACCTATTTGGCAAGATGGCCACCCCCTGCCTGGTTTCACCTGAGTGGAGGCAGTTTGGGTAAGGATATACAGCTGCTATATTCTACCCAGCAATACCATCGGAATATTCCTAAGAACCCTTATCATTATCAGTACAAGAATTTCCCGCGTGCTAGTCGTGATAGGGGGGGGGGGGCTTCAATACATGGGCAACGGAGTGGGGTAGTGCGACGACCAACCACCGCGATAACGCATTTCTCGAGGCATTCGCGATACTGGAACTGGAGGCCACCAACTCAGGGACAATGGGATTTCGTCGATACAAGACTGATGAGGGAAGGGTTTGTCTGTCGAGTCAGCGGCCGATACACGGGCAGTGACCATCAAGCCCTAGTATACAAACTCCAGACGAGCAGAAAAGCGGCAGACATATCCATTCAGCCAAAGAAAGGGGGATGGGTACCGGCCACGTTCGATAGGGATAAATGCCTCTACTCTCTGGAAGGAATACGGTGCGAAGGATCCGCTGAGGAAAAAGTCCAAGATCTGACACGGGCCAAAATAGCGGCTTGCGATGCGTCGATGTTTAAGCAGGTGAACCCCTCATGGACGGCCACCGGTTTACTGGTGGAACGAGGAAATAGCGGGAATTTGACGATAATGCCTCCGAACTAGAAAGTTACACCATAGAGCTGCCATTTTGGAAGCTGGGCTATCATTGATATAACACCTTTCGGAATCGGGTCTGAAGGAGTCCAAAATGGCACGAGCGCTTGCCAGTATCTTGCCAAACATAGGGGGTCCACATGTTAGTGTCGATGGGATTCAGCAGACAAGGGTCGGTAGACCCACCGTATGATCCCAGAAGTGCGGAGCTGGACGTCCCGGAAACACGGAATCATTACCTTCCCCCAAATTCAAGTACTTACGGGACATGGCTGCTTCCGCAATTACCTGAAATAGGTCAGCGTTTACCAAAGCACAGAGTGTTCGGTCAGCCTGAAACTCGATGAGGACGTGAATCATGCGCTATGTCAGTGCCCGAGGTTTAAGGAAGAGAGACAATGGTTTCGGGCCTGAAGGGAAGATTCCCTGACTCCCGAGGACATAGAAAGGTGCCTACTCGCCTCATAGGACGTCTGGGATGCGGTAACTACGCTTGCCACCACCACTGTAGAGCAGCTGAACTCCATCAGAAGAATGGAAGAGAGAAGAGAAGTCAGCAACAGAAGGAGCCAGTGAGGTAAAGACTGCCCTCCACGAAGCAATGACTTGCGACGCACTATGGTGCATATCGATTAAAGTCGGAACAAAATCAATTGTTTCGCGACCTAATAAACATAGACAACTGATTCCAACGGCATTTCAAAGTTCAAGTAATGCTGATTAGAGAAAAATTATTGCGATTCATTAGACGTTAATTTTGTATCTTCAAATCGAAGCTCATAATTAAAAAAAAAAATGCTTCTTTCTCTATTTAACATAATTATTCAATTATTTTTTGAAGAGTAACTACGTAGTCTTGTAGCCCTCAAAGAAAAGATCAAGAATATGACCTGCAAAAATGTTTTTTGTTTAGAGGTTAACGAAATCAACAAGGTGAAAGTATCTACTCACCTAGCTAGTGGTTTTATTAATTTGTTGAAGATTATGTTCTCATATATGGGAGCGTCCAGCAGAAACGGGCTACCGAGCGCGTGCGGTGCCTTCTTTCACGTAAAAGGCGCTCTGTTTAACTCGTTCATAATCGTATGCTGCGTCTTTGAAAAAAAAACCAAGGACCTATATCGATAGATTGTTTTTATTGCGAAACGCTTTCTTCCGGACGAAAACTCGAGTTGAATATTGAAAGCCATTTTTCTCAAAGTATATCATGTTTTTTTCAAAATAAACTACACCATTGGAAAGTACAACTCTTAAGCTTCAAAATCCTATCTTGGAGAAGTTGGAGAAATAAAGGGTTTAAAAGTAACAACATGAAAAAGACAGCGCCGAGGGTCCGCGCGAGCCCCTCGCGCCCGTGCGTACGGCACGTTTAAGTGCACGCTCTATTCAATTCGCTAATAATCGTGTACCAAGTCTCTGAAAAAAGAACTAAGGACATATATTGATAGATTATTTCCTGCTCTTTCCAATGGTGCTATTATTTTTATTCCGAAATGCTTCTGTTCGGGAATACATGTTACAGAAAAGCTACAAAACAGGCTAGCCTCAGCTAAGACAATATCTGGAACTCAATTGTTTCATTGTATTAAATTATTAAATGATGCCAAAAAGTTAGAACTTAAAAGATTTTCAGCGTCAGAAGATTCTCAATTATATCCACCGATCAAAAAAGAAAAAGTACTTAAAACTCAAACAAAGAAAGAAGCGGATGTCGCAAAAAGGACAATTCTTATAAAATCAAAAAAATGTTAAAAAATTAGAATTTAAAGGAAAAGGTAATATTGTTATGCCAGATTAAACAATCTATAAGGTTATTTTAAATTTCTGTTTCACTGCTTTCAGTGCGTTCATGGATATTTTTATGTTTAATATATTATGTTTTTCAAATTTTGTTATATAAATGAACAAAGTCCATTGTAATATTATACTAACTGTTACAACTAGATCCACAAAATTATGTCCACGCATTGGCATTGTAAGTTACAAAACATTTTATATTTACAAAAAAGAAAGGGCGAAATAGCACATCGCGTGTATTAATCCGCCCTTGAGCATAGCGTAAAAAGTTCGGGCAGCCGCTGTCTTTTTGATCTTACTATTTTTGAACTTTTCATGTTTCAACTTAAAAATATAATATTTTATAGTTTAAGACTTGTACTTTTGAAGAATATAATTCATTTTCAAGAAAAGACTGATATTTTATTGAAAAAATAGAGTTTAAACATTCAAATGGAATTTTCAGCTAGAAGGAAGCATTTCGGAATAAAAATAATAGCACCATGGGAAAGAGCAGGAAAAAATCTATCGATATATGTCCTTAGTTCTTTTTTCAGAGACTTGATACACGATTATTAGCGAATTGAATAGAGCGTGCACTTAAACGTGCCGTACGCACGGGCGCGAGGGGCTCGCGCGGACCATCGGCGCTGTCTTTTTCATGTTGTTATTTTTAAACCCTTTATTTCTCCAACTTCTCCAAGATAGGGTTTTGAAGCTCAAGAGTTGTACTTTCCAATGGTGTAGTTTATTTTGAAAAAAAAAACATGATATACTTTGAGATAAATGGCTTTCAATATTCAACTCGAGTTTTCGTCCGGAAGAACGCGTTTCGCAATAAAAACAATGGCCCAATTGGAAAGAGCAGAAAAAATCTATCGATGTAGGTCCTTGGTTTTTTTCTCAAAGACGCAGCATACGATTACGAGCGAGTTAAACAGAGCGCCTTTTACGCGAAAAAAGGCACCGCGCGCGCTCGGTGGCCCGTTTCTGCTGGACGCTTCCATATGTGTATAGGCTCTTAGTGAACTCCCCGTGGTGGATGATATGCGGACGATATTGCTCTCATCGTCGTAGCAAAAAGTATCGAAGAGGTGCAATACCACGAAGGTACCATAATCGCGATAGTAGGAGATTGATTGTGCAAAAATGGACTGCTTGTCTAGTCTTGCTACGGAAAAAATTGAGGCGGTGCTCATTACCAGGGCAAAGAAGAGGGCGTACATCACTTTCACGGTCAACAATAATAAGATGAGGACGGGGGCACCATTAAATACCTAGGAGTCACAATAGATGCTGGACTGCCGTGTAAGAGTTCTAAGGATAGGGGAGGGACAAATAGGTTAGGAGTCACCTAAGTGCAATGATGACTATTAGTACAAGCGATGATCACTCGTCGATGATATCAATGCTGCTTGCTGCTGCCGTTATCCTTGGTTGTCAGATAAATGTATTATATTTAAGCAATTATTGTAATGTGTGGTTTAAATTGCCCTCTCGGTGTTATTAGGAAAATGTGTATGATTGGTCTGACGGAGGCAATCAAAGAAATATAACTGATTTCTTTATTTATTTATTGCGACGTTTCATTATTGGCCTGGTCTGCCAACCTCTTCAGGCTAATTTATTTGAATAGAAAAAAGTTTAATTAAAATACATACGTTGTATACAACTATCAATCGCAAAACACAGAGATTAAAAAAACAATAAATACCTTAATATCGTTCGTGTGATAAAGTTTACATATCGTCAAAGTAAGCGCAAACGCAACAAACAATCATATTTATAGTACGCAGTGCGACTGTATTAGTGCACATGTTTACAAACAAAAAGGAATATTTATATATATATATACATATTTATATACATACATATTTCGATATACGTAGAGAAACCAACCGTACAAACATTTAATTTAAAAGTCTTAATAACTGAAAATAAGTCGGATTTAAAAACTTTACATCATCTTTTTTATTTATATTGTTATTGTTACTTTTATGTGGATCATTTCCGATACTAGTCGTTTATAATAATGGCATTCATAATCTAGAATGTTAGTATTATCCCAGTCGAATTCGTGTGAGTGCTCACTCATGTGTTTGAATACAACTGCATCGGGGTTATTATTATTTTGGTGTTCTTTGATTCTTGTTTTTACCGTACGTTTGGTTTCTCCCACATATGACGCTGGACATAATTTACATACTCACTGCGTACTATAAATATGATTGTTTGTTGCGTTTGCGCTTACTTTGACGATATGTAAACTTTATCACACGAACGATATTAAGGTATTTATTGTTTTTTTAATCTCTGTGTTTTGCGATTGATAGTTGTATACAACGTATGTATTTTAATTAAACTTTTTTCTATTCAAATAAATTAGCCTGAAGAGGTTGGCAGACCAGGCCAATAATGAAACGTCGTAATAAATAAATAAAGAAATCAGTTGTATTTCTTTGATTGCCTCCGTCAGACCAATCATACACATTTTCCTAATAACACCGAGAGGGCAATTTGAACCACACATTACAAACACGAGAGTCTTAGTTCAGAAATGGACTCATATTCATACCATCAAAGCAGATCTTTTTTCAACGACATCGAAAAATCTCATGGCCCACACATAAAACGCCAGTTTAAGATGTGGACCAACCTCAACTATCAACTTGCAGAAGCAGCGCCTCAACGCTGGTTCCTGTTAAAATGCAGATCCAACGACATCCATCCGCAACATATGTTAAATTTAAGTAAACGTATCCGTACTCTCTCCTTTCATAGCCTTATGTGTAAACAGGAACTTCTGAATATTAATAGACATATAACGAGCAAACTTTTAAATCTAGAGATTCGTGACATTAATTTTCACATGAACTTTTTAAAAAAATCTCTTTCGACTCTGAAAAATAAGATAGTTAAACTAAACATTGACACGCACACTATAAACAACTTTTTTGCTTTTACCGACCAGAAAACTAAACGTATTTTAAACAAACATGAGAAAATCTTGAAACGTAAGTTTGATTTCTTACTTAATAAAATGTTAGAAAATTCAGAACCAATTGTACCAAAAAAATTTTTCAAAAATCTGACAAACACTCAGATACCGAACCAAGTCATTGACGTAGTCTCATTAGGACCAAAATTCAGTATTAGGGAAAAAACAAGCAAAAAAGACATTATTGACACTGTGAAAAATGTTAAAATTAGTTTAAGAGATTCCGTAGTACCGTCATCATTAAAATCAGAAATTAGAGAAAAAGTTGCCTCAAACCTCAGATTAGGTTTTAGTCAACAAAAACACATGACTACTAACGATAGGAATTTAAATATAAAATTAAGAGAGACTAAGAGATTCATTAAAAATAATCCAGACATAATGTTCACCACTTCAGACAAACGAAATGTAACTGTTTATATAAATCTGATTACAATGAGAAAATGTTAAATCTATTATCTGATGTAACAACTTATGAAAACGTCAAGAAAAATCCTTTAAAAAAATTACAAACTGATACATCCAAAATTCTGAAAAATCTAAATAACAACAATTATTTACATACTAAATTTCACAATAATGCTCTGACGTTCACTAACACGACACTAGCCAAATGCTACGGTTTACCAAAAATTCACAAAAAAGATTTTCCTTGCCGTCCGATTATCTCTTTAATAAATAGTCCGACCCACTTTTTAGCTAAAACTATATACAAAGAAATTAAGTTTTCCGTTAAACCACCAAAATCTCACATTAATAATAGTTTTGAACTAAAACAAAAACTTAACTCTGTTATTGTTCCAAATGATTACATTCTTCTATCATTAGACGTTTCTTCCTTATTTACAAATATACCCCTCCAATTAGTTTTAGACAGTTTAGATAAAAGATTCGATCCTATTCACAATAAATGCAAATTCCATTTGTAGAAATAGTGAATTGTACAAAATTTTTATTTTCAAACACTTTTTTCGTGTTCAATAAGAATTACTATCGACAGATAGAGGGTACTCCGATGGGCTCTCCTATCTCTCCTCTATTTGCGAACATGGTAATGGATGATTTAGAAACGTATTGTTTAAGTACTTTAAAAGAAACACATAATGTCAATCCGTTATTTTACTTCCGTTACGTAGATGACACTATAATGTGCATGGACAAAAAACATATTGATTTAGTAGTCACAACTTTTAACTCTTACAATAATAGGTTACAATTCACATATGAAATAGAACAAGATAAAAAAATACACTTCTTAGATATGACATTAATACGACATAATAATACTATCATTGCTGACTGGTATAATAAACCTACTTCTTCGGGTAGATTAATTAATTTTCTTTCTAATCATCCAACAAGACAGATAATTAACATTGTATACAATTTAGTCGATAGGGCAATTTCTTTATCTAGCAAACAATTCCATAGAAAAAATTGAGATTCCGTAGTCTGCATTCTTCAAAATAATAACTTTCCTCGCAATTTCATTAATCGTTTCATACATACTAGACTGCATAATATCAAAGTCAAAGGTCATCAAAAAATAGAATTCAAGACAACAGATTTACTCCGCTCATCACGTTACCGTTTAACGATCAATTTAATAAAATATCATCTATTTTAAAATCATTCAATTTCAGAACTTTACCTGTAATTAAAAAAAGTTTTAGTTCCATAATAAAATTAGGGAACGACATGACAGAGAAGTGGGATCGGACTAGTGTTCTATATCAGTTTGTATGTAAATTATGTCCAGTGTCATATGTGGGAGAAACCAAACGTACGGTAAAAACAAGAATCAAAGAACACCAAAATAATAATAACCCCGATGCAGTTGTATTCAAACACATGAGTGAGCACTCACACGAATTCGACTGGAATAATACCAACATTCTAGATTATGAATCCCATTATTATAAACGACTGATATCGGAAATGATCCACATAAAAAGTAACAATAACAATATAAATAAAAAAGATGATGTAAAGTTAAAAACTTTACATTTTATCGGGTTTAAAAAACCCGACTTATTTTCAGTTATTAAGACTTTTAAATTAAATGTTTGTACGGTTGGTTTCTCTACGTATATCGAAATATGTATATATATAAATATGTATATATATATATATATATATAAATACTCCTTTTTGTTTGTAAACATGTGCACTAATACAGTCGCACTGCGTACTATAAATATGATTGTTTGTTGCGTTTGCGCTTACTTTGACGATATGTAAACTTTATCACACGAACGATATTAAGGTATTTATTGTTTTTTTAATCTCTGTGTTTTGCGATTGATAGTTGTATACAACGTATGTATTTTAATTAAACTTTTTTCTATTCAAATAAATTAGCCTGAAGAGGTTGGGAGACCAGGCCAATGAAACGTCGCAATAAATAAAGAAATCAGTTGTATTTCTTTGATTGCCTCCGTCACATTTTCCTAATTTATGCAATTATTCTCAAACATTAATTTGAAGTATGAAAGAAATTTTTTAAATGATAGCAAAATTATTAGATTAAAGTTATTTAATAAGCACAACATGAATAATTAATAATACTCAAAGTTAATAGCAATGCATGAAAATTCCAAATAATCTCTTAATATCTGCTCACCCGGTTGCCGTCGCAAAGGCGTTGACCACTGCTAAGAGAGTTGCAGCTGATAAGAATTCGGTGCATAAGAAGAGGCTTAACACGTCCATGTTAAGCAATGATGGAGGGGGCAGTAGTAACATTAGCACGAACAACAAGAACAGCAACAACAACAGCGACAACCACAACAACAACAACAACAACAACTCGTATCAGGACAATTCGTCTCAAAATGACTACCTGGAAATGCCATCACTTCTACCACGCTCGAGACTGAGCATTTTCACCAACACACCTGTGCCGCGGAATCCAAGCCTGACTAACGAGCTGAGCAGTGAACTGAGCAACGCGTCATCTTCAACATCGATCCCCGCCGCTGCATCGAGAGAGAGAACCAATCAACTCAACTCCTCATTAGTCAAGAATGGCAGTGTAATTTCCAGCTTGGTAACTACGCCAATTCTATCCATGATACCGTCCAAGAAGCCATCAACTCCCAACAGAATTCTATTGAGTCCAAGCTAAAGAAGATTGCCGTTTCTCTGAGTATCCTACCTACGAGGGTCATTTGATAAGTACCTAGCCTACAAATTAAAACACCAAAATTTTACAAAAAATAAAATTTATTTTTCAATGTAGTCTCCTTTTAGTTGAATACACTTGGTCCAGCGGTGTTCCAATTTTTTTAACCCCGTTGAAAAACATGTTTTCTCTTGGTTTGCAAAATAGGCCTCCGTGGCGGCGATTATTTCGTTATTGGAGTGGAATCTCTTCCCGGCGAGCGAATTTTTTAGGTTCGGAAACAAAAAAAAGTCGCACGGAGCCAAATCTGGAGAATACGGTGGATGGGGCAGCAGTTCGTAGCGTAATTGGACCAATTTAGCCGTGTCGAGTGCAGAAGTGTGAGCCAGTGCATTATCGTGGTGGAAAAGCACTTTCTTTTTAGACAAATGGGGCCGTTTTTCTTCTAACACGGCGTCAAATCGGCTCAATAGTTCGGCGTAGTACTGTCCTGTGATCGATTTGCCCTTCTCCAGATAGTCAATAAAAATCACACCTTGAGAATCCCAGAAAACAGTGGCCATCACCTTTCCGGCCGACGGGACCGTCTTCGCCTTCTTCCGAGCAGGTTCACCGGGTAAGGTCCACTGTTTTGACTGCTTCTTGGTCTCTGGAGTGTAGTAGTGAATCCATGTTTCGTCGACGGTCACGTAACGACGCAAAAACTCTTTTGGATTGCGATTAAACAGCTCCAAACACTGCTCTGAACTGGTCACACGGATGCGCTTGTTGTCTGCAGTCAGCAAACGCGGCACCCACCTTGCTGACAGCTTCCTCATGCCTAAAATCTCATGTAGGATATGCCACACGCGTTCTTCTGAGATGCCTACTATCGCAGCTATCTCGTGCACCTTTAATCGGCGGTCTGACAAAACGATATCGTGTATTTTTGTCACGTTCTCCTCCGTAGTGGCTGTTTTCGGAGCACCTGGGCGTGGATCATCAAAAACCGACGTACGACCACATTGAAACTCGTTATACCAAAATTTAACGGTCGCCATCGAAGGAGAAGCATCCCCGTACACTGCATCCAAGCGTTCTTTAATTTCACTGCGCGATTTCCCTTCCAAAAACAAGAATCGAATCACCGACCGATATTGTTCTTTCTCCATTTTTTCAAAAATCAACGGACACATTTGCTTTCACACGCTCTCAAAAATAAACTACAACTCCGATCCGGCTGAAATTTCGTCTGTAACCGTTTACAGGAAGATACTGCACTGTAGTGTACTTCTGGTGCGATAGTGGCACCATCTGGCGGTGAGGCTAGGTACTTGTCAAATGACCCTCGTAATCTTACTCAGAAAATCGACACTCTCGTATCCAAGGTGGACTTTCTAGAAGCTCTGTTGGCCGAGCGAACTAATCAATTAAATACGACGACGAGAGAATGTGAATTTCGGCGAGCAAATAAACGAGGGCACGGAACTTTTAACCGAAAGTGTTAATTCCCTAAGCTCATCTTTAAAGCAGTGTGAGATGCTGCGTGAGCAGCATGACAAGCAAAATCACGTCGTTAATTCAAAGACACCTGTGCTAGAGAAGCCTATTTTCTCTGTTACTGTAAATGTAAATAATAATAATAATAATGATAATATATATATATATATATATATATATATATATATATATATATATATATATATATATATATATATATATATATATATATATATTATATACACATTATTTCTTTAGTCACTTGTATATGGCAACTCTAAAAGAATAAACTATAGAACACTGTATAATCCCGGAAATAACGCCTATTCTATTATATATATATATATATATAAATATCATTGTACGGTATTTTGAGGATTTCATAAAGAATGTGTACAATAGTGGTGACACAAATATAAACATTGTTATAAACAACCAATAAACAAGCGCGTGACTAAAGAAATAATGACCCTAAGGTTATTGACTAACACCACGACGCCTGCGGCGCCCGCTTTTACGGAAAAATATCACGGAATTTCCGAAATCGATGTATTAACACACTATTGTGGAAACCGCTGAAAAATCCTCAAAATGCCTCTCGAGTGCTTTGGACTTTTGAGGAGACTCCTCAAAATGCCTACAAAATCCTCAAAATTCGGTATATATGACTTATATAATCCTCAAAATGCGTCCCAGATGTGAATATATATATATATATATATATATATATATATAATATACACTTATCGGGGTTTATGTAGCCCAAGACTGTATATTAGTACCTACAGCCCAGAGTTCTCTATGGCAAGTGACTAAAGAAATAATGGACTCTAGGGTTATAGACTGTAGGTCGGGCCGCATAAACCCCTATATTTAGAAATATTATAAAGCCCGGGTTGCATAATCAAAATCGGGCTCGATAAACCCCTCTATATAAAAAAAACGGGCTTTATAAATCCCTTTCGAGAAATGTATATATATATATCTTGCGGAAACCGCTACTTTTGAGGATCTATAGTTTTTTTCTCCAGAGTTCGTATATGCTTGACTAAAAAAATAACTCCCTCTCTGCGTTGAAGGTATTAATATAAATACTCAAAAGTACCTTTTCATACCGCAGGAATTTTGAGGATGTCCTCAAAAGTTCGAAAAATCCTCAAAGTATCGAATCCCTGCTGACATAGATCCTCAAAAACTGCATTTGATGTGTATATATATATATATATATATATATATATATATATATATATATTACTATATTATATAGATGAATGTTACCACGTAGCCCCACTTCACCCCCACCTCAGCGCCACCTCACTCCCACCTCAGCCCCCCCCCGCCTCCTCCTCACCCCCACCTCAGCGCCCCCTCAGCCCCCTCCTCAACATAACGTAAAATTCCGTCATTTTTTACGTTATTTCGTGACTTCTTATTCTGTTAGAGCCCCCCTCACCCCCTCCTCAGCGCCACCTCACCCCCACCTCAGCGCCCCCTCGCTCCCACCTCACCCCCATCTCAGCGCCCCCTCAGCTGCCTCCTAGCCCCCCCTCAATGTCTCTTAAACAATGTCAAAAAGTAGGAAACAAATTTATGTAAAATTTATTATTGGGAAGAAGAAAATTTTGATTGAAATGAAATGCTATGTCACCTTGAAGGTACTGTTGGATTTTGATTCTTTAACAATAGCTTTATATAAATTTTCCTGTTAGAAAAATTTTTAGAAGCAATTCTTTTGGAATTGTTTTTTAGAAAGATATAAAGGTATAGTTAGAAATAATTCTATTAATCATTATCAGTATATAAATGTATAATATATAACTTATATACTATTAACAGTTTTCCACGCCACCCGAGAGGTACTGTGAATAGGCGCGTTGGATTTTGATTAAAGTGGCATCCTTCGCCTGGAGCCCTACATAACCACTATTTCATTATCCTTTCTTTCTGTTATTATGAACTTTTTACAGATTAATTATATTGAGTACCTAAAAAAAATGATTACTATTAAGATTTTTTTTTAATTATTTAATATATATATATATATATATATATATATATATATATATATATATATATATATATATATATATAAATATATATATATATATATATATATATATATATATATATATATATAGATATTTATGTTTAATATCTATTAGGAATGATACTAGGAATTAAATTAATTAGTTTTCGTTTTAATAAGCCTTTATGGAAATCATTAAATCATTTTCTTGTCTGTTATTGTGTTTATATATTCCTTTTTATTTGTTTCCGTTTCATTTGAATATTATGCAAGAATAAATTCATTATTAATGATATCATAAAGTTTATGAAAAATATGTAGTAAAATAAGTCATATATAAAAAGTATACCAATTTAAAATTAAACATCGAAAGTGGTTACGTAGCTATTGGCGAGAGATGCCACTTTAAAAAAAAATCCAACGCGCCTATTTACAGTACCTCTAAGGTGGCGTGGAAAACTGTTAAATATATATAACTTATATATTATACATTTCTTATTTTTATAAACATTTTTCCAATGGGATCTTTCTGACAATTATACATTTATATCTTTCGTTATAAAATTATTCCTAAGTATACAATTTAAAACATTTTTTATTATAATTACAACACATCGGGGGTTGGCGAGCGGAGCGAGCAGGGGGGCGAAGCCCCACTAGTGTATATATATATATATATATATATATATATATATATATATATATATATATATATATATATATATATATATATATATCTATATATATACACTCATACTAGCGCTCGTTGCGGCACGGCATCTCACACGGAAACAGTACCAGCAATAAATACAGAAATCAATACTGAGTCTAGCACATACGTCATACCCACTCCGGCTTGTGAGACTAGTAATACGATGACGACACCGAGTGAGGGCAAGGAGATAATGATTTCTGGTTTTATTAATAATAACGCATGTAATTTAAAATTAGCTGCTTTTTCTGCCATTCATGCAGCCTTAAGCACCTTCTCACTCGCTGACATTGTCTCATGTCGACCCGTCATAGTGAAAGAACAGGGCAGCTCTACCATGACGAGTAAAACTCGCCCTGCACCTTACATTGTATGCCTGCGCACTAACACTATTGCGAACGACATAATCAATGCTAAACATAAATTTAGTCTATTGCACACACGTGATCTGGATCTATCTCTCCTTGATCAGAATGATGTCTCTTCTATTATTGACTCAAAAATTTTTTTTAACCAAGTACTGACGAAACGGAAATATATTAATTTTAAAATTCTAAAATACACCGCCAAAAAGCTCGGTTTTCAGTATACGTGGCATAGGAAGGATTCATTTCTGGTCAAGTGGTGTGACGGAAAAAGATCACACGTTTTCAAAAATGCTGCTGATCTGAACACCATAGCGTCTAGCTATTTGGAAAACAATATAATGCACATGTCAGATTCGCACAAAGCATCGGCATGACTAGCTCACAAGATGGAGGGTGCGCGCGTGCGCTTCCTGAAAGGGCTAAGGATGGCTTTCCTCAATGCGTGCCCACTTAAAGGACACATTGAGGAGGTTCGACAGTACCTTCGTGACAATCCGGATTACGACATCTTTGGGGTGGCGGAGACTCGTTTTCACCCACTGCTCGACGATTCAGTGGTCATGATCAGTGGCTACTCGCTCATAAGACAGGACCGTAATACTCAAGGCGGTGGTGTGTCTTTATATATTCGTAACACCTATAAGTTTACTGTGCTCGCTACATCAGACACCACTGTCCCTAGTAAACCTGGTATCGTAGAGTATATCATGGGGTTTGTAAATATTGGCAATTCCGATCCAATTTTCATCTCTTTAGTGTATCGACCCCCTGATGTATCTCTGAGGGACGATCTTTATCTGGCTGACAATTTAAAACTGTACGCTGGAGACTATAGTGCCAGAATTGTCATGGGTGACTTCAACTCAGATCTTCCCACAACATAAAGACGAGACATACTTACGCGACTTGACTAGCGAGCTAGCCTTGACGGTAGTTGAGAATGGGCCTACGAACTTCGCCACCGTGCCTGGGAAATGGATTGACGCAATTTTTGTAAACAGTGACGATACTATCACAGAAACAGAAAATCGACCGGCACCCTTTCACAACACTCATAACCTAATTAGCGTGACCCTCGATAGGTCAACCCCATCTTCATCTTGTTCATGTTTTTCTTACAAACCTTATAATAAAATAAACCCCGACGAACTAAATTCATTTCTCAGAGGTTGTGATTGGACGTCGTTGGATTCTGGCACGCCGGATCTGACCTACATGTTAACGAAACTTACGGACAATCTGACTCTTGCCGTAGATTCGTTGGCTCCACTGAAAACGGTTACTCCCAAACGACGCCAACCGCCATGTTCTTTACCATAAGCGTGATGTTGCCTTACGGCATTACAAGCGGGCGGGAGACCGTAGCTTATTGGAAGAGTTCTTCAGATTACGTAGACAAGCGACCGACATCACAAAACAGACACGGACGAGTTACATACATCAGAGACTTAAAAACACCATAGACAATAACGGGAACTTTTGGAAAGAACTGCGCAACCTTGGTCTTCTCCCCAAGTCGTCTGATGGTTTGCATAGCTTTTCTTTGAACGAGCTGAATAACCACTTTGCAGCTGTGTCGTGCTCCTCCTCAGAAAATTCGGATGAAACAGCTGTAGTAATTAATACTGCACCTGAAGAGGGCTTTACTTTGAAACACGTGTCGATTAATGACGTTATCCTCGCAGTAGCTCATTTTATCTCTCAAGCCAAGGGGGAGGACGGCATTCCGCAGAGTGTTATTGCAAAGGCTCTTCCGACCATAGGACCTCTGCTCGTCAATATATTCAACACATCGCTTGACAATGGTGTCTTCTCGGGATCCTGGAGGAAAGCATAGCTATTGCCCTTAAAAAAGAAATCAGCACCTACAACTACCTCGGACTTTCGCCCGATTGCATTACTTTGCTTTCTCTCCAAGGTCCTGGAGAAACTGGTATACGAGCAACTATCAGAATACATTATTAACAATGGGATTCTTGATCAATTACAAACTGGTTTTCGAAGGCACCACAGCACCACCACAGCTCTACTTAAAATGACGGACGATATCAGATCCGGCTTAGACAAGAAACTTGTTACTCTGGCTTTATTATTTGACTTTAGCAAAGCGTTTGATACGATCTCACCGACGACACTGTTACGTAAACTGAGCAGCATGGACCTATCACGAATGGCCCTCTGTTGGATACCGATTGAGTAGCAACCAATTTCGGTGCTCCACAGGGGTCTGTGCACGGACCATTGCTGTTCTGTTTGTAGATCAACGACGTGCAACATCTTTTCGACAAAAGTGATATAAAACACATACTTTATGCTGACGATTTACAAATTTACCTACAAACACTATACGATCAGCTAGAGGAAGCAAGGACATTACTATCCACAGCAGCTCAAACCGTTTCGGATTGGGCGGCAGAGTCCGGTCTTCGACTCAATGCAGGCAAGATGCAAGCAATTTTTTTCGCGCCAAAACTCACAGCAAATCGTATCGATAAGCCGCGAGTGCCTGGCGTTACTCTTGAATCGGGGAACGTCGCTCCTTTTGCGGAAACGGTGAAGTGCCTCGGTGTAGTACTTGATCGGATCCTATCTTGGAAACCTTTTGTTGACTACATGTTGAACAAGGCAAATCGTACCTTATACTTGCTTCGCTTTTTCCGATCAAGTAGCACTAAGTTACTTCGCCATCCTCGACTACTGCTCTGTTGTAACACTCGACGCGACGTACGAACAGCAATCCAGAATACAGAGACTACAGAATACATGTCTCAGGTACATCTTTGGAGTGAAACGGAGTGATCACGTGACTCCTTTTCAGCGAAGACTTGGTTGGCTGCGTACCGGGACGAGGCGACAGTACTTCACTGCCGTACTTATGTACAAAGTACTAAATTATCGCACGCCATCGTATTTACATGAAATGTTTCAAAAACGCCAGCTGACTCGTCCCGCTAGAGGATTCACAAGGGACCTTGCGATTCCGCAGGTGTTCGCCAAGCGAAGCAAGCAATCTTTTTGCGCCCATGGTGTACAGCTGTGGAATTCTCTTCCAGGGAGCATCAAATACCTGCCCAGACTAAGTCGGTTTAAAACTGCTCTCTATGAGCATCTACTATCTTTGGACTGAGTATTCAGTTACGGCGAACTGTGATATTTTGTTATTCGTTTTGTACATATTTGACTTTTATATACATTCAATTCCTGTAAATAAGTGACTCCTTGTATATAATTGATTAAACCAAGTAGTACTGACTATTCTTAGTCTATGATGTATTGAAAACTAATGGAAAAATGTTAGTCCCCTACAATTTTGACTAAGCGACTACGACAATTTTGTATTGCAAATCTCGATGCTATTGCTGTAAATCTGTACACTTTCTGTATCCTTTTTAGGCAGAGACATAAAATAAAGTTAAAATAATAATAATAATTAATAATAATGATAATTTGTTCATTAATACGCAAATGAAAATGTCAGGATATAGGATAGGTGGTGGAAAACGTCCAGGTTAAATAATAGTAATAATGGTTAAATTATCACAAGCTTATTTATTAAATACCCTTACTTGGGTAGGAGCCACTATAAATTACAAAATTACATAAAAAAATATATACAGTCATGAATTATTTATTTGTGTTCGAAAGTTAACAATCAAGAAAATTTAATTCAAGATAATTCTCAAAAGAATATAATTAAATTTAATTATATAATAAAGAAAGGAAAAAAATGTTGATCAATTTCGCGCCTAACAATATAACTCAGTTGATATACCTCCAAATTTAATAACCGCGAATTTACTTGAAAAATTTGATACACCCGAAAATTCGATAAACTACTAATCTCAAAAATATGTCAACAAAAGGAAAGAATCGCATCCGCGGATGTCTAATTCTGGTCCACGTTCACTGCACGCTGCATAGTATGGTAGCGTCAACCTTAAGCCTTCAAAGGGAATGACCTTGCGGTCACCTTCCTAGGGGCCAAGAAAGGGGGCTACTTATACAGGTAAGGGGAGCGCCGAGTCAGGCGAGCTAACACGACTCGGTCCGCTTTATCCCGATGGAGTAATCGTAGATCTATGCCCTTACCTCACCTTGTATTACCTGCTGCCGGGTAACTGCTGGGGAACTGCTGGAGAACTACTGGAGCTGGCGACTAGGAGCCAAAGAGTGCCTATACGAGGCATGCACCCTATATTCATACCTCAAAACTGCATATGACTGGCTATCTGCTCATCTGCTCGGGAGGGTGCGCAATTGGCTTATTTGTATACGCATCAGGGTTGTAATTGCGCAACCTTCCGAGAATCCTTGAATCCTAATTGGCCTAGTTCGTAGAACAGGTATTTCCGCAAGTCGTATCTGTAGCTTTTTACAGGTACATACAAAAAACAGACGAAATACCTTTCATCGTGCAACTGGAGGACGGTCGATGTGTTTCCTGTAATTTTGTTAGTTAACATTGTTATAAATTATTAATAAACAATCAATAATAATCTAATTATTAGTATGGTTAGCACTATGTTATTCTGGAAGAAAACACGTATACTTAGAACAATACAAAAAATGGGTGTAGAATACTTAATTTAGCTAGAGTATAATTTAGTTCGTGTTTATATATCATGTATTACTTGTAATTAATTAATTAAAACAATTAGTGCGGTCTATCTCACTCGCACCCACATCATCACCAATCGCGCTCTCTCTGTCTGATTTTATCAGATAACACGTGAACGTTATGTAACTACTTCGTTACCTATTTCCTGAAACACTTAACTGCCATCTGTAATCTGGGGGGTGCGAGATTCAAATTTGGTCCATGGAGATTCCGATAATAGAGGATCATGATTAATAGGTTATGCAAGCATAATTCACATATTATTTATTTAGATATGTTTGGTTAATTGTGCATGCAACGTGTAATTGTTAATAAACAATAGGGATTTGAAATTCAAATCTCCCGCCGTGACCATTTGTGCTAGTGAGGTCACCTAGGCACTTATGGGTTGAGTTCTTGCTCTATCACCTAGGTAGCGTGTTGAGTATCATTTACTAATTTGAGTCATTGCGAGGGACTTGCGTCGGTAAACAGAATTCCTTATAGTTGCGATAATAAGTCATGATATACACACACACACACACACTTATATATATATATATGTATATATATATATATATATATATATATATATATATATATATATATATATATATATATATATATATAAAAAATTAGTACACCGCTACCTTCCAGGACACCTACAGGTTTTCTGCAATAGAAGTAGGTATAAAACGTTAAACAGTATATAAGTGACTAAAGAAATAATATCCCTCAGGGTGTTGACTAACACCACGACGCCTGCGGCGCCCCCTTTCAGTTCCGCAGTATTTTACGTTGATTTCGGAAAAATTTTATGGAAAAAACGTTGTGAAAGAAACTCTAAATGTCCTGAATAATACAAAAATGTCCTGAAAGGTAGCGGTAAACATATTCCTAATTCAGTACAGTCCTGAAAACATGCAAATGTCCTGAAACATAGCGGTAAACCAATGAAAAGTCCTGAAACATAGCGGTGAACAGAAATATATATATATATATTTAATGTAAGGCATATTTATGACCGTTACAGTCGTTCAAATACTATCTTAGGAAGGCAGGACTAAAGGCATGAGAAGTGGCTCGAGCGCTCGCGGGCATTATTCCGAACATGGGAAGGACGAAGCAGACGCGACGGTTCCTCCTTTCCTCGCTGGTGTATTTCGTGATCCTGTACGGAGCCTTAATCTGGTCTGATGCTATGAGTAGAAACCCGAGTTATGATCCCGCTTGTCGAAGAGCCAGCAGGACAATCGCGTTGAGAGTTGCTTGTGCCTAGCGTACCGTGTCAAACATCGTTCTATTGGTGATCGCAGAATTACCACGCGAACGAGAGAGCAGAGATGTACCGCGATAACGCTGCAACTGATGATCCAGAAAGACCGGTGAAGAGTGGCAGTGCCGATGGAATATGACAGGCAGGGTCAGTGAACCCAGAATATGATCCCATGTGTCGAATATGCAGGGAGGAGACACGGACTCGTCACCTTTCATCTCACTTACGTGCTCACTGAATGGCTGCTTTCGCAGCTACCTGAACAGAGTTGGATATATCAAAGCATGGAGTACCCGGCCTGTTCTGGAGTTCACGAGGACGTGGAGCATGCTTTGCTCGTTGTGTATGAAGTTTTGGGAGAAGAGAGAGAACAGTTCAGGTCCCTATGGGATGCCACTTATCTTCCGAAGTCATTGGAACGTACTTACTTTCGTCACATAGAAGATGGGATGCGGCGATTGGTATCGCGGACAGTCTAAACCGGATTAGGCGAGAAGAAGAAAGAATAGAAAACCGTATGTCCAAGCGCCAGACGTTGTACAGGGCCGTAAAGGCGAAGGCTGCCCATCGCGAGCTAATGCCTACCGGCGGTTTCTGCAGGGGGAATATCAGTCAAGGGGAGGACATGCTCAGAAGATCAGCAGAAAAGTTCATAATTTGAAAAACAGAATACAGTAATATTTAAAATAAATCCTATGTATATCGTCGGCTAGGAGTAAAAAGGCACTATTTTAAAAGAGCGCTGTAAACAGATGTATTTGCAGTAAGCGCCGAGGAAGGACCTATCTTGCAAATATTTGTTTTTCCTTCTATATTCAAGTTGATAATCCAATAGATGTTTAAAAAAGCGATAATTATCTTCGTCGTTATTGAATTTGTTCATTTACTATAAATTAAGTTATACTGATTATAGTCATCAAATTATACTGATTTTTAGGAAAAATATCTTTTTATCTCATTAGAACGTATTAAAAATTACTAACTTAAAAGATTTAAACTTTTCTTATAGTAAGGAAACTCAAGAACTTCAAAGGTATGTTTTTTTTAATATTCACTGGATTGCCAACTTTAAATTAGAAGAAAAAGATTATTTACGAGATAGCACAGCATCTTCTTTGGCGCATACTCCAAGTTGCTTCTTATACAAGACTCATTTAAAATAGTTTCTTTTGCAACACTCATTTGAAAGCACCTTCTTTCTTTCAACCGATGATATAAATTAGTACCTACAATAGATATTGCGATTTGAAATATTTTAAAATTTTTCTAACGTTATAGTTAATGTTGAAAATAAATTAAAAAATTTATTCTTATTTACCTATACTCACCATACATGTATTATTATTTTTAGAATTTTTGTTATGATTATTGATTCTGAGATAAAATTAATGCGTGAAAATTCTAGTTTGCTCAGAGGGAGGGGAAGAGGAGAAGGCTAGGAAAGTAAAAACTTCATAAAACTTGTTTTTCATCTACCTAACAAGTTATAATGTTATTTAGAAAAGATAAATGTATAATTTACCAAAGATAAAAAAGTACAACTGCATTAATCATCCGCTATCAGCTGCAGTGAAATCATTATTCTTAAAAAATGATATATTAAGAAACATACCAGAACGTTTCCCTCAATAAATTTGTTATCAAAACTTAAATAAAAAATAATTGAGCATAAAAAATCAACCTTTTCATAAACTAATTTTTTTCTCTTAAATTAATTAACATGAAAAATTAAAAATATAAAAAGTGGTTGTTCTCTATATAATGCACAGAGGATATTATATCTATTATAACTAAGAAACTTTTTTCAAAATAAACGTAAATATCGCTAGATCCCAGTGAATTATTTCCATAAAGTGTCGTAGTAAAAAGACAAATACTCACGCTAGATTTATTTACCGTTGTGAATGTGTACCAGCAATAAATGATAATTTTTTAGCCAAAGCGTGCATCGACACCACGTTCTTTAGGATATCATAATTAGCTCTCCATAAAAGGTACGCTTGTAATTGATGTCACGTTATGTTCGTCTTTTCAGGACAAAGAATTAACACCTCAGTAAATTAAAAACCGCTGCCAATTCAATGGCACGTGGCTTCCTCGATATTAATTTATTGATTCATTTAATTAATTTTTAAAGCCAAATTTGAAAATTAATGCACCTATTTATGACATAATTCGAATTAAATTTATGTATGAATATTAAATATTGTATATATTGACTTTACGTTTAATAATAAAGAAAACCCGGTAGATAATATTTTTTTTTTTTAAATTAAAGGATTACTGAATACAGATAAAGTTTCATGTTACGCTAATGCAACAATTCAATCACTTTTACATTGTTCAACTTTAAAAGAAATAATATTAATAATGATGTAATAGGAGATTGCTTAAAAACTATAATAATGGAATAATATTAAAATGGAACAATACACAAATAAAAATAAAATAGACATATTTAATTTTAGAAAATTTATAGACGAAAAATATGCTGAAAAACGTCAGCAAGATGTACCTGAATTTATAATGGATATATTTTTAAAATCTTCTGTATTAAAATATACAACAGAACATAAACTGATCGTGCAAACAAAATGTGAAAATTGCAATTATTTCAATGAACAATCAAATAATGATAATGTGATTATATTAGATTTACCTACACTTAAAAATCAAAATAAACATTATAACTTACAAAAAATAATTAACTATAACTTTAATAAATTTACAGACACAGAAGGAAAATGCAATATTTGTAAATGTATTTTGCAACAACAAAACATAATACAACCAAAAAATAATACAATTTTAATTCTACAATTGTCCTTATTTATAATAAATGATTCATATGAATTAAAAAAAAAAAAAATAAATTATAATATTGAAATTATACGACAAATAAATATAACAATAGGCAATAAAAATTATAAAATTGTAAGTTCAATTCTTCATCATCGTAATACAATTAATGACGGACATTATACTAATATATTAATGAAGAATGATAAATATATTCAAATAAATGATACAATTCTACTGTATGTGATTTTTGCACAAATACGTTGAAATATTCACAAATATTAATTGATAAAAATAAATAAAATTAAAAAGAAAATTACATATAAATAAATAATGAATTGTTATTAAAATTTTAATATTAACTTCAAGATAAATAAAAAATAATAAAGAAAAACTAATTATAATTAATAATTAAAAAGAATATATTATAAATATACATTATAATAAAAGATAACAAATAAAAACAAAGAAATTTAAACATAAATGTTCCAATTCTTATAGTAACTCTTGAGTAGTATTTGACAAAAAGTAATCACAAATTGTGGAATCTCCCTAAAATAACACCTTTTAAAAACAGTAAAACTTTGGCGAGTACAAGTGTATTTGTAATCTCTCTCTCTCTCTCTCACTCCCTCTCTCTCTCCTCCTCTCTCTTTCTCTCCCTCTTTCTCTTCATCTCTCTCTTTCTCTCCCTCTTTCCCCCAAAAGAATATCATAGTTTAAAACAAACACATGAAAGTAGTGGAATCAATTATTATTTTATATAGACAAGTACATTTTTGTAACATAGAAATATGGAATTATTTTTATAACAAAAAATCGTAAGTACTATTAAAAATAAACTCATGAAACTGGTGGAATCAATTAAGTGCAGGCAAGTCAATTATTATAATAAAGAGAATTTTTTAAATAAAATTTGTTTAATATATATTTACCATAAAAATTTGTATAAAAAATAATTACGTCTAACAAAAAATATTACAAAAATACTAACATAATAACTGTAATTGAAACACAAAAAGTTAAAAAATTTTTGCGTAAACATTTTCGAAGTATAGATCATAGAAGTCACCACCCTGTAAAATAGTTTAACCATGAGCTGTTATACATCATAAATTCATGTAAGTTTTTCTTACACAAGTCAATCCACCTATTATCTGCAAATATGAATTTTAATTAAACATCTTCTTAAACTGTTAATGTCATTTTTAAAATTTTGGGAAATTTTCTTTTAAAGACAGAAAATACTTGCCGGACGCATCGTTTTGTTGTTCAAGGTGCGTAGGGCGGGAATCGCAACCTTCTATGTATTTAGTTATTGATCACGTAGTATGTAAATAATTATAATAAAATGGTAATAACAGTTCAAGAAAATAAGTATATTTCGATATTTGACTAGAGCAAAACTTACTCAAAACTTGTTCGTTATACAATGTTAGGAACAAGCATTCGTAATATATAGATGTACATACGCAATGTAAAAAAAAATATTATTATCTTACTATAGAATTAATAATAATTCAATTTGTATAATGAATTTGTATAATGAAGATATTACAATGAAATTATAATGAAATTATAATTATAGAAATTATCAAGATTGATATAAAATTTTTGTAAAATTGGTAGATATAATAGATAGATATAATATAATTGAAAAGTTTTTATAAAATATATAAATCTTATTCCAAAAAATAATGATATAAAAATAAATATTTGATAGATTACCTAAATACTACAAAACGATGCGTCCGGCAAGTATTTTCTGTCTTTAAAAGAAAATTTCCCAAAATTAAAAAAATGACATTAACAGTTTAAGAAGATGTTTAATTAAAATTCATATTTGCAGATAATAGGTAGATTGACTTGTGTAAGAAAAACTTACAGGAATTTATGATGTATAACAGCTCATGGTTAAACTATTTTACAGGGTGGTGACTTCTATGATCTATACTCCGAAAATGTTTACGCAAAAATTTTTTAACTTTTTGTGTTTCAATTACAGTTATTATGTTAGTATTTTTGTAACATTTTTTGTTAGACGTAATTATTTTTTATACAAATTTTTATAGTAAATATATATTAAACAAATTTTATTTAAAAAATTCTCTTTATTATAATAATTGACTTGCCTGCACTTAATTGATTCCACCAGTTTCATGAGTTTATTTTTAGTAGTACTTACGATTTTTTGTTATAAAAATAATTCCATATTTCTATGTTACAAAAATGTACTTGTCTATATAAAATAATAATTGATTCCACTTCTTTCATGTGTTTGTTTTAAACTATGATATTCTTTTGGGGGAGAGAGGGGGAGAAATAGAGAGATGGAGAGAAAGAGGGAGAGAAAGAGAGAGGAGAGAGAGATTACAAATACACTTATACTCGCCAAAGTTTTACTTTTTTTTAAAAGTGTTATTTTAGGGAGATTCCACAAGTTTCTAAGAGCTTCAATAATAATTACAAAGTTCTATAACGGTAATGGATGATGATACCATATTTCATAGATTTAATTTTCGTGTGGGTACATGATGATAATTGCATCGTGTGAGGCTGCTGTATTTGTAAAAAAAAAATGGAATAACACTTTCATTGTATCAAGAAATCCCTTTTGCTACATATAATAATAGTATATATACTCTTCTTTTTATAGACAAATTAATTTATTGTATAGAATCGGTAAGATAAAATTGTCAGAAGAAAATAATTATTTATTATTAGAATTCCTTTTCATAGAGTATAACTAACTTAGTTGTAGAAGCTGATGGTAGAGTTGTTTAATAATAAGTGTAGTTGATCCTAATGGCCGTATCTACCAAGTGGTATGTTGTTTGTTATGTCAAAGGTTGTAATAAAACACAACACATCTATATATTTTCTTTCATCGATGTTTCGGACATTTTTTATTGCATGTCCCTCTTCAGGAGCTAATTTTTACAAAATTATTTTACAATTTAATACACATGTATGCTTTTTTAACAATAACTTCGATTACAACATATTACAATATACAACTTACATAAAAAACTTAGTCAACGGACGTACATCACAGGGAGAGACCCCACTTGTCAATGCTTAATAATTAAAAATTTTTGGCCTTATATACTGAGTGTATATGTTTCTGTAAGTCAGGAGTATATAACAGACAATACCAATACAAAGTGACTATAATACTGGTGCGGGACGCAATTTTCAGCGGTAGCGCCAGGCGCGAGGTAGTAAGGAGACATGTGCTCGTAGAGGTGGGAATTCGGCCAATACTGGTCCTAGATGTACGTAAGCCTACAGAACGCTTACTGAACCTCTCACTAACATGCGATCCTAATACTTTTTCAACGCAGAGACACAGTAATAATATCATTTTGAAATCAGAAAATTACAAGTTTTTATAAAGGAATTATATTCGTTAGGTAGTCTATTTATCTCATATTGTTTATTCATATAATTTTTCTGTGTATGTATAAACAAAGCTTCAGAAAATAGTCTCTTTCCATTATTTTTTTAATGTCTAATATCTTTATGTTGTTAAAATCAATAGAATGATTATTTTCTGTCGTATGCGAAAATAATCCGGAATTAAGATCCTTATCTCTATGTTTTTTGCGTGTTCTTTGGTTCTGAGAATCAAACGCCTACTTGTCTGTCCAACATGCGACGCATTACAATCCTTACATTTTATTTGGTATACTACATTCGCACTATTACATTTTTCATTTTTGTCCTTTCCAAGTTTAATAATATTATTCAATTTATTTTTCGCACTATATACTACTTGTGTACTATATTTTTAAAAAAAATTTTTTGTGACACATTCTAATTCTTTGATATAAGGTAGACTAATAAAACCTTTATTATTAACTATGTTGGTTTGTGCTGATGTTTTTGTGCATCTTATCTTTTTTATGCATTTTCATACATAAAAATCTATTAATTCATGGGAATAATCATTTTTGTGTAAAACCTGTTTTGTGAAGTAGATATTTTTTTCATGGAATCTTTTGTACGATAATTTTATGGCTCTGTCTACAAGGCAGTAAATGATGGCTATTTTATTACTAAGAGAGTGGTGCGAATTGAAATTTAAATAACGTCCTGAGAAAGTTAGTTTTCGATGCCAATTTGTTATTAGATGTCTCTGATTATTTGTTATAATTTTTAAGTCTAAAAAACTAATGCTTTTATTTTGAGCCAATTCAACTGTAAATGGTAAATGTTTATCATATTCATTAAAAGTTTTTAACGTATAATCTATGGAAATTTTCGGTATACATAATATAATATCATCAACGTAACGAAAATAAAACAATGGTTTTACATTCAACTTATCAATACACTCTGTCTCTAAATCCTCCATGACAATGTCTGATAAAATCGGGCTTATTGGATTGCCCATAGCTGAGCCAAATATTTGCCTATAAACCTTTTTATTAAATTGGAAATAATTATTATTTAGAATAAATTTGATAACTTTTAAAAATTCAGTACAACTTATGTTAATTTTGTTATGTAACTGGGTCCATCTTTTTTCTATAGCTTTACAAACTAAATATTCCGGTACATTTGTAAGAAGACTGACCACGTCGAAACTAATGATGTCATGGTCATGGGGGATTTTTATATCTTTAATTTTTTCTTTTAATTTTAAACTATTATCAATATGTGAAGCTGGAAGTTTTAAATTAGTCTGAAGGAATTTTGCAAAAAACTTTGAGACGTTGTATACGGGAGAATTAACAGTAGATATTATAAGTCTAACAGGGAAACCATTTTTATGAATTTTTATTAAGCCATAGGCTTTTGAAATGCTAAATTTTTGCAAGACCGCAGGCAACTTTGAGCTACCGCTGAAAATTGCGTCCCCCACCAGTATTAGTCACTTTGTATTGGTATTGTCTGTTATATACTCCTGACTTACACAAACATATACACTCAGTATATAAGGCCAAAAATTTTTAATCATTAAGCATTGACAAGTGGGGTCTCTCCCTGTGATGTACGTCCGTTGACTAAGTTTTTTATGTAAGTTGTATATTGTAATATGTTGTAATCGAAGTTATTATTAAAAAAGCATACATGTGTATTAAATTGTAAAATAATTTTGTAAAAATTAGCTCCTGAAGAGGGACATGCAATAAAAAATGTCCGAAACATCGATGAAAGAAAATATATAGATGTGTTGTGTTTTATTACAACCTTTGACATAACAAACAACACACCACTTGGTAGATACGGCCATTAGGATCAACTACACTTATTATTAAATAACTCTACCATCAGCTTCTACAACTAAGTTAATTAACACAACGTTTGGCCGAATTATACGTTGTAAACCAAAAAGATCATCTTCCCAGTTCAAGAACACCACTTCCGAAGAGCATCTTTATCTACTGCACCATGGCATCTACATGGAATTTTACATCACGACAAAATACTCATACACGTATGTTATACCAACACAATACTGAAAAACAATTATTGTATTATTATTTAGAATATAGAAAAGACATAAACTTAGGTTTAGTATTATATTTAATATTTAGAAACTTCGGTTATGACATAAAAAAACAATTCCAAAAATTAACAAACTTATTATATAAAGAAAAATGCTATAATGGACGAAAAAGTTTTTAACAATGTGCAGATTTTATCGAGTGTTTGCTAACCACCTAAAATTTAAAACAAATAATGTAAAACAAAATCACATGTTCTCAAAAAATTGTAAAACAAAACAAAATAGTCTGATCAAAATACTAATGTCGCAATTATTGAATATTGAAATTATTGATTTACACACTCGTCTATCACATATAAAAAAAGATATAAATAAGATGATTAATATACTTGAAAATTTAGTAGAAAAAAGGATTATTTCATTGTTTGTAGAGTACTATAGCACAAAACTGGCCTTTATTATTATTCCACTGCGCAAAAAATTGGAAAGGAAATTGAATAATATCTACGTAAAAAAATATAAGAAATCGATCGAAAAAGATAGATATATGGAAATACACACGAATAACAAGTTTAGGGTTAACCACCCGAATCATAACATACATCCGGGTAATGAACCCCAAACGATAGAAAATAAATATGAAAAGTGGCTTGTAAACGTGTCGGACGTTCAACTCCCGACTTATGTCATTGACACTCTAAGACTTGGTGACAAATTCAACTTTAATAATACATTTGACAAACAGCTAACTTTACAATATTTAAATAACTTTACAATATTTAAATACAATATTTAAAGAACTTTGAGACGTTCACTAATAATTATATCGATGATGACATAGCCCCAAAAGTAAGATGTTCTTTCTTGAACATAATAAAAAAATATTATAATAAAGAATTATCCAATCTTACACATACTGACAAAAAATTCAAAATAGATCTAGAAAAAACGAAAGCTTTTATAAAAAACAATCCTGACATTTTAATTACAAGGGCGGATAAAGGTAACGCCACAGTCATAATACATAAATCCACTTACATAGAGAAAACAGAAAATTTATTTAAAGACACAAAATATTATATAGAAACAAAAACAAATCCATTACCAGGTTTAGAACGAAAAACTAATGAATTAATAAAATGGCTTAATAAAATAGATTTTACTGGAAACCATACAAAGTTGCCTGCGGTCTTGCAAAAATTTAGCATTTCAAAAGCCTATGGCTTAATAAAAATTCATAAAAATGGTTTCCCTGTTAGACCTATAATATCTACTGTTAATTCTCCCGTATACAACGTCTCAAAGTTTTTTGCAAAATTCCTTCAGAATAATTTAAAACTTCCAGCTTCACATATTGATAATAGTTTAAAATTAAAAGAAAAAATTAAAGATATAAAAATCCCCCATGACCATGACATCATTAGTTTCGACGTGGTCAGTCTTTTTACAAATGTACCGGAATATTTAGTTTGTAAAGCTATAGAAAAAAGATGAACCCAGTTACATAACAAAATTAACATAAGTTGTACTGAATTTTTAAAAGTTATCAAATTTATTCTAAATAATAATTATTTCCAATTTAATAAAAAGGTTTATAGGCAAATATTTGGTTCAGCTATAGGCAATCCAATAAGCCCGATTTTATCAGACATTGTCATGGAGGATTTAGAGACAGAGTGTATTGATAAGTTGAATGTAAAACCATTGTTTTATTTTCGTTACGTTGATGATATTATATTATGTATACCGAAAATTTCCATAGATTATACGTTAAAAACTTTTAATGAATATGATAAACATTTACAATTTACAGTTGAATTGGCTCAAAACAAAGCATTAGTTTCTTAGACTTAAAAATTATAATAAATAATCAGAGACATATAATAACAAATTGGCATCGAAAACCAACTTTTTCAGGACGTTATTTAAATTTCAATTCGCACCACCCTCTTAGTAATAAAATAGCCATCATTTACTGCCTTGTAGACAGAGCCATAAAATTATCGCACAAAAGATTCCATGAAAAAAATATCTACTTCATAAAACAGGTTTTACAAAAAAATGATTATTCCCATAAATTAATAGATTTTTATGTAAGAAAACGCAAAAAAAAAGATAAGAAACATCAGCACAAACCAACATAGTTAATAATAAAGGTTTTATTAGTCTACCTTATATCAAAGAATTAGAATGTGTCACAAAAAATTTTTAAAAAAAATATAGTACACAAGTAGTATATAGTGCGAAAAATAAATTGAATAATATTATTAAACTTGGAAAGGACAAAAATGAAAAATGTAATAGTGCGAATGTAGTATACCAAATAAAATGTAAGGATTGTAATGCGTCGTATGTTGGACAGACAAGTAGGCGTTTGATTGTCAGAACCAAAGAACACGCAAAAAAATATAGAGATAAGGATCTTAATTCCGGATTATTTTCGCATACGATAGAAAATAATCATTCTATTGATTTTAACAACATAAAGATATTAGACATTGAAAAAAATAATGGAAAGAGACTATTTTCTGAAGCTTTGTTTATACATACACAGAAAAATTATATGAATAAACAATATGAGATAAATAAACTACCTAACGAATATAATTCCTTTATAAAAACTTGTAATTTGTAATTTTCTGATTTCAAAATGATATTATTACTGTCTCTCTGCGTTGAGAAAGTATTAGGATCGCATGTTAGTGAGAGGTTCAGTAAGCGTTCTGTAGGCTTACGTACATCTAGGACCAGTATTGGCCGAATTCCCACCTCTACGAGCATATGTCTCCCTACTACCTCGCGCCTGGCGCTACCGCTGAAAATTGCGTCCCCCACCAGTATTATAGTCACTTTGTATTGGTATTGTCTGTTATATACTCCTGACTTACACAAACATATACACTCAGTACATAAGGCCAAAAATTTTTAATCATTAAGCATTGACAAGTGGGGTCTCTCCCTGTGATGTACGTCCGTTGACTAAGTTTTTTATGTAAGTTGTATATTGTAATATGTTGTAATCGAAGTTATTATTAAAAAAGCATACATGTGTATTAAATTGTAAAATAATTTTGTAAAAATTAGCTCCTGAAGAGGGACATGCAATAAAAAATGTCCGAAACGTCGATGAAAGAAAATATATAGATGTGTTGTGTTTTATTACAACCTTTGACATAACAAACAACACACCACTTGGTAGATACGGCCATTAGGATCAACTACACTTATTCATAGAGTATACGTTTTTTATTCATATTTTTATATATTTAGAGAAACACCTTATACTTGCCTTATATTATACTTTCGTAGAAAGTTTTGTTATAAAAATATACATTGCTATCTTCATAATTTTAAGTAAAATAAAATAATTTGAATTTTTTCCATATCCGTTGTAATGATTACTTTTTAACAAATGACTTATGGAAGTAATTCATTCCAGTACAACTTTTCAAAGCTATGATTAAAATGAAGAACTATAAAGAACTATATGATTAAAATAAAGGACTATTTGTTTCCATTTTTAAATAGTGTATTATTATATATTTACCTCAATCAGTAATGCAAACATGTAGAGGTATTCCTCTAACTGTTATACTTATTAACAGTTTGGATTTTACATCCCTCACCCAATTAGTCATATGCCAAAAGCCGTATATTGAAAATACCTTACGGATACATTATATGGTTTTAAGAATTAACATCTATAACTGTTATATTAACAGCTTTGGATTTTACATCAGATATCCCCTTCAAGAATGAAGAAAATATATAGTTAGAATTAATTGCAAGTAATTTGTCACATTTGACATTATCTCTCATAATGTAAGCTAAGTGTCAAATCGTTTTCAAGGAATATTCAACTCGTTTTCAATAAATATTTTTCACAATCCATTCCTTTATTTTGTACATCGTGGGTTTTTTGTCTATATCTAGAGTTTTGAGCTCGTTTAGTAGTAGATTTAAAGTCTTTATTGCAGTTAGATAATTGTTTTTTTCGCTTGCTCTTTTGTCAATTTTCGGTAATAATATAGCTTTATTTCTTGTCTTACTATTTGAGTTTGTGAATATATTTTTCATTTCGTTGTAATGATATTTTATGGAGTCCCATGTTAGTTGCTTAATATTCATAGGTTTATTTTGCTCGAAAGTGTTTTTGAAAACTAGTTTAAGGAGTCTGTTTTGTATATTTTGAAGTAAATGTTGATTGTTTTTATATACACCTCCCCAGGCAATTATCCCATAATTAATAACACTGTGAAAAAACGCATAGTAAATAACCTTTAACGTACTTATTTGCATAAATTTATTAATTTTGTAGAAGATGAAATTTAAGTAACTTGTTTTTTTGATTAGATAGTTAATATGTTCATCCCATTTTAGATTATAATCAAAGTGAACTCCTAAATATTTACACGAGTCAACTCTCTTTAATTTTTCTTTGTTAATATATACATCTAAATTTTTTGGTATGCTGTCACAGTAATTCTCTAAAGTTATGTACACAGTTTTACTTATGTTTTATGTTAGTTTATTCAATGCGAGCCATATAGCTACTTTTTTAAGATATCGATTCATTTGACTTTCAACTTCTTTCCAGGTTTTACCTGACGATATAACTGCTGTGTCATCAGCATATGATAAAATTGAGTTTTCTGGCATTGTTATCAGTAAATCATTTATATATAATATAAAAAGTAATGGCCCAAGGATTGTTCCTTGGGGCACTCCCACCGTTATTGTTATCGGTTCACTCTCACTTTGGTCAATTCTTACTTTCTGCTTTCTATTTGTTAAGTAGCTTTGCATTAATTATAAGCATTGCCTCTTATCCCGTATGCTTGCAACTTATGTAGAAGTATATTATGATCAACTGTATCAAAGGCTTTTGCTAGATCTAGAAATGCGACTATAATGGGCTTACACTTATCTAAGTTCTCATAGATCCTCTTTGTAATGCAGCTTAGAGCATCTCTGGTTCCTTTGTTTTTAATAAAGCCAAACTGTTTTTCGCTTAATATTTTATGTTTGTTAATAAAATCAAAAATTCTTTCGTAGATTACCTTTTCAAAGATTTTTGCAATATTTGATATTAATGATATAGGTCTGTAGTTATTAACTTTTAATTTTTTCCCTGATACCACTTCAGCTGCTTTTAGCGCATTCGGCCATATCGACTTTTCAATACATTTATTGATGATATGTGCCAAAGGATCTGCTATAAGATCAGATATTGTTTTGAGTGTCTTAGCATTTATTTTATCAACTCCACCATTCTTGATTTTCAAATTTTCAATTATTTTTTTAATTTCAATTTCATTTGTAGGATGTAGGAAAATTGTATTTAAGTTCTTTGGTGGTAGTTGAATAAATTTGTTACTTGGGGCAGTAATTTTGTCACTCATTTCTTTGCCTATTTTGCCGTAATAGTCATTCATAATGTTCGAAATTTTGGATGGGACTTTTACTATCTCCTCATTTTCATCATATATTTCACTTATATTATTATCTTTTTTACTTTTGTCACCCAGTTTGGAATTTATAATTTTCCATAGTTGTCTTGGATTACCTGAGTTTTTCTCTATAAGATCCTTATCGTATTTGATTTTTGCATCTTTTATAACATTGTTTAAACATTGAACATAGTTTTTATATTCACTTTGTAAGCTTTCATTCATTGGATCTTTTTTAAGTTGTTTATATAATTTGTCCTTTCTTTTACAAGATTTTAGTAAAGCAATTGTAATCCATTCTTTTCTAGGTACATTATTGTCGTTAACCGGGTTTCTTTTTGATTTTTCTTGACATTGTGTTATTCCATCTATAAATAGGTTTATTGCTTCGTTTGGATCCTCAATTTGTGTGTATTCAGTCCAACATTTTTGACTTGCTATAATAGCTATTTTTTTGTAATTTAATCAATAATTAGTTTTCTTTTTTCCATATCTGTATTCACTAGTGGTTTTTTTATATCTATAAATAGCGGATAGTGATCAGTAATTAGTGTCATTAATTTGAAAGTTTTTGCATTAATTGAGCTAGTTTTTATAAAAATATTGTTTATGCATGTCCCACTATCAGTAGTTACATTATATGGTCTAGTCGTATTAGTAAAACCAGGGTAATAGCCATTTTCAAGAAAATTGTATAAAAAATTCTGACTAATATTGTTTTGTAACATTATATTTATATTAAAATCACTTATTATCAAATGGTTTTTAACGTTTCTCTTAAGTTGTAAATATTGATTTCCTTTTAAAATAAACTCTGTGTTATGAAAATCATGTAATCTATACATAGATGAGATTTCCAAATGACTATTGTTTTGAAGGTTTATAATTGTATTTAGTATTTTTAGCCTACCCAGTTCTATTACATTAGTTGTCTGGGTTACGTCTTTTTTTACATATATGACCACACCATCTGATTTGTTTATGTGACCATGGTTATAATAAATATTGTATCCATTTAGTTTATAATATTGATAGTGTTCTAAATTACCGGTTTCAACACATACTATCACATAAGGTTTGATTTTGAGCCTTTTATTCAAGATTTGCAATTTCTCAAAATTAGTTTTTAAACCTCTTATATTCAAATATAAAATCAAATTACCTGTTGCTTTTCTATCTTGATTAAGAGACTTTAAATTGTTATATGCGATTTCCTGCTGATATAATTGCTTATGTATGTCTTCTAATACTTCATGATTCTGCGCCATCTATTGCATTTGGTGTCGTTGGAATTGCGTTTTGGGCTGGTTCCGATGCTAGAGATACTTTCTGTCGATTGTTGAGATGACCTCTGTCGTAGATTTAGCGTAAGCGGCATTGGTAGTTTCATGCCGGTACTGCAGGTCTGGTGAGTGTGTTACCTGCATTTGCCCTCTGTTGTGTATTTAGCTGGGACGGCTTTACCGGTTTCCAAATCGGTAATTCAGATTTGACAGGGTAATCGGTTGCGTCTATATATTTTTTTATCTTGTTTTTAAGTATTTCACAGTTGCTTATGTCATATGGAGAATGATTAGTATATAAGTTTGTTCTGTATGTTTTGTTACTAAAGATACAGTTAGTGCATTCTGTTTTGGCACTATTACATTTGTTTGTTTCGTGGTTACCTGTACTCTCTAAAAAAAAAATCAGCGAAATTTCACTGAAAAGCAGTGCATATTCACTTTTCCGATAAGTGAAAATCAGGTAACTGCGAAATAGTGAATATTTACTTTTCAAAACAGTGAATATATATCCTGTGATGAAGCAGTAAAAAATCGCTGATAAATTAGTGTAAAATCGCTGATAAATTAGTGAAAAATTACTGATAAATTAGTGAAATATCACTTATAGATCAGTGAAAATAGCTAGAAAATCAGTAAAAAATAGCTAGAAAATCAGTGAAAAATAGCTAGAAAAGCAGTGGAAAATTATTGATATAAAATCTAAAAATCACTGTAAAAATAGGTTTTAATCACTGCCCGATCAGCATCAGGAAATTTAATAAAGATTTTAATGAATTCTTAATGAATGCTTTTTTCCAGTAGGTTTTTTAATAGAATTATTAATGATAGCTTCATATTATAACGAATGTCCGCCTCTAAAGCATTCATAAAGAATTCTCAATTTTAAAATTTGATTTTGTACTTGCGAAAAAAAAATTGATAAAGAAATCGTAAACAAATCTTTATGTGCGCTTTCTAAAGTTTACAGAAATTATCTTTAAGATCTGTAATATAAAGTGTATTCATATAAATTTTCGCACATCATTAGAACTTGTTTATAAATTAATCGCATTTTAATTATCGCAGAATCGCAGAAAAAAACTTACATAAAAATTTTCGCCCTGACCGAGAATCGAACGCACGACCCTTGGGTTACTACGCACGCACGCTATCCGTTACGCTATCGCTCGCATGAAAGAATTTGGACATTTTCATCTATTTAAGCTGCATTATCCGTATTTATTCAATATTAATATTTCATTTTAATTATTCATCTAATACATTAATGGTTTTTAATAATTATTTATATTTACACAATATTTTAAGAAAATAAGTAAATTATAATAAGACGTTAATTAATTAAATTCGATTTACTTAAAATATTTAGTGCCGGTAAAGTAGAAATTTTTGGTATGAAAACGTCTATATTTTTTATTGAAATGAAATATTAGCTTTATTCTAAAGTGCTATCTAAAAGAAAGTTTAGATTTTTCAAATTTTCATTCTGTAAATATTTTCTTTCTTTAAGAAAATGTTTTTTTATTCCTGCTATGTGATCATCTTAATTAAACAATTTCGTAGTAAATTCTGAGATCCCTATACGTTATCAGCCCATGATTTTATTTTTTTCATTACATCTAAACGAAAATTTTAGGAAAACGCGTTCGCTCACGCCCCAAAACACAATAAAAAAAATTAATTTTTTTTTAATTAAATTTTTCAAATTAAAGTAAAATAATGATTTTTACAATTATATATTTGCTAAAAAATTGAATTGATATATTTTGATTTAAATTCAGTATATTAAAAAAATCTTTAAAAAAATAAAATAATATAGAAAACTTTTTAAAACTTTTTAATGATTACTTTTTTATAATTTAGTAACATACCCTGGTAGAAATGGTAACCAACCGTTCACCATCTGTTCACCAAATCGCAAAGGTTTGGCCAACCGTTTAACCAACGGTTGGTAATAATTACCGCTTATTTCGTCACGGAATAAGCCTCGCGGTTGGCCAATGAATGCTATAATAAGAAAAGTGATTTCTTGATACAAATAAATGGCTCATTAGCTTCGCAAATGGTGTCCGATGACGGAGTCTAGGTGGTGCGCGCCGTAGGTTTGTGGCTCTAGGTGTTAGAACTCATCGAATGCGTCGCCTAGGTGTTCAGGATGACCGATTATGGAGTCTACGTAGTGCGCTCCGTAGTTTCTTACATCTGTGTGTCGGAATGCATCCTACGCGTGGTCTAAGTGATCGGGGTAGCACATTACGGAGTCTAGGAGGTTCACACCGTAGGTTTTTGGCTGGAGGTGTTGGATCTCATCGAATGCGTCGTCTAGGTGTTCAGGGTGGCCGATTACGGAGGCTAGATGGTGCGCTCCGTAGTTTTTTGCATCTAGGTCTCGGAATTCATTCCATGCGTCGTCTAGGTGTTGCGGATAGCCGATGACGATGTCTAGGTGATGCGCTCCGTAGTTTTTTGCATCTAGGTGTTGGAACACATCGAATGCGTGGTCTAGATGTTCGGGGTAGCCGATTACGGAGTCTAGGTGGTGCGCACCGTAGGTCCTTGGCTGTAGGTGTTGGATCTCATCGAATACGTTGTCCAGGTGTTCAGGGTAGCCGCTTACGGAGTCTAGGTGGTGTGCACCGTAGGTTTTTGGCTGTAGGTGTTGGATCTCATCGAATGCGTCGTCTAAGTGTTCAGGGTGACCGATTATGGAGTCTAATGCGCTCCGTAGTTTTCCTCGTTCACCAAGTTTGCGATGCGTTCCAACACCTGGAGCCAAAAAACTATGGAGCGTACTACCTAAACATCATAATCAGCTCTCCCAAAGACCCAGACCACGCATTCGATGTGTTTCAACACCTAGATGCAAAAAACTATGGAGCGCACCACCTAGACATCGTTTTCGGCTACCCCGCACACCTGGGCCACATATTCGATAAGATCCAACACCTACAGCTAAGAACGTACGGTGCGCACCAGCTAGACTCCGTAATCGGCTACCCCAAAGACCTAGACCACGCATTCGATGTGTTCCAACACCGACAGCCAAAAACGTACGATGCGCACCACCTAGACTCCGTAATCGGTTACCCGGAATACCTAGACGACGCATTCGATAAGTTCCAACACCTAGAGCCACAAACTTATGGTGCGCACCACCTAGACTCCGTCATCGGCTACACAGACCACTTAGACCACATATGGAATGTATTCCGACATCTAGATGCAAAAAACTGGGGAGTGCACCACCTAGACATCGTCATCGGCTACCCCGAACACCTGGGCCACGTATTAGATTCACCCTGAGATCTTAATGCATAAAACTACGGAGCGCACCACCTAGAGTCCATCATCGGCCACCCCAAAGATGTAGTCCATGCATTCGATGCTTCTAATTATCGATTGTTCACCATCCACTGGCCAACCGTTCGTCAATATTTTTGTTATTCGTTGGCCAAAAAGATTGGCAAACCGTTGCAGTTAAGCCATTTTGGTTGGGTTATTTTCTACCAGGATAGAGGTAGATTTTGGATAGCTCTGGGTCTAGTCTTTTGGACAAAATTATTGGTCCATAAATTTCAGATATTTGAGGTTAAATTTTTTTTAACCTTTCTTTCAAATTGTAATTTCTCGAGAACGGCTCTATGTGTCTCCAAATTCATATACAATTTTGTATGTGGTATAGATAATTGTGTGCTAATTTTCATCAAGATCGAACGATCGAACTTTTTTAGATATTTGATATTGAAAATTTTCGTATTTTACAAAGTCAATTTCTTTGTCGTATAATAACTAGTGAAAAAAATTTGTTTAATCATGTTGAAATTTTGTGGAAATGTAGAGTTTGTATATTTATCGTATAAATCCTTTAGGTAAAAAAATCGTCTATTCAAGATTAAAATTTTTTTACGTTTTTTTTCAAAATCGTGATTTTGAAAAATCACACATCATGTATCAGTTTGAAATTTATAGACTATTTTGTACGTGATATATCGACGACGGAGCGAAATAAGGTCGAATTTTAAATATTAATGAATTTTTAAATCATTCTAAAACATGTAGAATGAATAAAGATATTTTATATTTGAACTAAATACTATACATTATAGGAACGATAAACCAATTTGGAGGAAGCTACATGTCAATGACTTGGCAGCGGTTTTTTTAAGAGGGTACTTATCGGGTGCACTGACCAGTGAAACATACTTTTATGAGTTTTAAAGAATTAATGAGACTGACACTATCATAAACGTAATTTAATTATTTTATTCATTACGAATAATTATGTTACTATATATCAATATAATAAGTTCTTTTTTTTTATTAAATTAACTATCAATTGTGACTCCCAGTCTTTATACCACTCTAACCTCAAAATCACAACTTTGATATGATTTTTCGGTGTAGTGGCATAAAATACGGTTCGAGATTAGTATTTAAGAAAAACGTTACACGAGGAAAATAGTGTACTAATCCTGCACCTGTGTCGAAAAGTACCATTTCACTTCACTCTACCGTTAGATAGTTGTCTGAGCTGATCTCCGCGTGCACGAGGTGAGAACAACATAGTGCTTTTTTCACTGGCCGAGCAGCGAAATACGACGGGAAGACTAATCACTGCGTTGATCAGTTTATTGCAAAATTGACTGAAAAAGCAGCAAAAAGTCGCTGCTTTTTCAGTTGCATCATAAAATCAACGAAAAGTAACTCCTTTTTCAGCGAATCGTCAAGTCGCTGATAAAAGACTATCCCCTGGATAGTCAGCTCTATATCTACGGATGCCTTACACGGGGACGCGTCGGCTACCTCCCCGGAGAGATATCGCAGGACACGAACTTCGGTCCGTCCCAGCCTCGAACCATTTTACCTTCCTCCTCTTTTCGTCGTTGCCCTCGGAACTTCCGCGTTCCATAGGACTTTCAGGAGTTTCTCGGATTCCTCCTCCTGCCGTCCGTATCGCGACATGAACCGATCCGCGCGGGCGTCCCCGGAAACGCTTTCACCCGATCGCATAACGCTTGCTGCTCGGCGGTGCTCCGCCCGCTTTCGGCGGTCGCGATCTCTCATCCTCGAACGGTTCCTTCGTCTCTTGGAGGGGATGTCTCGTTGTTCCAGGGGGGCGGGGGAATGCCCCCCTTCCGCTGGTTCGTACGGAGGAAGGATTCGTATTCCTCGCTCCGTACCCGACCCGTCAGTATTCGCGAGTTCACTGCGTGTCGTCGGCGGACGAACTCATTTGCCGAGGGCCTCTCGTCCGATTCGGGCACTTACGGCGAATGTGTCCAGGCACCCGGCAGTCCCAGCACTTTAATGGCCCATACGCTGCCGCACTCGTGTCGACTATTCCGTCGGAGCCTGTTCCTGCTCGCTCGTCAGGATTTGTCCCGCTACTCGAGCTGAACGGGCCGCTGCTATCCGAGCTCTTCTTCTAATATCGCCGAAATTTTCTCTTCTTTTTCGGTCTCTCTGGCGATCCGGTCCAAGAGGAAGACGTCTCTGATCAAGATGCTACCAGCGCGGATCCGGAGCTGATCTGCTTCATCGCTTCCAAAATCATCTGAGAGACGCGCTCCAGCATCTCGTTCACCGTTTCGTTGTTTGGGAGGACAGTACCGGCGGGGGCTCATCGTCCTCAACTGCCGCTCTCTTCCTCCGTTACGGTGCCGCTTTGGGTGTATTCCCCTCGTCTAACCCGTTGCTGCCACTGTGGCTTCATATTCCGGTGAAGCGTTCCAAGCTGGATTTGGAGGGACGGTGGTGGCTTCATCTTTCTCATCTTCACCTCGGGGCAGATGATGACGTCACGCACCGATTCGTCGGGTCCTTGGGTGCGCCTCGCCACCTCGTGGGCTAAGCGCTGGTGGAACCGGTCTGTCCCTCCGAACCATCGATGAATTTTCCGGCGGAATTCATTCCACGTGGACCAACTCCGTCTATGGGACTCACACCCCTGCCGCACCGACGAAGAGTTCAGGCAAAGCGCTTAATATCTCGTCTTCCAGAAGCTTCGCCAGGGCCTGTTTCTCTTCGACTTTATCAAGGAACAAGTCGATATTTTCCTCGCGGTCTCCGGCGAACCTGATTCCCCAAAGTCGAACTACTTGACCGATATCCCTTCGTGTTCCGCCGATCGTATCTTTGACGTTGTGTCTCGCCGTCAGCAACGCTGCGTCCCGCGAATTGCGCCGTTACTCAAAATCGGAAGTGCTCCGCACTCGATTCTGAGCTCCACTCCCTCTCCAGGCACTGCCCAGACCTGTTCGGCGCGGGAGCGGGATGGTTGGCGACGGTGATCTCCTATCACCTGGGGATGGTTGCTGTATCATGACTATTCTTCTCGTTCTTCGATGTTGTTCGCACACACGCACGCACTCACGCACGCACGCACGCACGCATGCACGCAACAAAATATGCTTTTATACACACATACACAGACAACACTAAAAATAGTGTATTTTGACTCTAAATTTTACTATACATGCTCCTATACTATAATGTTATTTTATAAAATTTATTTTCCACTATTACAAAGCTTCCTTTGCGAGGAAGTAAAAACTTTCATTTTTTGAAGGTTTTATCCCAGACTGAAATTTGGTAATAAAAATTTACTTATAATAGTCAGTTCTTAATTTATGTTATGTTTCTATTCTTTTTCAGGTGTCTTTATGCCTTACAACGTAATGGACTTCCACCTATTACAACTCATAATGTCATAGACGATTGGAATGACCCAGTCTTGAATTCAATAAGGCGTTGCAACTTATTCAATACAATCCATGATCGTGTTAAGGTATATAATGTTTATTTTTTATTCCCAATGTTAGATAAGTTAAATTAAATATTTAAGGTTGGGTATATTTTTAATGTCATTTTTTCGTAGCTTTTCTAGTACTAACTTAAGCGTATATAAACTTAAGGGGGCTAGACACTTTTTTTTCTGAAATAAAAAAGTCATATTTTAATACATAAATGTAAACTAATTATTTCCTACTTTTTACACATAAAAAGAGGTATATTTACCTCACATTACACCTTGATCTGGGTCCTTTATATGGTCCAGAACCATAGTTATCGATGAGGCAAGTTTTTTCACTGTCCGTAAGCTTTCAAACTTTCCTGTGGATGAAATGATCCCAAGTTTGAAGTGGATACTTCTAAAATGCATAATTCTCTTATCAATGTAGGGATTTTTGATCTCATAAAAATAAATTTGTGCTTACTTTTTGTGCATTTTGCATTAATTTTTTTAATTTTTTTAATTTTTCCAAAATTTTTCTGATATATAAATTTTTCATGACATTCAATCCTTAATCCCTGAATTGATAAGGAAACTAAACTATTCAGAAGTACCCACTTCAAATTTAAAATCAGCTCATCTGATAAATATAAGTTTATTATTAATTATACATTTTTGGCTGTTCGCCTTTCGATACAAAAAATGTGTATTTTTATGTATATTTTGTACATAGTTTGCATACAAAATATTCATAAATATACATATTTTACTTACTTGTTTAATATATCATGCACTACAGAATGTACAAATACAAAAGCATATAATATATTATATAAATATTCTTACATAATTTAAAATGCACCTGCTGCATATGAATCATCGTATTCCACTGTTCCTTTCTTTTTCTCCAAGACTAAGAAAGGTTTACAAAAGGTATTTTTAATAACAACAACCAAAACCTTGCCAGATCTGTTGCCAATAATACTGATGACACCTTGTAAGGAAGAAAAGTCTCTTTTCCTCCAAGAGGCGTCACTAGAAACAATAAGTTCAGTATTTGGTGATGTTATCTTGACTTCTTCTTTCACTGCTGTGTCCATGAACTCTTGAGCCGCTTCTGCACAAATATTTCCAAGATGCTCATTGATTTTATCATGAGCAGAATGAGCCACTGATGGTGACAAGTCCATGATTCTGCAGAAAGTTGATAGTCCAGTGTGACCGTGGCCAAGTCCACGCATGGCCACGGTCACACTGGACTATCAACTTTCTGTGGAATTATGGACTGATCACCACCAGTGGCTCATTCTGCTCATGATAAAATCAATGAGCATCTTGGAAATATTTGTTAAAGCTCTTTCGAGATCAGGGAACAGAATACTAATGTTGATTATTCTATTATGTGTGTCGCAGTGAGAAGATGTTGACCTATCTCTCATTTTTCTAGCTTAAGATGATCTTCTTCTTTGCTTTCTGCCATTTTCCTCACTATCGATATTTCTTTGAAAAATTATAACCCTCTTCTTGCACCTTTCTCTTGAGTATTTGAAGTCAGAATGAGTATTACTAAATCTTCCCTTGGCCTCTCGTCCATTCTTTGAAGCCATTTTCAAACTTTGTTAAAAGTTACTTTAGTTCCTTTTTTAAGATACCGTTTTTATATTTTAGGTAGCACACAACTCTATAAACAGAATAATTATGCTATCACATAAAAACAAAACCCGTCCGGAACCTTGCCAAATAGGGGATGAAGTGAGTGCGAAAACGAAAAAAAAATCTGACGATCGCGCATATCAAATGAGGAAAAATTCTGCAGTGGAAATAAATTCGGGGGCACGATGTGGGACTACAAAAAAATTGCCGATGGCAAAACCCGTCCGGAACCTTGCCAAATAGGGGTTGGATGGGGTGCGAGAACGAAAAAAAAAATCTGACGATCGCGCATATCAAATGAGGAAAAATTTTGCAGTGGAAATAAGTTCAGAGGCACGTTGTGGATCTACAAAAAAATTGCCGATTTCAAAACCCGTCCGAAACTTTGCCAAATAGAGGATGAAGGGGGTGCCAGAACGAAAAAAAAGAATCTGACGAACGTGCATATCAAATGAGGAAAAATTTTGCAGTGGAAATAAGTTCGGGGGCACGTTGTGGGACTACAAAAAAATTTCCGATGGCAAAACCCGTCCGAAACCTTGCCAAATAGGGGTTGGATGGGGTGCGAGAAAGAAAAAAAAATCTGACGATCGCGCATATCAAATGAGGAAAAATTTTGCAGTGGAAATGTGTTCGGGGACATGTTGTGGGTCTACAAAAAAATTGCCCATGTCAAAACCCGTCCAGAAACTTCCCAAATAGGGGATGAAGGGATGCGAGAACGAAAAAAAAAGCTGACGATCGCGCATATCAAATGGGGAAAAATTTTGCAGTGGAAATGAGTTCAGGAGCACATTTTGGGCTTACAAAAAAATTGCCGATGTCAAAACCCGTTATTTAATAATAAAAGAATCATTTAATCTTTGTAATTAATATAGAAAAGAATTTATTATTCTACCATTTTATTTTTATTCAAGTAAAGTAGTTAGACAAAATTCATGCTTTTGTCAATAAGTATGGATTTACTGTGCTATTGATCTCATTTTTTGCTTTAATAATATATAACCACTTTTAAGGTTGTATGACCCGTAACATCTCATTCAAAAGTTAGTTTTTAATGTTAAAACTGTGATAAATAACTATGTAAAGCAAATAATCAATTTTGAGTTTTTGCGATCTGTGTATAAATGCAATAACAATATTATAAGCTTTAAAAATCGAAAATCGAAGCGGAATTGCAAAATTGGCACATCTCGTTTTAAAATTGCCATTAAGTCTAAATTAGCGCATTTTCACGATTTTAAAACAAGATATGCCAATTCTACAATTTGGCTTTGATATCGAATTTCTAAAGCTTATAATGCTCTTATTGCATTTATTCATAGATCGCGAAAACTCCAAATTGATTATTTGCTTTACATAGTTATTTATCGCAGTTTTAACGTCAAAAACTAACTTTTGAATAGGATATTACGGGTCATGCAACCTTAACTTTAGTATACAAAACGTTGACAAAACAAAATTCGAAAAATTGCTCTTAAACAGACGACAATTAATGTTAATAAAAAAGAAATAATTTCTCGAAGTGTTCAAGAAAAACAAATACAATAGGTTCCGTGCCATTAAAGACGGACAATTAAGTTCGGAGATTCACACACGCAGAAATCCATGTTGAAATTTTTTAACATGGTGAAACTCGATTGCAAAGGTCCTCTAAAACGTTTCTAAGACCCTTAGTATTATAGAAGATCCTCTATAGACAACAAAACAAGTTAGCAATGTTTTCATATATTTTTAAAATTTAGGTAAAATTTAAATAAAACTATATTATTCTTTTAGTTTATTTTTTATTACGAAGTCATTTGGTAAAACAATTAAAAGTATAGTTAAAAACACTTGTGTTCAATATATTTTGACTTTAGGAATTCAAAATATTTCTTATTTCATGTAATTTACTTGTTATTTATGGACATATTATATATTTTACATCAAGTGCGAGAAATGGGGTTTCCGTTTACGGGAACCGCTTGCACGAGTTCTCAATCAATTTTTTTGGCAGTGTATGAGAGAAAATTTGAGAAATGGGAAGTAAAAACTTGTTTCTAGTGCCGTTTATACATGTATGTATCATATATGACTGCAAATATCTCCAGAGAAAATATACATCAATTTTGCGTTTAGAAATATTCTCCCATCAAGAAAGTAAACAGAAATATGTAGATTTTCAAGCTTTGAATTCTAATAACTTAAAAACGCATCGTCAAAACGTTGCCAAATTTTTTTCAATAATGTCAAGTATTTGTTTTTATCAATATTACAAGATCCGATTTTTTCTTATTAATTAAAATGTATACTATCACCAAGTTGAGAACCGGCATTGTATGTTAAAACTTGTATCTATGGAGCTTAATACTTTTATTTTGAATCGTTAGAATGAATTGAAAATTGAAACACTTATACGTATACTATTATAATGAACAGATATATTAATTTTCGTAATGATTGCAAGAAGACGCATTTTGGGTTGAATTGCGGTTAAAAAAATTTTTCCACTAAACAGTTCGAGAAATCACATTTTTTGACTCGCGGGCTTAAAGTACCACTGTTGCGCGCCCGCGCTGGATCGCAAAGGTTCTATTTTTAGCCTTACCAAGCAAAAAAATAGTATAAAGGCCATGGAAGAAAATAAAGAATGCCTTAGACAGCATTTTTGTCACCCTGGCCTTTGGCTCGGCTGACAATTTTCATGCGATCTAGGACATTCTTTACTTTTACTCCCTACATGCGTATTATACTATTTCCACACTATAATCAGTGTGGGAAATACGAATTTCCCGCATTCTTTTACAAAGTATTCATATTTCGTTATGATTAAATATTCATTCTCTATTATTTTATTCTATATTGAAAAAAAGTCTAAATAAAAAAGATGGGGAGATTAAAAGTTATAAAAATGTATTAAAAGGCTAAAAACATTTTGGTTCTTAAGATTAGAAAGTAGGTTGAGAAGAATGCTTAAAAATGAGATCTGTAGGATATTTTTACTATTTACTATAAAAAAAAAAATTATTTTAAAATAAAGTTTGCATTATTTTTATCATGCCAAGACAGACTTAAAAATTTGATTCTGGATGTTATGAAAATAAAAAAAATAGTTATGACGATTATTTATTTTTTCATGTATATTTAGTAACGCAGACTATTTTAATACGGTACTTGATAAGTAGCATTATATATGTGTAATGACTAATATTCAGGGAATATTTCTGCAAATGATAGTATAAAAAATCAATTAAATTAATATACTCAATATTTCACATGAAGTCAGCAGCTCAAAATTTTAAAGCCGCTTAGGTTTGGAGAGTAAACAGTTTTTGGTGAAGAAAACATGTTCCTAGATTTTTAGACCCATATTTTGCGCTTACACAGTAACATGTTATTCGTTTAAATCTAATATTACTTCCAAATTCGGACTTATTTACTGCTTAATATATTTATAATTATTAATCTAACACATTTTAAGAGGATTAATAGATATAAAATAGGCATTCATTTGAAATATCCAAATATATTACTTTTTCTTTAATGTATGAAAAGTTCAGTGATTAATTTATTTCCATATTAGTTTCTTAAAAATTAAAATAGTATGATTTCTTGATTACTAAAACGTAAGTTAGTTCAAATAAAAACTTTTTTAATCTTTAAATGGTTATTCAAAGTATAAAGGTATGGGAGCGTCCAGCAGAAACGGGCCACCGAGCGCGCGCGGTGCCTTTTTTCGCATAAAAGGCGCTCTGTTTAACTCGTTCATAATCGTATGCTGCGTCTTTGAAAAAAAAACCAAGGACCTATATCGATAGATTTTTTTCTGCTCTTTCCAATGGTGCCATTGTTTTTATTGCGAAACGCTTTCTTCCGGACGAAAACTCGAGTTGAATATTGAAAGCCATTTTTCTCAAAGTATATCATGTTTTTTTTTTAAATAAACTACACCATTGGAAAGTACAACTCTTAAGCTTCAAAATCCTATCTTGGAGAAGTTGGAGAAATAAAGGGTTTAAAAGTAACAACATGAAAAAGACAGCGCCGAGGGTCCGCGCGAGCCCCTCGCGCCCGTGCGTACGGCACGTTTAAGTGCACGCTCTATTCAATTCGCTAATAATCGTGTACCAAGTTATTTTGCTGTTGATGCTGAGTGGCATTATTATGCAACAGCCCACGGAAAAAATGCATGTGATGGAATAGGTGCTTCCGTGAAAAGCAATCCCGGACGAGAAAGTTTACGGAAAGTATCCGACAATTATATATTGACGCTCCAAGATTTATACAAATGGGCAATTGAGTATTTCAAAAATATTGAGTGCTATGTTGCGTGCGGCGAGAAGCCGGCTGCGAGCGGCAGTCAGTGCTCGCGTCTTCGAGCGTGCGGACGTGTGTCCGCTGTACACTCCCGTACATTCAATAAAACCTCCTCTTTACTGTTAATTCTGACTCTTCATTTCTCTCTCCTTCTCCTTCCAATTCCTGGAACGTGGAGAGCCGTGGACTAGGATCTCCACAATACTTCGAGCGCAGCGGACGCACTCGACCGGCGCCGGCCGAGTACATCCCTCGCTCCGCTACGATTCCACAAACAGATCGCGCGTCATAAAGGGAGTATAGTGTGAGCGTAGCCAACTCACGAGCTGCGCCGCGCGAGCGTCTTCTCGCGCTATACCAGGGTATAACCCCACTCCGCTTCGACTCGACGCAGCGATCGCGCATATGGTTCAAGCGCAGCGGAGTCACGTAAACCAATGCTGGCCGGTTACCAATGATTGACCGGTCAGACAAAATTTTCTAACTTAACGGTCATTTTGACAAAAAGTTGACCGTCATTGACAGTCAGAATTTACAATCCCTGAATGTAAAAATGACCGTCAGTGAGCTTTCTGACCAGTCCATTGGTCAGAAAGTTTAAAAAAATAAAAAAACGATTAAAATTTTGATGAAACAGTTTATTCAATCATATGTCTTATAGAGCAGTCTTTTGGTACAAAACAGTCTATATTAAATAATAAGTCAAGGATGACGAAAACGTGTGTTCTATGCAAGAAGCAGCCCATTCCTGGGGCCTGATTCTGGTGAGCGTGTCGGCGCGACATACACATGACACAGAGCTGTCTCAGCAGAAATGACGCTTATGCGCATGCGCAAGCCCGATGTTTTTATTTTTTTTTAGTAGGTTTTAGAGACGCGAGTCGAGGAAGACCATGGTCTATGATACTGTCTCGTCTCGACTTACCAGTTTTCACACTGACTCGAGTATTTGAAACTTGTATTTACAAGTTTATGTTTACTTTTAAGTCGTAACATAGACAAGTTTTGTATCCACTGCCGAGACAAAATTATGAAACATGGAACATGTATGGATGAACATTAACAAAATTAGAGAAGTGGCGCAACGATTTGAACAGCGCACATGTTTATAATAATTATATAGTTGGAAGTGTTTTTTTTTCAGAATTTTTAATAAAATTATGAAAAGAATTTGTAGTTTTAAGAATTTTTTTTTTTCATTATAATTATATAGACAATATCATATTTCTATAAATAATCTTTCTGTATTTTAGATTCTGTATAAAAAAATTTTATTATATATTATTTATTATGAGAGAAAACAATGAATTAAAAGAAGAAAAATTAACTGAATGTAAAAATAATCACTCAGGAAATATAATAAACAAGAAAACATATGCTGAGGTTACAAATGAATTAAAGCCAAAACCAAAACGAATTCCTAAAATAACAATTAAAAAAAATAACCCTAAACAAAAAAATACCATGGATCTAATAAAAAACTACCTTGCATCAGATACAAGTATTAAAACAAAGTTTCTGCGATCAAAAAATGAAAGTGAATTCGAAATTAGCTGCATGAATACAGAAAGTGTTGACACAATAGAATCTGTGCTTCCAGCAAAATTAAAAAACTGCGACATAAAAATTGAACAGCAAACTAATCCCAAAGTAAAAATTGTTGGTCTTGAAAATGATACAAATATGCAAGCAAATGAAATTGAAGAAGACATCAACAATAGGAATTTTAAACAGCTTAATGATAGTGTGGAAAAGTTTTACATATGTACATCAATAAAAGAAACAAAACCATCACAGTACTAATGGAAGTTACACCAGATATATACAAATACATCAGAGAAAACAAAAACAAAGTTTTTATAGGTCATCAATACTGTAGAGTATACGATTTGATAAATATAAATCCCTGCCTAAATTGTGGAGGATTTAATCATAATGGATACAAGTGCACAAATGAATCAGTATGTACTAAGTGCAACGAAAAACACAACGTGTGTGGTTGTAGAAATAACAAAATCGAGTGTGTAAATTGCTCATACAACAACACTAAATATAGAACAAGTTTACCCACGGAGCACTTACCAACTGACAGAATGAAATATAGTCTATTAAAAAACAAGATAAAAAAATACATTAACTCAATAGATTATCCAATCGCACCTACCTTACCGACATGGGATGAAACAAGTGCTATGAAGATAATACATAATTATCAAACCAATAAACTACTTTACCAAAGAAAGGTAAGGCTAGTGAAGAATTTAACAGGTAAATTTAGTGCAACAACTTCGACTACACAACAAAATCACAGCAATCATCAACACGAAGATGGCGGAACATAATAACTTTTTTAGTGATACAACGATTTAATTTACCAAGAACAAATATATAAAGATCTTGATACTTTTAATAAGGAAAGAAATAGCAATAACGATCTGATTTTACATCTTAATATAAGAAGCTTAAATGCAAATTTTGAAAAACTACTAATACTTATTGAAAGTCTCAAGATAAAACCGTTTGCTATTGTGTGTACTAAGGTATGGAAATTAAATTATCATGAATATTATAATATTAATGATTACAAAATGTACTACAATTTTGGTGAGATAAACAAAAATGATGGCGTTGTAATCTATATAAGGGATAACATTACACACACTACTGAAACAATTGAAATTGGCAGGCTTAAATTATTAAACACTATTATTTCACTAAATAACAATAAGCAACTCGAAATAACTTCCTTATATAGATCACATGGCCTAAGTTGTACCGAATTCAATCTAAACTTAAAAAATTACTTGAACCTAAAAAATAACACAAAAAATCATATTATAGTTGGAGATTTTAATATAAATATAAATGATTATAATTCAATAAGTAACGATTTTATCAATAATCTCTTAGAAAAAGGTTTCCTTCCAAGTTTCACAAAAACTACTAGACCCTCAAATAACTACACAGATGAAGGATCTTGTATAGATAATATCTTCATCAAAACAGATTCAATAAACACAAAAGCTCTTAAACTTATGGTCCACATAACTGATCACTACCCGTTATTCCTAGAATTAAAAAATAAAAAACTCTTGACAAACAACAGTGACACAAATGAAAATATGTATTACTATAATTATAAAAAATTAATCAATTCTGCGATAGAAATAAACTGGAACAACTATAAAAACTTAAATGATCCTAATATTATAATAAATTCGATGATAAAAGATATCCAATTGTGCATAGAAAGGGCTAAATACACCAAAACTAAAAAACATAACTAAAAAAAAAACTCCTAGAAATGATTGGATAACAAATGCAATAGTAAATTCATGTAACACAAAATAAAAGTTATATAACAGACTAAGGCAAACCCCGGATAATCATGAAATAAAAAATAAATACAAAACATTCTGCAAAATTTTAACTAACGTCATCAAAGTAGCAAAAACCAATTATGACAAGTCATTAATAGAAAAAAATAGTAATGATCCCAGAAAACGCTGGGACTGCATTAATAACAAAATAAGAAGGAACAAAAACAAAAGTGAAACCACAATTAAACAAATTAAAAATGAAACTAACACTGTAATTAAAAACAAAACTGAAATAGCGAATACCATGAACACATACTATTGTAAATTAGGAGAGACACTAAGTAATAAAATTATAACTCCAAATAAGGAAATCGAACTACCTAAGCGTAACCCTAATACACTATTCATCAAGCCTACAAGTAAATACCAAATAATAAAAATGATAGACAACTTAAAATTAAAAAAAGGTGGTGTTGATAACATTAATGCTAAAAGCTATATCACATCAAATAGCTGATACTTTAGCTCATACTTTTAATCTCTGTATTGAAATGTCAATATGGCCGGATGCACTAAAATCAGCTGAAGTAATACCGATATACAAAGCAGGTAGCAAAAATGAAATGACTAATTATAGACCTATATCATTAATTTCTAACATAGCAAAAATTTTTGAAAAAATAATTCGTAATAGAATTACTAACTTTATAGTTAAACATAATATAATTAGTAAAAACCAATTTGGATTCATAAAGAATATAGGAACAAAAGATGCTTTAAATCGTATAACTAGAATTATATATGAAAAACTAGACCAAAGTAAACCTATTGCCATCACCTTCCTAGACCTAGCAAAAGCTTTTGACACAGTAAATCATAAAATTTTGTTAGATAAGTTATGTGCGTATGGAATAAGAGGAAAGGGACATAAACTCGTGGAAAGTTATTTAAACAATAGAAAACAAACAGTTAGAATAAGTTCGCAAACTAGTGATTCTGAAACCATTAACACAGGAGTACCACAAGGAACTATTCTAGGACCCTTGCTTTTTATTCTTTATGTAAATGACTTACTAACAAATATGCCTGATAATTCCATCTTTTCTTATGCGGATGATACCGCTGTAGTAGCAATAGGAAAAACGTGGACAGAAGTTGAAAATATAATGAACAAGTACCTTCAAGATGTATCAATATGGCTTAGACTTAACAAATTAACCTTAAACACACAAAACCGCTGCCAATTTATTGGCACGTAGCTTCCTCAAACTTAATTTACTGATTCCTTTAATTAATTTTTAATTCCAATATTTAAAATTTAATACTTCAGAAAGACAGAAATAACAAAACTCCAACATAATTTATTCAAATTTTTATAGATTATATAGATTCTGACCAATCACCATGATCATTTCTGACCAATCACCAAAGCTCAATGACTGTCATTTTTGTATTCATGGATTGTACATTATATCTATTAGTTATTGTCAAATTGTTGTAAAAATGACCGTCATGTAAGCAATGTCGGTAATTTTTATATTTATATATTGTAAATTATGACTATCAATGACGATAAAGTTATTGTCAAAATTACTTTAAAGTTAGAAAATTTTGTCAAACGATCATTCCACATTAATGCACAATTTTTTACGTAATTTTCATCTCGTAAGAGATAGATGAAATTATACATTTTCATATAAAATTAAAATTCGAAAAATAAATTTTTCACGAAAAAAATTGGAAAAATTTTATGGAAAATATTAACTTGTAATTTTTTCATGGCTAATTCATATTCAGTGGTAGAAATGTACCCATTCTGCACCACTACCACTGACAAGGAGTGTATCTCAGATCCGGGTCATGGATCCTCACCAGCTGGCAGGATCGTTCTTCTTTTACCTAAAAATGAAAGCGTGTGCGATACTAGACCCTAACACTTTGAGGATTCTGAGATACAAACCTTTGAATTATTTAAAAATTCAAAGGTATTTTCCACTAAAATTATAGTTTCGGCGGATGAACCTTCCTCTAATACCTATAAACAAGCACGCAGACATGATTACTAGCTTGATTATGGTATCACATGGCAAAATGTATAAAAATCTCTAATGAAAGTATCCTTAATTATTTTATATTATCTTATTTGATGACGTAAAATCCCTTAAATTGCTTATTTGGCGATAAAACCTTGTATTTACACCTGTAAATAAGCATTCAGACATTATTATCACTTAATTTATGGTTTTATATGGTAAAATATATTATAATTTTTCACAAAACTATTATTGTTAAATTTATATTACCTTGTTTGAAGTCATATAATGCCTTCAAAGCGACAAAGGCCTCCAAGGCGACAATTACTTATATTGCAATTTAAATGAGAAATATTGGGAAAGAAGGCATTGTATAACTTCAAACAAGGTAATGTAAATTTAACAATAGTATTTTTGTGAAAAATTATAATATATTTTACCATATGAAACCATAAGTTAAGTGATAGTAATATATCTGAATGCTTATTTACAGGTATAAATGCAAGGCTTTATTGCCAAATAAGCAATTTAAGGGCTTTTACGTGATCAAATAAGGTAATTTAAAATAATTAAGGATACTTTCATTAGAAATTTTTATACATTTTACCATGTGATACCATAATCAAGCAAGTAATCATGTCTGTATGCTTGTTTGTAGGTATTAGAGGAAGGTTCACCCGCCAAAACTGTAATTTTAGTGGAAAATACAATTCAATTTTTAAATAATACAAGGGCTTGTATCTTAGAATTCTCAAAGCGTTAGGGTCTAGTATCGCACAGGCTTTCATTTTTAGGTAAAAGAAGAAAGATCCTGCGAACTGGTGAGGATCCATGACCCGGATCTGAGATACACTCCTTGTGAGTATGAAATTGGTAGATGTCGGACAACAAATTTATTTTCGTGTTACGTTGAACATTGAACGTGTTATATTGAATGCGTTATGTGGAAAGGCTGTTATAATGTGAGGGGATGTATTTTAAAAAATTTGATAAAAACAGATTTTTGTTTTCATTTTTCAATTTTTCAAGTTTTACATTTTTGTTAATAATAAAAAACCGCGATAACTAAAAAATTTTTCTTTTTAGAAAATATAAATATTTTAATTCTCTATCAAATGCTACCCATCCCATTCAGATACACAGAGCCATCCTCAAGAAATAGATTTTAAAAATGTCTAGAAAAATTTTAACCTCAAATATCTCTGAAATTTATGAACCAATCACTTTGCCAAAAGAACTCATCCGAGAACTATCAATAATATACCGCTACAATGAATTTTGAAGCGAATAAGACAATTTTACTCTTGTAATAGTTGAACATATAAAACTCATTTTTTTTTCATTTTCCAATTTTTACGTTTTTGTTAATAACAAAAGAACCGTGATAGCTAGAGAATTAATTTTTGTTTAGAAAATATAGGTAATTTAATTCTCTTTTGAATATCGCCCACCCCATTTAGATACATAGAGCCGTTCTCGAGAAAGTACAATTTAAAAAAAATTGAAAAAAATTTTAACCTCAAATATCTTCGAAATTTGTGGATCAATCCTTTTGCCCAAAGAACTCTAGTATACAAAATCTACCCCTACAAAGAATTTCAAAGTGATTAAGTCAATTTTACTATAGTTATTGAACGACAAAAAAAATCACTTTTTTTTATAAATTATTTTTTTTTCTCAAAAAATAATGAATAAAAAAACCTAAAAATTTAGTAAGTTATAGTACTTAATATCCTTTATAACCAAAAAAATATTCATGTTAATATCTTTTTTTAATTTCGAAATATAACATATTTACAAAATATTACGTTTTCATCAATAACTTATGACGAAATATAGCTACCGACTTTTTTTTTTTAAATTGTAGATAATTTTATCCTACATGCAGAGAATTCATTTAAACAATATTTGTTCTAAATATTAAAAAAATCGAAAAAAAAAATTTTGAAAATTAGAAAATGGCTATAAAAAAAAAACTAAATTTTACAAAAATAAAATATTGACCCCAATTGTGGAAGCAAAATCTAAAAAAATGATCACTCTCCCATTAAAATCGGTAGAGTAGATCATGAGATATCAGCGTATACGGACACACACACACACACACACAAACACACACACACACACACACCCACACACACACACACACACACACACACGCACGCACGCACGCACGCACGCACGCACATACGGATATTTTCTAAAAATAGTGTATTTCGATTCCAAATTTGCTAAATAATATTTCTAACACATTATCTCATAAACTTTTTTTTTTACTATCACAAAGCTTCCTCTATGAGAAAGCAAAAACAGTGTACATAACTTTCGGAAACTACTGTGATAGCGTACCAAACGACATCGAAATAAAAATTAATAATGAATTGCTTAGTAGAGTCCACAGTGTTAAATATCTTGGGATTATCTTTGACGCTAATATGAGATCGAAGAAACACATCGAATACCTATTAAAAAAAAGCAAGATACCTTATCTTCATCTTTAGCAAAATTTCGAAAATCATGGATATTAACACACTAAATATTATTTACTTTGCCTTTTTTCACAGTGTTATTAACTATGGCATAATAATTTCACAGTGTTATAAACGATGGCATGGGGTGGTGCTTATAAAAACGAACTACAAATATTACAAACAGTACAAAATAGAATTGTAAAAATAATAAACAAAAATACCTTTCAAACAAGTATACCGCTAAATCTAAAACAACTCTTTGCGTATGAAAGCCTACGATACAACTATGAGAATATCAAACAACAATATTCAAATTCATCAAGTATAACTAGACGAAAACTAATAATTCCACCAAAGTAGGACAAAAGGATAAACACCAAGAGCAGCTACATTAAAGCAATCAACATCTTCAACAAACTACCAAACGAATTTAAAACTCTAGATCTAAAGAAAAAATCCAATAATAAAAAATTAAAAGATTGGTTGAGCAAAAATGAATGAGATAAAAACAAAAATATAGAATCTCTAAGAATTTTAAATTAAACATTATAGAATAATAGAATCTTTAATTAATCTAGTGCAATATAATCTTAAGTAAATTATAATTACAGTTATAAATACAAATAATAGAATCTTTCAGAATAGTTTAATTATATAGAATTGTTAATTAAAATTGTTATATTTATATATAGATTATATCACTTTTATTAGCTAGATACAAAATTATGTATGTTAAAAGCGTTGGATGAAAGGTTAGAAGGCCATTTGCCAACCTGGTGTGAGTGGGATAGCAAATATGGGCCATGTATGGAAGTCCGACATGGTCTCATACTAGTATGAATGGATGAGTGGTCGAATGGATGTGTGAATGCAAAGCTGGAAGTTAATACTGAACCGTATAGCTAAACCAGCTTTTTTGTTAATTCAGACCTGCGAACAGGAATTATATTCCTCTGCAGGATTTGCGACGGTATAGTGTGTTATTATGTTATAATTATACTCTGTATTGATCGACAAATGTTATATTTTTTGTAACTCTGGTAAATAAATAAATAAATAAATAAATAAATAAATAAATAAATAAATAAATAAATAAATAAATAAATAAATAAATAAATATTTAGTATGGACATTTGTTTTTATTATATTATAGTTTTTTTTATTTAACAGTCTATCTAGGGGGAGTTTCGTGTATATATTCCATTTCTCTTCCTTTACCTTCACTTATACAATTAAAATTGGAATATTATAAATTTAAAAACTTTTTAACATCTGCAAATTTCTCCAATATTTTTTACTGAAACTTGGATTGTATTTATTTGTATACCAAAATTTTGAGGTTAGAAATTTAACTGTAATCAGAACAGTATAGTACATTATGACACCACTAGTGCGGGAAAGTACCCGCGCTTCGCTCGGGTGTAAACGTCACACGAGACGATAATCTCTTTTCCGCTCATGTATTGTACAGAACTTTTTGATACGACGTGTAGAAAGTTCGATTTCGAGCACAGGCTTTTTGCCGAGCGTGCGGGAAATCGAACTTCCCGCACGGAGTGTCGAAAAAATTTAACTGTAATCAGAACAGTATTCATAGGATGGAGGGGGTCAGACTATACTTTCCTACATACCTACATTGTTTTATCGACTGAACATGTAAAAGTAATAAATATGAAAAAAGAATAATGATTTACGCCTTGAACAAATGCAGTTGCCTCCGTAATCCTGTAATACAGCGTTCTACAAAGTTTTGAGGCAAAAAAAAGACGACACCTTTATTTATTCTTGGAACAAAAATTAACGAAAATCAATGAAATTTCGTTCCAAGAATAAACAAAAGGTGTCGTCGTTTTGTTGCCTCAAAATTTCGAAGAACGATGTATTACAGGATTACCGAAGGGCAACTGAATTTGTTTAAGACGTAAATAGCTATCCTTTTTTTTATATCAATTATTTTGGCACGTTCCGCCAATAAAACAGGTTCAATGATAAAGCAGGACTTTTATTATATTTATTTTATTACATTTATTAAATTTTATTACATATTATTTACTTACATATTTAAATAGACCTCGGAAACGAGCTTTGATTTGCGCCAAAATCTAATATACATATTAAAATTACTTATTAAAATGAGTAAGCAGCAGTAATACCTTCAATTTAAACATTACGCGCGAAACACGTTTGAATTTCGCAGGAAGAAAATCGGAAATATAAAAATTTGCCCGCGCAAGCGTCGGCAAAGGGCAACCACACTGTTATCCTACACCTACCTCATACCCAGTATGAAAACTAGTGATGTATATCTATACATATTACACATACAGATATACACCGCTGGTATTCATACAGGGTACGGGGCAGGGGTAGGGTAATAGTGTGAATTCGACCAAACCGACACAGCCCAGCAGCCGACTCGTACCGTGTATTGGAGTTGCTGTGTCTCGCTCCGGCACACTCACCAGAATCCAGCCCCTGGTGACAAAACCATACTTTTCCTCGTTCGTCTATACTCTATACTCTATATAGATGTAGGTTTGCCTGTCACTCAGAAGTGTGACCGGTCAGGGTCAATTGTCAGTCAAAATTTTTTTGTCAGGTCAGAGTCATGACGGTCAATTGACCAACTCACACCACTGCCGGTTACCGTCTTCTCCCGATTCTCACAATTCTTTGGTACTGTTATTTTTCATTATTTAAGAGATTTTATTTACTTATTTATTTATTTATGATGAATATACGGGAAGATGCCCATACTACATAGAATTAATAACAGAGAAATGATTTTAAACAATAGCCAGTAAACTAGGCATTAAGTAAATATTATCATGAGATTTGCAATCAAAAACTATTACTTATCGTTTAAGATGTAAACAAACCTTTCCGTGAACAATGTAATTTATTTTATATTTATAAATGATCGATGTTATTATATGTATGAGATATTTCACAGGAAGTCAGCAGCTCAATATTTTAAAATCGCTTAGGTTTGGCGAGTTAACAGTTTTTGGTGAAAAAAACATATTCCTAGATTTTTAGACCCATACTTTAATAAATACAAAAGTTATTCTACATGAAAAATTGTTATTTTTTGCAATTTTTTGTGAAAACTCAAACTTCCTGAAACTTTTTGTAAAGCACATTGATTGGAAAAAGTTTGCATTTTACTTTTAGAATGTGGTTATATTTATTTTATGACCCATTTTGAAAGTCTCTCATTGGTTGCTTTAGTATACCTTAACCTAAAAAAAAAAATTTTACCGCAAAATATTTTTTGTTCGACAAAATTTTTTCGAATTCATTATTAAAAATCCTTGAAAACAAGCTCCGAATCGAGATTGGCAAAGCCTCCTGAAAAAAGTTACGTATTTTTTAAATATCAATAGAAACCAAGAATTTGTATTTTCGACAACTGGGTGAATTTGAGAACTTAATATTATTCATACATCTCATGTCATGGATCTTGTCACTGAATTTTGTTAATGTATAAAAAATACATTAAACATCTATTTTCAACAGTATTTTCAACTGAACAGGCTTATAATAACACTGCTAATACACTCTATTCGCATTCTTCATCTACTCAAAATTAAATTTCATAAGTAATCTATTATTATGTGTACAAAAGCTGAAGGTAAATTACTATAAAGAAGTACAAATCTAAGTAGATGACAGACAATTTAGCAATTGTATATTCTAATACACAGACAAATATTTCTTACTCTATCATTTTGAAATAAAATATTGTTTTTTTATTAAGACTTCGCTTCATAAAATTTCAGAAACTAGGTAATCTGTAATTATGTAAATCATTAGCATCCATAATTTAATTATTTAATTTTAAGCTTACACTGAAACCATGCTTCAAAATTAGGTCCAAATAAATTTATTATTAACATGTTTAAAAGCTAGGGTACTTGACAGACAATTTTGATGACTATATTCCAAAACTCTGACTTTTAAACCCTAGCTTTTAACATATCAATAATAAATTTCTTTGGACCTAATTTTGGAGCATGGTTTCAGTGTAAGCTTAAAATTGAATAATTAAATTACGGCTGCTAATGATTTACATGTTTACAGATTACATAGTTTCCGAAATTTTATTTAAAAATGATAGAGTAAGAAGTATTTATCTGTGTATTAGAATATACAATGGCTAAATTATCTGTCATCTACTTTGATTTGAACTTCTTTATAGTAATTTACTTTCAGCTTTTGCACACATAACAGTAGATTACTTATGAAATTTAACTTTAAATAGATGAAGAATGCGAATAGAGTGTATTAGCAGTGCAAGCGGCTCCCATTGAAATTTCAGGAAAGTAAATATAAATGTTATTATAAGCCTGTTCAGTTGAAAATACTGTTGAAAATAGATGTTTAATATATTTTTTATACATTAACAAAATTTAGTGACAAGATCCATGACATGAGATGTATGAATAATACTAAGTTCTCAAATCCACCCGGTTGTCGAAAATACAAATTCTTGGTTTCTATTGAAATTTAAAAAATACATCACTTTTTTCAGGAGGTTTTGCCAATCTCGATTCGGGGCTTGTTTTCAAGGATTTTTAATAAAGAATCAGAAAAAATTTTGTCGAACAAAAAATATTCTGCGGTAAAATTTTTTTTTTAGGTTAAGGTATACTAAGAAGCAACCAATGAGAGGCTTTCAATATGGGTCTAAAATAAATATGACCACATTCTATAAGTCAAATGCAAACTTTTTTTCTATCAATGTGCTTTACAAAAAGTTTCAGGATTTTGAGTAAAAAAATGACAAAAGTTGAGTTTTCACAAAAAAATGCAGAAAAATAACAATTTTTCATGTAGAATAACTTTTGTATTTATTAAAATATGGGTCTAAAAATCTAGGAATATGTTTTTTACACCAAAAACTGTTAACTCGCCAAACCTAAGCGATTTTAGAATTTTGAGCTGCTGACTTCCTGTGAAATATCCCATATATATAATAACATCGATTATTTATAAATATAAAATAAATGACATTGTTCATGGAAATGTTTGTTTACATCTTAAACGATAAGTAATAGTAATAGTTTTTGATTGCAAATCTCACGATAATATTTACTTAATGTCTAATTTACTGGCTATTGTTTAAAATCATTTCTCTGTTATTAATTCTATGTAATATGGACATCTGCCCGTATATACATCATAAATAAATAAATAAGTAAATAAAATCTCTTAAATAATGAAAAATAACAGTACCAGCGAATTGTGAGAATCGGGAGAAGACTCTCGCGCAGCGCAGCTCGTGAGTTGGCTACGCTCACACTATACTCCCTTTACAACGCGCGATCTGTTCGTGGAATCGTAGCGGAGCGAGAGATCGACTCGGCCGGCGCCGGCTCGCGTGAGTCCGCTGCGCTCGAAATATATATACCTTTGCGCGATCAATGCGTCGAGTCGGAGTGGAGTGGGGGTAGAGTGAGAAGAATTCGAATCTGGAGTCCTCTTTTAATTAAATTGGTATAGTATTGTTTAAACAACAATTGTTTAAATAAATAACCAAATAATCGGTTTTTAGCCCTCGGTGTATTTTTTTCTTACAATAAACCTTACTTTGAGAAGAGAAGGTTCTTTAGTTTACGTACGAAGAATGCATCAATATGCATTCTTTATAGGTGAACCAAAAATGTTTTTTTTCTATTCTATTTTCTTAAGTTTTAAACATTTCTAGCCAGTTATAAAATCAATGAGGATTAATTTTCTTAAAAATTAAAACTCATTTTATATATATCTTTATTTTTCTCGCTTCGCTCGAGCGACAAACTTCACACTCGTCACGTATGTACATAATCAATGTTCTCCGAGTGTCGCTTCGCTCGCGTGACAAACCACATCCGTGCACGAATCACCCACTTCGCACAGTTGTATCGCAATATACTATTTTAACATAACGCGCGTAAAGTGCTATTTTAGCGCATGCTTGAAAACCTAAGCGTGCGTAAAAGTAGTGCTTTACGCATGGAGTGCCAAAATAGTTCATTACGCAACTAGTGCACAAAATAGGTTATTCCCGGGTGACCTATTGCGCACGTGTTGCCGCATACTATTTTTCCTAACGAGATGCGCGGAGTTCGATTTTGCACACTCCGTTAGAAAAAACATATTTTTTTTTCATTATTATATAATTTTTTATGAAAAAGCGAGAATAATTTGAAATTTTATATGAAACATGTTTTTGTCTGTACAAAGGCGCACACCAAATTTTAAATGAATTCATTGTTTATTATACAGGAAATTAGGGGGGTCCTTTTCTTTCGTCCTTAATTGCATATTGCACCGCGTCTACAAAAATCATGACACACCGTTCAGCAAAAATGCTATAATTTAAAAAAAATAATTATTGTAACCCGATAAATATTTTAAGGATGAAAACATGATTGCGACTATTGAGGGCGTTGCAATTTAAATATTGCTCTCACTCCTGCACGAATGTCCATTTCATAAAATTGAAAATGTTTATGCAAAATGTCAATTCAAACTAATTGTTAGTTTTTGAAATATTATCATCAGAAGTTAAAAGAAAAGTGCGCGCGCGGCCGCGCACGACGGCTGGAACTGCCGACGCCCGATCGATAATGTCGTGGTGGGGGAAGGCGCAACTGTGTAGAGTTTACATGCCCACATGAATAAATTTTAAGTGGAAAAAAGAGCACGACTCTGTCTCTCGCACACGCTTTTGTCTCTCTCGCACACTCTCTCCGTCTCTCTCTCACAGACGTTGAATTTTTCCGGCCCCGCTTCGCATCTCCGAAACTTTCTGACATTTTCAAATCGCATTTTGTCATAAACTATTTGATATAAAACGACGATTTTTTATAAATCAATATGCCGCAAGGAGATCTACGCGTTTCTGTAAGCGTTAATAAAAAAAAAAATTAATGAAGGTGTTATTTTCAACTTTTTAAAATTGAAGTTGACGATTTCTACTTTTTCTATTATTATTTATATATTAACTTATTAATAAATAACTAAAAAACAACTTGATATTCTTATATTTATGCATAATAATTAATTCATTATTAGATCTATTTATTTATGCATCTTCTCACATCGTTTATGCCTTACAGTAGTAAAATTTCTTAATTTATTAGTATATCTATATTATGTGTTAAACTTTTGAAGAGCTTTTACAATCATTTGTAGAAAAGAGTAATATTTACCATGCTTTCTAAATTTGTCGGGATATAAGATTTGGATTAAATATAAACATTAACACCATTGAATTGAATTAAAACTTCTTTATTTGTAAAAAATACAATAATATTAAGGACGTTCTCCGGGTCGAAACAGCAATTTTAGTTTTTATATTTTTAAATAATGTTTTATTAATTTGACAATCCAAGAGTAAGTACATGTAACAAAGATATACTTGAAAGAACATAAGACAATTTTTTTCAGACAAATTCAGGCAATAGTCACTATGGTATTGTTACAATTAAAGACAAAAAGTTCAATAAGTTCTTTAAATTTTTTTATTTTTTATCCGATCTTAACGAAATAAAGCTTATTTTGTTCGTTAAGATATTTCAGGGGGAGTATCGATGGGAAAATTTATGATACGAGTTACCAGTACGGCGCAATATCAATTTGTTTAAGAAAGTTTTGATGAAAACTTGACTTGCTTTTCTTAAACAAATTAATATTGCGCCGTACTGGTAACTCGTATCATAAATTTTCCCATCGATACTCCCCCTGAAATTTCTTAACGAACAAAATAAGCTTTATTTCGTTAAGATCGGATAAAAAATAAAAAAATTTAAAGAACTTGTTGAAGTTTTTGTCTTTAATTGTAACAATACCATAGTGACTATTGCTTGAATTTATCTGAAAAAAATTGTCTTATGTTCTTTCAAGTATATATTTGCTACATGTACTTACTCTTGGATTATCAAATTAATAAAACATTATTTAAAAATATAAAAACTAAAATTGCTGTTTCGACCCGGAGAACGTCCTTAATACAATTACAAAATAGCTTGCAAAATAATTAACTTATAAGAAATATTACATTTGAAGTTATTTTAATTTTTTTTACATGGTACTTCATCAATTGAATCGTTTATGTTGTCGTGATTAACATCGTGTCATCATTCACAATAAAGTATAAACGATATAAAAGGAAGCGTTATCAAATATATGCAATAATGAATGTAATTACTGCAAAATATAAAAAACTTTTAAAAAAGTTTAAATACAAATTTGTACTGCATACATTGTATAAACCAAGGGGTAACTCCCGTTTAATCTTAATAAAATAGAATAAAAAAAAATAAAATATACCATATAGATACACTAGTAAGTTAAAAAGTTTTACTAGTGTTAAGTATAAGAGGTGAGAAAAGAAACGTAAACAAATAGATCTAATAATGAATGTAATTACTCTGCATAAAAATAGGAATCTCAGTTGTTTTTTACTTATTTATTATTTAATATATAAATAATAACAGAAAAAGTAGAAATTGTCAATTAGAATTTTAAAAAGTTGAAAATACCACCTTCATTTTTTTTAAATTTATTTATTAACGCTTACAGAAACGCTTACATCTCCTTGCAGCATGTTGATATAAAAAAAAATTCTTTTTATGTCAAATAGCTTATGAAAAAAAGCGATTTGAAAATTTCAGAAAGTTCGCAGATGCGGAGTGGGGCCGGAAAAATTCAGTGCCTGTGAGAAAAAGAAAGAGGGGGAGAGTGTGCAAGAGAGATGAAGAGCGTGTGCCGCAGAGTCGCGCTTTCCCGCACCACGGATTTATCGATGGAGCGCCGACAGTGCCCGCGGAAGCGCGATCTGCTTTCTTTTCACTTCCGACGATGATTCTTCGAAATCTAACAATTATTTTGAATTACTATTTTGTATAAACATTTTCTATTTTATGAAAAAGACACTCCTGCATGAAGAGCTAGAGCGCTATTTAATGTACAATGCCCGCAATTTTTGCAAACACGTTTTCATCATTATCTTTTAAAATATTTATCGGATTTGAATTCTTTTTTTTTTAAATAATAACATTTTTCAAGACCTTTCCAAAGGTATACCACCGATTTAAAATAAATTATTTTTGAACGTGTTTAAATATTTTAGACGTATGCGTAAACAATAGTATACAAAATTGAAATTTAAAAAATTTTCAAAATGGAAATTTAAGTTGAAAAGTTTTGTGATTTTTCTAAACTTTGCTGAGCAGTGTGATATAATTTTTGTAGACGCGGAGTAATATGCAATGAAGGGGATATTGAAGTCAATTATAGATTCCTACATCGCATTTTACATTATTTAAATTCTGTTTTAAGGATTTTAATATTATCGCAGTCAATTGCTGTCTATATTAGGTTAACGAACGCCGGATGACAATGATAATTAATGAAAATAAAAAATTGAATAAAAACAGTAGAAAATACGAGGATGTCGATAAGTATGTAATTCTAGATAGGCTCTGATATCCCCTTTCATCCTCTAATGTCATGTATAATAAACCATAAATCATTCTGAAATTTGGCATGCACTTTTGTAAAGACTAAAATACGTTTTACATGAACTTCAGACCATTCTGGCTTTTTTATAAAAAGTTATTTAATTATGAAAAAGGTGTCTTTTCAACTTTGACGATTATTTGCAAGTTTACAATTGCAGTTATTGACTTCGAAAAAAGCTAACTTTGTTCGAAATTTAATAAGGAACAGAAATAACCTTGACTAATTTTTCCACAAAGTGCTCAAAGGCGAGATATGAGAGAAAAACTAAAAAAAGTCACGATATTTTTCATAAATTGTTAAAAGCAAAAATGGAGTTCCCACTTTTGAGACTTTGGATAACAAGTATCTTATACAGGACGTTGAGATGAATCGATCCGAAAAGGAAAGTTGCATGTAGGGGAGACTGGGGTAAAACCGGATACTGAGCGAAACCGGAATTCTGAATTTCTCGGTTACTACTAGTGCGATCTATATAATAGCTATGGGATCTCTTTGAGAATGTTCCTATTATCATTTTGTATACGATCAACATGTAAAACATAGCCTCGTGTTGACTTTCGAAGAGGTCAAAGATTTCTTAGCTCGCAAAACCGTTTTCATCGTAACAGTCATAGTGCGTGCAATCTTCCTGTGAGCTACAAATTCTTTCAGTAGGGTAGACGTACCGGTTCTGGCCACCTTAAGGATTTTCATGACATTAGATACAAATTTAATTGTTTTTCGGGCATTGTATAATAACCGTATGATTTTTTTAGATCTAATAATAATTAAACTTTATAAATTACACGTCTTAGAAAGACAAGAACAACAAGACAAGAAGGTCAATAAAAATTAAAAATTATAAATATATCGTAAAAACCCGTTTTTCACCGGTTCTAGCCACTTAAACACCAGTTATAACCATTGCCATAACTGGCCATGGCCATGGTTCTCTTTTCTCTGACTGAAAACTACGCAGTTTATGACGCTGAGGGCTTAGTCGTGAACTAATTAAATTATAAAGAGCGTACGTGTGGCCAACAACGGAACAGTGTCTAGAAACGGTACTTCTACCCTATGTGCATATGTACACTAACTTTTTATTTATGTTATAATAAATAAGTAGGGACAATTCCGTTTCTTAATTTCACTTTCAATTGCAAAAAATGAATAATTACTTTTTTTTTCGAACTTTGCAGTAAAATCAGATACTTTAAGCTGGGTAAATCCGTAGCTTATTTTCTCTTTTCTTTTAATGTAATGATAAATTTATATGATTATCATAGTTATTTATTGCCATCAAATTATCATTAAAGTTCTCTCATAATCGGCGGTAGCAAATATATCAATTCCGAAATTTTGTACTCAAGAGTCTCATGTGGATAAATGGCTAACGTGTCGGATTGCCGTGCCGAGAGTCCAGTCATCGACGAAAAAAAAATTTCTGTCCTCCGGCTGGAAAGCGCCAACTTTACGGCCACTGCGCGAAACGAAGTTGCGGCTTTCCGGCGCCGTCGGGCGGAAAAATAGTATACATACCTTGGCCGGTAAAAAAGAAAGCCTCAGATCACATGTTTGTCAACCTCGGCTTCGCCTCGGCCGACAATTACATGTGATCTGAGACATTTCTTATTTTACCGGCCTAGGTATGTAATATACTATTTTGTTTTTCAATTTATTTATTTTAACATTAAATGTGTCATTAGAGTCTATCGCTAGATTGTGTAAATATGAAATAATGAAAATGTAATTACATTTTTTGATATAATTTGAGCTCAATCAAAAAAATTACTATGTTGGATAGCAGAAATAAATACAATTAAAGTAGGCCAGTAAACGAAGGTGTGAAATCGATTTTTTCGAGGGAATGGCTGCATTTTGGATACTTGGACACATCTTCTAAAAACGATGGCCAAACATGTAGATTCCAAAAACGCCGGCATCATCCCTAATTTGGCAAAAAAATCCCGATAACGGTTTTTCGCTTATAACTGGCGAACGATAAGAAATATCGAAAAGAATCCCAAACAAAAGTTGTAGAGCGTGAAATTTTACATAAGAATGACCGATCACTTTTTTGCATTTGATAAAATTAAGCTTGAGAAAAGTACGCAGAAGATGCTAGCAGCAAGTGGCTGAAGAGGAAGGGAGGCCCAGGCCGGCGTAGCTGCGGCGTCGGCGGCGCTGCTAGGCGCTCGGAAGGATTCGCCGAATTGCGGCTGGCTGCAATGTTATCATATGAGCGCGCGTGGACGGAGTGTCTTTGCGACACTCGCGAGCCGTTTTTCAGTTTCTAAAGATTCTAGCTGTCCCAGGCGCCGGAAAATTTATTGCTTCTGTCTTCACGTTATACCTGCTGATGTAATAGGCAAAACGAACCATCGCTTTTTATAGATTTTGATTCGTAGAAACTAAATTTCGAAGTTACAATTTGATAAAATTGCAAGAACATTGATTTAAATGCATTTATTTGAACAAAAACGCAATTTAACAAATAAAAACAGTATTTTGCGATCAGAATAATGTTTTCTCGGAAATTTAGGCAATTTTAAGATTAAAATGTTTCATTCAACATCTACGAAAAGCAATATTCAAAGAGTTATAAATTTTTAAAATATTAATTTTCAGTATTTAAGAGATTCTTAATAATAGTCACAAATTTAAACATCAAGTAAAAATTATTACATTTACTTATCGTTTACCATCTAAAAAGACATGTGCATACTTAATATTACTTTGTATTATAAATAATTCACATTAATATACGAGTAAATCTCAGGAAATCTTAACTTTTTGGGAACTTCAAAGTTTAAGCAGACAAATGAATCAAAGCTCAAAATGTTTGCCTTTCAATAAAAAAAAAAATAAAATAAAAAACAATTATAAATAATGGTAAAGAATCAACTGCATATACAAAATTTAAAAAAAGGTCGAACAATCAGTTATATTTTATGTTGTTAATGTGCTTTTTCAATCGATATATTTATCTATATAGAAATAGGAGACAACACTTACGATCGTTGCACAATTTATTTAGCTTTTCTGTGTGCCAATATTTTTAATTTGAGCCCTGGTAGGTCGATGTACTATGAAAATTAGCCCAAATGTAAGATTTTTAATTTTCTAAATTTTTTAATGAATATTAGGGGTAAAAAGTTACTGAGATTTGTTAATATGTATTGATTAAATTTTCAAGGGGAAAACTAACAGCCTTATCTATATCTATATCATTTGCAAAGATATTCCCTAAATAGTAATATTTGTTACTCGTAAAGAAAAAATATTTTATAATCATGAGTGTGCAGCGAACATTGACAAGTTTCCTATTTAAAAAATTAGGAATGTCAATTCGTACCCGAAGTATAATTTTTTGTCTGTCAACTGCTTTATAGAGAGACAAGAAAAACAAGTTTTACTAATTTTCTGACTGTCTTTATTTGATATAATGAACATTTTTTTTACAAAATCCAATAGTTTTTTACAAATGTGAATCATTATTGTGATAGTAAAGAATGGACGTAAGACGAACCAAATTTTGGTGTAATAGATTTTATTTTACGAAATAAAATCTATTACACCATAATTTGGTTCGTCTTACGTCCATTCTTTACTATCACAAAGTTTAAACCACGAACATTATTACGTGTATTATTATTATTTAAATAAAATAATTTTCTATTGAAAGACAAATTATACTTTGACAACAGAAATTACATTTTCAGTCTAAATCTCTGTCTCTAGATTCAAAAACAATTTTTCTTTTTATGAAGACTCGATTCCTAATATCTGAAAAGTAATTACGAGGGTCATTTGATAAGTACCTAGCCTACAAATGAAAACACCAAAATTTTACAAAAAATAAAATTTATTTTTCAATGTAGTCTCCTTTTAGTTGAATACACTTGGTCCAGCGGTGTTCCAATTTTTTTTAACCCCGTTGAAAAAAATGTTTTCTCTTGGTTTGCAAAATAGGCCTCCGTGGCGGCGATTATTTCGTTATTGGAGTGGAATCTCTTCCCGGCGAGCGAATTTTTTAGGTTCGGAAACAAAAAAAAGTCGCACGGAGCCAAATCTGGAGAATACGGTGGATGGGGCAGCAGTTCGTAGCGTAATTCGACCAATTTAGCCGTGGCGAGTGCAGAAGTGTGAGCCGGTGCATTATCGTGGTGGAAAAGCACTTTCTTTTTAGACAAATCGGGCCGTTTTTCTTCTAACACGGCGTCAAATCGGCTCAATAGTTCGGCGTAGTACTGTCCTGTGACCGTTTTGCCCTTCTCCAGATAGTCAATAAAAATCACACCTTGAGAATCCCAGAAAATAGTGGCCATCACCTTTCCGGCCGACGGGACCGTCTTCGCCTTCTTCGGAGCAGGTTCACCGGGTAAGGTCCACTGTTTTGACTGCTCCTTGGTCTCTGGAGTGTAGTAGTGAATCCATGTTTCGTCGACGGTCACGTAACGACGCAAAAACTCTTTTGGATTGCGATTAAACAGCTCCAAACACTGCTCTGAACTGGTCACACGGATGCGCTTGTTGTCTGCAGTCAGCAAACGCGGCACCCACCTTGCTGACAGCTTTCTCATGCCTAAAATCTCATGTAGGATATGCCACACGCGTTCTTCTGAGATGCCTACTATCGCAGCTATCTCGTGCACCTTTAATCGGCGGTCTGACAAAACGATATCGTGTATTTTTGTCACGTTCTCCTCCGTAGTGGCTGTTTTCGGAGCACCTGGGCGTGGATCATCAAAAACCGACGTACGACCACGTTGAAACTCGTTATACCAAAATTTAACGGTCGCCATCGAAGGAGAAGCATCCCCATACACTGCATCCAAGCGTTCTTTAATTTCACTGCGCGATTTCCCTTCCAAAAACAAGAATCGAATCACCGACCGATTTTTCTTTCTCCATTTTTTCAAAAATCAACGGACACATTTGCTTTCACACGCTCTCAAAAATAAACTACAACTCCGATCCGGCTGAAATTTCGTCTGTAACCGTTTACAGGAAGATACTACACTGTAGTGTATTTCTGGTGCGATAGTGGCACCATCTGGCGGTGAGGCTAGGTACTTGTCAAATGACCCTCGTATTTGTCTTTGCCCAGGATTTTCTTTTCAATATTCGTGATTATTAGAAGATAATAAAAAATTTTTTCTTTGGAGAATAGATCGTATAATGAGTATTTATGACGGTGTTTATTAACATTTTACTTTGAATGATCGTCCTTTTGTTAGTAGCAGAAAATACGTGAATGTAATACAAGTAATTAATTATGACATTAATTACAATGCAATTTACTGTTAATATTTTTACATTATATGTATCTTAAATTTTACTTTAAAAGAATAAATCTTAACGATGATAAACTATGGAGATATGAAAAAGTTATTTTTATTGCGAGATATATTTCTATTTTAGCAAGTATCGGTCAGAAACTCGGGAGAGGAGTTTCTCACGTCTGGATCATGAATGTGGATAATATTTCAGGATGTAATTTTGTGGCTTAAAAAAGCTCTTATTTTCAGTTAGGTTGAAATACTATAAAAAAAGTCTACGGTTCAATTACCCATAACTGCACTTCTGGGGCAATCTCCAAATAATTTTTTTCCAATTTTATTTTTATAAGTATAAAATTTTGTTATGATCTAAAAAACTCATCATAACAATAAATGGCAATATGTAAAACTCTTTTTATGAACTCTTTTTAAGTAACTAAGTGAATAGAGAACATCAGACATTCCATTAAATTTTTTATTTACTAATTATAAGAAATATGTAAAGCTGATGTGATGATTAAAAAAAGATTGATATTTCATATTTTCAGATATTTATTGAATTATCGTTAGATGCAAATTATTATGGGAAGTTATAATTGTAATAACGATTATTTCTTAGAAAACTGAAACTTTTAAAGTAATAATTTCAGTGTAGATAATTATTTATGCAAAGATCAAATAGGCAGATGCCAGTATTTATAAGAGTTGTAGTTTAGAAAAAAAAACAAATTTTTCTTAATTTTTAGATTTAAAAGTAGTGTCAAAAAAGTGTGCCATTCAATCGGGCTTGTGAATAATTTTTTTCACATTCAAAAAAACTGAAAGAACCAGAAAAACTTTATCAAAAGAACTTTTTATTTTTTTTCGAGACGTAAGAGAGAAATAATTTTAAAAATAGTTCATATGCTATTTTATACCCTTGCCCAAAGTACCACATTCGCGTTTTTGAGTCGGGAGCGAAAGTGGTACTTTAGGCTAGGGTGTGGTAAAATAATCTTATACTTGGGCTAATTTTCATAGCACATCGACCTTCCAGGGCTCAAATTAAAGATTTTGGAACACAAAAAAGCTAAACAAATTGTGCAACGATCGTAAGTGTGCATATTAACTATGCACATCTCTTTTTAGATGGTAAACGATAAGTAACTGTAATCAGTTTTACATGATGTTCAATTTTGTGACTATTATTAAAAATCTCTTAAATACTGAAATTTAATATTTTAAAAATTTATAACTCTTTGAATATTGGTTTTTCGTAGATGTTAAATGAAACATTTTAATCTTAAAATTGGCTAAATTTTCAAGAAAAGATTATTCTGATCGCAAAATACTATTTTTATTTGTTAAATTGCGTTTTTGTTTAAATAAATGAATTTAAATCAAGGTTCTTGCAATTTTGTCAAATTCTAACCCCGAAATTTAGTTTCTATGAATCAAAATCTATAAAAAGCGATGGTTAGTTTTGCCTATTACATCAGCGGCTATAATGTGAAGATAGAAGTAATAAATTTTCCGGCCCCCGGGACAGCTAGAATCTCTAGAAACTGAAAAATGGCTCGCGAGCGTCGCAAAAACACTCCGTCCACGCGCGTTCATACGACAACATTGCAGCTAGCCGTAATTCGGCGAATCATTCCGAGTGCCTCCAAGTGCCGCCGACTGCCCCTTCGGCCGCTTGCTGCTTGCAACATCGGCGTGCTTTTCTCAAGCTTAATTTTATCAAATACAAAAAAGTGATAGATCATTCTTATGTAGAATTTCACGCTCTACCACTTTTGTTTGATGCTTTTTTCGATATCTCTTATCGTTCGCTAGTTATAAGCGAAAAACCGTTTTCGAGGGTGGTTTTTTGCCAAATTAGGGGTGATGCCGGCGTTTTTGAAAGCTGCATTTTTGACCATCGTTTTTAGACGGTGTGTTTTACCAAATATCGAAAATGCAGCAATTCCCTCGAAAAAATCGATTTCAGACCATCGTTTACTGGCCTAAACTATGTCTTACCGTTACTACAAAATATAGTAAATTTTCTCACGTTTATAATAAATTTTCCTACAACACTTCTCTCAATGTATGCAAAAGCAAAAAGTAAAATTAATCTTATACAGCGAACATTAGTTTAAGAAATCCGGAGATCTACTTGCTACGTGCCAATGATTTTGCAGGGCTTTTTATATGAAATATCTGAAAAACGAATTGCTGAATCTGAATGAGATTGTACACTATACCAAATATAATATACAATATCTCCTCTAAACTTCAAACTGATGTATAAAGTCGTACTCGAGTAATTGCGATTTGAAAAAAGGTATGAAAAATAAAACATCTTAAATCTCTCTACAATTTATCAACCAATCTCTTCGCTCAAAGAACTCGTCCAATAGATATGCGAAGACAACCTCATTACTCCAATTATCAAAGAGCAAAGAAAATATTTTTTATTAAATTAATTGATTATCCAGAACAAAACCGATGCCAATTCATTGGCCCTTGGCTTCCTCAAACATAATTTGCTGATCCCTTTAATTAAATTTTAATAACAATTTTCACAACAATTTATTACATAATTATAAATAAATTAATTTATGAAGATTAAAAAGTACTAATTTTTAAATTATGTATAAAATATGAAGAAAGTAATATGTATTATTTTTTTTTTTAAATTATGTATGAAAACAAAATAAAATAATTGACTGTAATATTGCCGTCAAAACCTTTTACAATTCCTAAATAACCTTCACTTTAAATTATATTTTCTTTGTGATCATTCAAAAAAAAAGTATTCTCGCACCCCCTTCATCCCTTATTTGGAAAGGATCCGGATGGGTTTTGATATCGGCAATTTTTTGTAAACCCACGACGTGCCCACCATCTCATTGCCACTGCAAAATTTTTCCGCATTTGATACGCACGTCGTCAGATTTTTGCTTCCTCATAGAGGAAGCTTTGTGATAGTAAAAAAAAAGCTTATGAGATAATGTGTTAGAAATGTTATTTAGCAAATTTGGAATCGAAATACACTATTTTTAGAAAATGTCCGTATGGATGTGTGTGTGTGTGTGTGTGTGTGTGTGTGTGTGTGTGTGTGTGTGTGTGTGTGTGTGTGTGTGTGTGTGTGTGTGTGTGTGTGTGTGTGTGTGTGTGTGTGTGTGTGTGTGTGTGTGTGTGTGTGTGTGTGTGTGTGTGTGTGTGTGTGTGTGTGTGTGTGTGTGTGTGTGTGTGTGTCCGTATACGCTGATATCTCATGATCTACTCTACCGATTTTAACGGGAGAGTGATCATTTTTTTAGATTTTGCTTCCACAATTGGGGTCAATATTTTATTTTTGTAAAATTTCATTTTTTTTTATAGCCATTTTTTAATTTTCAAAATTTTTTTTTTCGATTTTTTAAATATTTAGAACAAATATTGTTTATATATCATGAATTCTCTGTATGTAGGATAAAATTATCTACAATTTAAAAAAAAAAAGTTGGTAGCTATATTTCGCCATAAGTTATTGATGAAAACTTAATTTTTTGTAAATAGGTTATATTTCAAAATTAAAAAAAGATATTAACATGAATATTTTTTTTATTATAAAAGATATTAAGTACTATAACTTACTAAATTTTTAGGTTTTTTTATTCATTATTTTTTTAGAAAAAAAAATAATTTATAAAAAAAAGTGATTTCTTTTGTCGTTCAATAACTATAGTAAAATTGGCTCAATCAATTTGAAATTCTTTGTAGGGGTAGATTTTGTATACCAATCGAGTGAGTTCTTTGGGCAAAAGGATTGATCCATAAATTTCGAAGATATTTGAGGTTAAAATTTTTTTCAATTTTTTTTTAAATCGTAATTTTTCGAGAACGGCTCTATGTATCTAAATGGGGTGGGTGGTATTCGAAAGAGAATTAAATTACTTATATTTTCGAAAAAAAATTAATTCTCTAGCTATCACGGTTCTTTTGTTATTAACAAAAACGTAAAAATTGAAAAATGAAAAAAAATGAGTTTTATATGTTCAACTATTACAAGAGTAAAATTGTCTTATTCGCTTCAAAATTCATTGTAGAGGTATATTATTGATAGTTCTCGGATGAGTTCTTTTGGCAAAGTGATTGGTTCATAAATTTCAGAGATATTTGAGGTTAAAATTTTTCTAGACATTTAGCTCTAAATATCAGTTGCAAATTTATAGGCAATTGTGATATATATTTTATGTATGTGAAATTTTGTGGAAATGTATAATCTATAAAAATTTGAATAAATTATGTTGGAGTTTTGTTATTTCTGTCTTTCTGAAGTATTAAATTTTAAATATTGGAATTAAAAATTAACTAAAGTAATCAGTAAATTAAGTTTGAGGAAGCTACGTGCCAATGAATTGGCAGCGGTTTTTTTTTCGTCTCGTGCCCCCTTCATCCCCTATTTGGAAAGATTCCGGACGGGTTTTGGCATCGGCAATTTTTATGTAGTCCCACAACGTGCCCCCGAACTTATTTTCACTTCAAAATTTTTCCTCGTTTGATATACGCGGTCGTCAGATTTTTTTTTCGTTCTCGCACCCCCTTCATCCCCTACTTGGAAAGTGTCCGAACTGGTTTTGACATCGGGAATTTTTTTGTAGACCCACAATGTGCCTCCGAAGTTATTTCCACTGCAAAATTTTTCCTCATTTGATATGCGCGATCATCTGATTTTTTTTCGTTCTCGCACTCCCTTCATCCCCTATTTGGCAAGGTTCCGGACGGGTTTTGACATCGGCAATTTTTTTGTGGTCCCACAACGTGCCCTCGAACTTATTTCCACTGCAAAATTTTTCCTCATTTGACAATGATTTGAAAAATAATTTTTTTCTGTGTGATATGCCTGTAGGGGTGGTTTTGGGGGTAGTTACCTTTGGAATATCTTTTTAGGTTATATTTATCACTTTTATAACATTATTTAACAGTTAATTCAGTTTTGGGCGGAAATGGCGATTTTGGGATTTTCGTTCACGATGAACGATCGAAAGTTCAGTCACATCATTAACGTTGTATTTCTGCAAGTGCATTGTACATCCCCAACGATCAATAGGATTCCTCGAATTGTCTCTTGTCAGGTATCGATAAAAAAAAAATTCAGTTATCCATCTTGTATGCGTTGCACTAACTTTGTGCAGCATGCACAAAATTTATTCAAGAAAGAAGTTTCTGGCTGCAAAGTTTTATTTCATTGCCTCGTTGGCCTTGAAAAATTTTGAGTCTAAATCCCATCAATTCGAACTTGCCCAGTGTTTACAAGTGCGCAGGTGTAGTGTGTATGTGCGCCGATCGCGCGAGCCTTGTTTATATTTCTCTCTCTCTCTCTCTGTCTCTCCCCCCCTCTCCCCCTCTCTCTAACGGCTCAAGCTGCGATCACGCCTGTAACGAGTGTTCTCTCTTTTTTTGCTTAGTGCTCGCTGTTGGGACGCATATTCGTGCGCTCTCTTTGCCTTATTCGAGGCAACCATTCACAGCCTGCGCAACTCCGCGCATCTCTCAATCTCCAGTAGCAGAGCCGTCTGCACTCTCTCTCTCTCCATCTCTCTCGGACATTCGTGCTCAGCGTGCTTAATACAAGCTGCTCCTCGTACCTGTACCTACTGATTTGTATAATTGTCTTCTTCACGTCCAAATTGACATGGAGAGGCTCTCATCACCAACAGCTCTCAGAACTAGATTTAATGCTGCACGGAGAAAAATTTGGCGCAGCTCCTACTCTCAAGGTTTACGGGGAGTGCTGATTTGCGGTAGTAGCGACTATACATTCAATCGGGGCAGCAGCTACCCCGAACGGCATGCCTGTTACACCGTTTCGGTATACTAGACAGCGCCACCTCGATCGAGATCAAGAAAAAGAGTAGTCACTGCACCGAAAAAGTACAGCCTTTGCGCTGAACAGTGGGGAGTAGATGCTGCGCACATAAAATGCTCAACAGCAGCGCCTTTTTCGCTAGCCGACTGCGCCGAACGATGAGCGCTGCAGTCGCGCTGATCATAGGTTAGTACACGCGCCGAATTTTTGTCCGTGTGCATGCATTTGCAAACCTCAAGAAGAAGGGTGGCCGGTCAACTTGCGGCGCCATCAAATCTCACCTACAAGGACTGGAGAAAAAGTGGAGTAACATCAAGGAACGCCACGAGGAAATCTTAAAGCTGAAAACAGACAATAACTCTTCGAACGATTACCTTGAGGAGGCCTTCATTGATGAAGCTAAGGCTTCATTCTACGACGAAAGAGGTCAGTTCATCGATGCCTTGCATGATCTCGAAGTTCCGGTCGGAGCCGCTCCCGCTCCCTCGCAGATGGTAAAGAAATCAAGACGCAAACTGCCCCCAATGGAGGTATTATTACCTTTCTCAGGCAAATACTCTGACTGGAATTCATTCAAAGACCATTTCATGGTACTCATCGTGGGTGACGTAGACCTCGAAGATTTTGAACGTCAGCATTATTGAAAAAAGTTCACGACTGGTGACGCAGCAAATTTATTAAAAAACATTCCAATCGCTTCAGAAAATTATGACTGCACGTGGAAAAGTTGACGTCAATTTACGGTAATAAACGTAATTTGTTACTGAAGGGCATCGACGATTTCCTGCAAGTGAAATCAATGACCGTTGAATAATCTCACTCGTTGAAGCACCTTCGAAATGCTGCCTCGGAAACTGTTCAAACTCTTCAACTCCTAGGCAGATGCAAAGGCACCACCGACGACTTCCTCGTACACCTAACTATCCACCGCATCGACTCTGCAACTAGAAGACAGGAGCTGTCTATAGGTGACAGCATAGATCTATTAAACTGGGATACGCTCGAAAAATTTATGTTGTCAAGGATCCAGGCACTGGAACGCGCCGGGTTCCCGGGATCGCCTGCTTCAACTGCCTCTTCGAAAATCTCTAATAATAGGAAAAGTTCTTCCTTTAATAATAAAGTTACGGCTAATACGGTTTCTAAAACCAAAGCCTGTGTATGCTCTTATTGTCACGCAGAGCATGTCACCGCAGGTTATGAGAAATTCCGTACTTGTTCTGTTGATAATCGTTATAATTTTATTGTAGATAAATAACTCTGCATCAACTGCCTTGGCCCGCATCAAATTGCTGATTTCCACACAACAAAAACTTGCAACGCATGCCAAGGACATCGCATGCTTATTCATTGACAGCAAGAACTAAACCTTTAGCTTGCTTCACCGAGCATCGCGGATGCTTCATCAGTGGACAAGCCACCTCAAGGAATCTCATCACTTGCAACCAAGGCCGTTGTCTGTCAGCAGCGCTCAATCTTGCTGGCGACAGCCAGAGTGCAGACTGAACCTCTCGTCAGATCATCGGGCTCATGCCATGGCCAGAGCGCTTATCGATTCGTGCTCGGAGGTCTCGTTCATCACAGAACGCATGGCGCAACGACTGCGGTTGGCTTGACAGTCAATTTTTGTGCCTGTGAATGGCGTTAGTGGCACCCCATGCACCACGGTAAAATCACAGGCGACTGTGATTATTTCCTCACGCTCCAAAACCGATAAAAATTGGACAATCGTGACGCTAATTCTGACGCGGCTCACCGACTATCTATCTCCTCCAAGGTTAGTTAAGTCCCACATCTCGTTCGCCGAAGGTCTGCCTCTCGTCGACCCGCAACTGAAGTTGTTTGATACATTTGACCTGATCATCGAAGCAGACGTCTTCCCTCGTATCCCCGAAGCAGGCCTCCGCAAAATTATTACTGGAGCACTCCCATCTACCTCGAAGAGCAATACTCCATCTGAACCGCCACTGTTGGTTATCAGTCTACAGTGCTTCGCGGATGGAAATCTCTCTACGCTACTGAAACGATTTTGGATACAAGAATAAGCTGCAAAAATCTCGATACCTATGACCAAGGATGAGGCCGAGTGTGAGGCACATTTTTTAGAAATCCACAAGCGAACGGAAAACGGAAAGTATGTTCTACGACAGCCTTTTCAATCAACCGTAAATCTTCTGGGCAGTTCTGAATTTGCAGAAAAATTGATGCTTTATCGTATGGAAAAATCGTTCGTAGATCAACCTCAGCTTCGGGAAAAATACGCAATATTCATGGACGATTACTTCGAAGCAGAGCATATGAAAGAAACACTAAAAGATCACCCGAATGCTGACCAACCAGCATTTTTTCTGCCACACCACGATTTTTTAAAGCCCATGGAGATACATTAAAGCTGCGCATCGTCTTCAACGGATCAGTCAAGCTTTGCCAAGGCCTTTCGCTCAACGACTGCCTCCATACCGGTCCAAAACATCAAATGGACATCTTTGATATCCTGTTACATTGGAGAGAGCATCGTTTCGTTTTCTCTACTGATATCAAGCAGATAATCAGGCAGATTTGGATTGACCCTGAAAACCAGCGATATCAACAAATTTTGTGGCGCAACTCACCTGATCAGCCGATTCGTGCCTTTTCTCTGGGCACTGTCACTTACGGACTCGCAAGTTCGTCTTATCAAGCCATAAGGACGCTCCGTCAGTTAGCTTTAGATGAAGGCCATAGATTCTCTCGTGCTGCGCAGGTTTTAATGGAAAATATATACGTTGACGGCATTCTAGCGGGCGCAGACACGCTAGTTCAGGCAAATCAACTCAAGGACGAGTTAACAAGATTGCTTATGGCGGGTGGATTTTCACGCAGCAAATGGACCGCCAACCACTCATCGATTTTATCAAAATCGTCGAATATCATCTTGCCTCTTCGCAGTATCAGACATGGCAGCACTTCGATACCTTTACCATGCTGGGCATCTCTTGGCGCCCATCTGATGATGTCTTCTACTTTCACTTTGATCCGTTGAATGTACCAGAGGAGATCACAAAGCGAAAATATCTCTCGTTCATCGCTCAGCTTTATGATCCACGGGGCTGGATCACGCCAATCATTATAGGTCTTAAGATATTTATGCAAACATTGTGGCATTCTGGACTCCAATGGAACGACCTCCTACCTCCATCCCTGCTAGACAAACGGAACAATCTCTTTGAGTCTCTAGAGCAGCTACAAAATCTTCCAGTGCCTCGATGGGCCGGAGTTTTAGCAAACCATAATCTAGTGGAGATACATGGATTTTCGGATTCCTCCGAGTGTGCGAACGTCGTGTCTCTACGCAAGAACCATCAACGATGAAGGTGTACCAAATTCTATATTGCTAGGATCAAAATCAAAAGTTGCACTTCTCAAGCAAGTCTCGTTGCCTCGTTTGGAGCTCTCGGGTGCTCTTTTGCTCGTTCGCCTCACAAGGCGAACCCAATATACTGTCGCTCTTCACGGTGTACCATGTGATCTTTGGTCTGATACTACAATTACCTTATCATGGATCCAAGAGCATCCCTCGGTCTGGAAAACATATGTTGCCAACCGAGTCTCCGAAATACAAACTACTCTGCCTCATGCATCCTGGCACCACGTCGCAGGGAAGGAAAATACTGCTGATTGCGCCTCTCATGGCGTGTCACCCCAGGAACTAATCGGTTCTCCTCTCTGGTTGCATGGACCTTCGTTTTTGCGTTCTTCAACCGCTGACTGGCTTTCGGATAGTGATTATGTCTATCAAGCAGACAGCCCAGAAAAAAAAGGCCCAACAGTTCACGCCATAGTCACTCACCCACTAGAGTGTAAGCTCCTGCTAAGATTCAGTCGCCTGGACAAGCTCTTGCGTGTAACCTCCTGCTGCCTTGAGTTTGGTCAAAAGTCACGTATTCAGAAGCTGCGACATGAAGAAAGGCAAGAAGCTGTAGTTCCAGGACAAATTAAAGTCTTAATCCCTGCTCAACTTTACTCGGCTTTTAAGCTTTGAGTCAGAACGGCACAAAGTCTATATTTTTAAGAAGAAATCAAATCTATATCAAGAAATCGAACTGTCTCATCTAAAAGTGGTTTAATTCGTTTGAATCCATTTTTAGACGCCGCCGGATTGCTTCGAGTTGGAGGATGCTTGAGACACTCTATACTGCACCCGGATGAAGCGCACCCCATGATTCTGCCTCGTGAATCATATTTGTCTCAACTCGTCGTTTGGAGTGCTCATTACAATACCTTACACGGAGGTACGAAGTTGAGCGTGCGTCAGAGTTTTGGATCGTTCGCGGGCGTCAACTGGTTAGATCTACAATCTTCAAATGCCTTCGGTGCTGGCGATTACGTGCAGCTTCAACCTCACAGTTCATGGGTTCCCGACGAGTACCTGCCTTCACGACGAGTGCAACAATACCGGCCCTTCCTGCATACTGGTGTCGACTACGTAGCTCCAATCAATCCCCGACTTTCAGAAGGACGTGGAACTCGTAGCTACAAGGGCTACATTGCTGTATTTGTCTGTTTGAATACACGGGCTTTCCACTTGGAAGTAGCATCAGGATACTCTACCGATGACTTCCTCAATGTTTATCACCGCTTCGTTACCCGACGAGGCATGTGCACTAGCATCTCATGCGATTGCGGCACTAACTTCGTTGGTACCGATAAAAATCTTCGACTTCTCTTTTCTCAGGCAAACGCTCAGAGTCCTGAAATCGCCCGGCTACTAGCCAATGACGACACCGAGTGGAAGTTTAATCCATCCGCAGCTCTTTGGCAGAATTTGGGAGGCCGCCGTCAAGTCGGTGAAATTCCACCTTAAACGAGTGATTGGAGAGGCACTTCTCATTTTTGAGGAGATGACGACGTTGCTTACGTAAATTGAGGCGTGCCTCAACTTACCACCGTTGTGCCCACTCATGGACGACCCAACCGATTTGTTCGCACTCACTCCAGCGCACTTTCTCATTCGATAATCTACTCTGACGGTACCTGAATGTTCGACTCTAGACATACCTGCCTCTCGATTAAACCGTTGGCAACTACGAGCACTTTTGGTATCTTTGGTCATCGGAATACCTGCAAGAAATTCAATACCGCCCTAAGTGGCGCGCTCAACTACCTGAGCTAAGTTCGGTGACCTTTGCTTTGTTCGGCTTGAATTCCAACCGCTTTGCAAGTGGCAGCTCGCACGAATAACCGACGTTAGGTCTGAGGCTGACGGCTTAACCCGAGTAGTACACCTCAAGACTCATCTTCCACGTTACTTCGACCAATCTCCAAGATTAGCCTTCTGCCTTCCCATGAAGAAAATCCGCCAGCGACTGGCGAAGGCGGCCAGAATGTTCCGGAATCATGAAGATTGTCAAATTACACATACACACACACGCATACATCACACTGCTAAGACTCACCCGAATGGTAGTCGAATTTCGCGCTCGACTATTCAGTTCGCAGCAAGCCGCGACCGCGATAACACAAGCGCCGCAAACATTACACAATGTTCATTACACAGTCTCAAACTCACAGAGAACATAGAACTTTATTGATGCATACGGGCCATTTGTACCATTAATTATTTAGGAGATTAAATATCAATAGTTATAAATCAAGTGGTGTGTGTCCGCCTTATTTGCCTAACATCCATCCAACAATCACGCTTCAAACAATATTGAAAAAAGTCTATGGAAATTAAAATAACTATTACATATTTACATTATCAAAATTTAAAGTACAATTGTTTAAATATATATTCTGAGTATTTATAATGTTGTATAATTCACATAAGTTTAGATATTAACACTGATAGATGTGTGAGTGTAACCTGTGAGATTCGTGATACTGTACACTTTGAGTTTTACATTTTCGCGCTCCTTTACAGTGCTCCTTCAGAATACCGCGGCCGTGTGTCCTTTTCTATCTCATAAACAACTCGTTAGAGTAAGAGAGATACATAGCGGCGGTATTCTGAAGGAGTACTGTAGGGAGTTTTGCTGTTAACTTGTAGATGGGTTTGTGCTAATAAATTCAGTTGAGGCTCACTGGTGAAGGCACAACTTGCCCAAATTATCACAGAGAAATATAGAGAAGGAGAGAGACAGCAGGAGAAGGAAAGAGGAAGGGAGGAAAACTAAAAGTGGGCATGAAGAAAGGCGGAGAAAAAAATAGAGAACAAAGCGGATTGGGAGAAAATTTTAGAGCTATGGGGGGGGGGGGGCGAACAAATCGGACGCGTCGTCAGCTAAAACGGGGACACATCAAGAAGGTGATATGGACCGGACGAGGCCTGGGAACATAACACGATCTGTACCGCACACTCAAAATTTATGGAACGGCGAGCCGCCATAAAAAAGAAAGAAGAAGAGTAATATGGAGGACACTTGACCGTGCACACACACTTTTTTTTTTACACGTATGCAGGGAAGAACTGACTTTGGAAGAAAAGTCAAAGCCGAAGCATGCCTATGCTGTGTAGCTTCAAATGTACAAAGAACAGGAAAGCCGCTGACATAAAACAGTGGAGAGGCAGCTAGGCACTCCTTTTTCACCATAACACGTAGGGGAGCTGCGTAAATATCACATGGCGCCAGGACGGAGAACGGGTCAGCGAGACATCTCTCTGACATCTAAATTTAAGGGATAAGTGGTGGCGACCCATACGGATACTCTGCATGTAGCCTTTCAGAACTTTCTCTGGAGGGAGCATTTTTAAGAAGAGGACTTTTGACATCTTCATGTTTTCCTCGATTAAGCGAACAGGAGAAAACGCATGGCAACGGAGGTGGGAGTCAACCTTCTGCACTTTCCCACAAGGGGGAAAAACAAGTTTTCGCCTAAAACAAAGGGAGTTTCGCACTATAAATAGGGCCTGTAAGTGGGCCTGAGGGAGCAGTCTTTTTCTGGATCTCTGCGAAGACGAAGCGTTGCCCAAAAAACCACCAACACCAAGACTCTACCCGACGGCAAAGTGCTGCCCGTGCCACGCCCGACTTGAACGCCAGCACCGATTTTGCCATCGAAAAGCCACCGACGCAGCGCCACAGCGGGGCATTGCCAGTGCTACGCCGGACCGACATCGCAAGGGCTGTGGATTCCTGCTGAGACCTGCTGATAACGACCGAAACAAATTCTTCCACGCAACGACACCTGCTGCGAGCCCACCCGCAAAGAGGACCATCAAATCGAAGGAGAACACCACACCGCTGAACCACCGACATTCAAGGGGACGACTCCTCAAAAGCGATTAGATAAAGGTATTATAATTTTGTAACATTTCGAGTAATAAATTTGATGATCAGAATATAAAAAAAGAAAATTATTAAATAAAAATTTCACTAGTTTAAACATTGGTTTACGGAGTCAATATAGGAGTGTAGTGAACGAGACTGATCTCTTGGATTCAGAACTTATTGTTAGTAAAATTTCGGATAGTGAGTTAGAGACAATAGAGAAGGAAAATAAGTTAGTCGCGCCACGAAAAAAAATAGTCTTGAAGTCTTCACAGTTTCCATCAGAGCCAAAGGAGAAAGCGCTAAAACAAGCTGCTGCTTTCGAATCAAGCACTCCTTTGACTACAAATAAAGGTGAACCTCGGGTTTATCTCGAAAACTCTACGGATCCCAACAAGTTACCATTTTTATCGGAGGAAGCACTTATTAAAACCATAAAACAATATTTTAGTGTAGAAGCGGATGAAAAAACCTTAAACTCTTTTTTCAAGCAGGAGTAAACTTTAGAAGAATTAAATAATAGCATTAAAGAGGGCTTTAATCTTTTTGAATTTTTAAGAATTTGTAGACAAAAATTATACATTTTTACAACGAAAGAAGAAAATAACGATAACGAGGAAAATTCAGAAAATAACTCCTTATCCGAGAATTTTAAATCGTTAATAAACTCCTTTATAGATCATAAAGTAGTGATAAAAAACGAAATTCCATCTCGCGTAGAACGGTCAATTCGTAACAACGAGGACATGACTAATTCGACAGCACAAATAAGAAGGCTATCTCTTAAAGATGCTCTCGATTTAATTCCGCGATTTAATGGTCAGAATATTTCTCTAACATAATTTTTAGATGGTTGCCAGGAGGCATTTCCAAAAGAATATGGGGCAGAATTAGCCAAATTAATTCGTATCCGACTGTATGGCGACGCATTAAATAGCGTACGGGGGAAAAATTTTAAAGAAATTTTTGAAATTACTGAATTTTTAGAAACTATATACGGTTCTGCAAAAACTTTTTATGACAAGGAAGGCGAATTCGCCCGCATAAACAAAAAAGTAACGAATCAGTAATTGTATATTTAAATCGTTTAAAAGAGATAGAGTCGGAAATTTTTAAAGCAGCCAAACGCGAAAAGCGGTTTACAGAAATGGGGGAATATAAAACAAAATTAGAAAGCGATTGTATAAAATTTTGTTTAAAAGTATTGGATTTATGCGGTAAGGATTAAATGAAGGTGGACACTTCTTTCTTTCTTAATCACTCCTGACTGCTCGGTACGAACGATGGACAGCGATTGAAAGGGGAGAGGTAGGCAAGAAGCAAGCGCGCGTGTCGCTGTCGGTAACGTAACTAAACATGAGGGCAGCACTTGTATGTGTCGACAAAGCGAACACTCAGCACTTCCTCCCTTTGTCGAATTTTACAAAAGAATATAAATAAAATACAATCTTATATTTGGATCTTCTTATATTTGGATTACATGTCTTCTTAATTTAACTCTTTACTTCTTAATTTGATTTCCAATTTCTTAATCTTTGGATTTATCTGAAAACAAACAAAAATAAATATGTTAGATTTTAGGATAAACTTTTAAAGAAATATTTCTTAATAATTTCTTTTAATGATGTGTCTTACTAATATCTCTTAGTAATTTAGTTTACCATCTTTTCTCTAAGATATTTATGAGTGTCTAATGGTAAAGGCTTTGTCATTATATCAGCTATGTTCTCTTTCGTTGCTACCCAGTTTACTCTAATTTTATTTTGATCAACGCATTGTTTAACAAAATCGCCATGTGTATCTGCCATATGTTTTCTGCTGCCTGTTTTCTCCCTATCTGACAGGCTCTTATTAATAGTCTCTAAATCATCATCAAACATCTTAAATTTATGGCTCGCATCCTTTTTGATGCAATCTCCTGCCGATTTATTATCGTACCATACCGTTGAAGGAAAAAACGTCTTACCGATAATATATCTTATTGCTTTGTCCAACGATATTAGTTCTTGGCATGCATCACTCATAGCCAAGTATTCAGCTTGGCATGTAGATAGTGTTACATAAGATTGCTTACGACTTCTTGAGGTGATTATATCTCGAAATAATCTTATTACATAACCACCTGTAGATGTTGTGTCATGACAATCTCGAAAACTAGCATCTGTGAAAGCTCCTAAAACATCTAGTTCGGCTTTGAATTTTATTCCTAGATTTATAGTTCCTCTTAAGTAATTCTTAATAATTCTCTTCTGGCTAAATAATTCACCGCAAACACTATGTCAGCACGAGTTGCATTCGCAAAGTACATCAGACGTCCAATCGCTTCTCTAAATGGCAATTTTTTAATCTCTCTCTCTCTTTATCTTCTTCATTTTCTTCTATTTTTCTCTTTTTACTTCTATTATTTACTTGCCTGGTAACCATTGGTATACTTGGTGGATTGCAGTCCTTCATATTGATCCTCTCTAATATACTTTTTGTATAATTTTCTTGGTGAATAAATATGGGTTTTTCATTTCTATTTCTTTCTATGGTCATACTAAGATACCTCTTGGGGTTCATCAAGATCTTTCATCTCGAATACCAAATTTAGATGTTTTTTGATTTCTTCTAACTTCTTTATTTCATTGCTTGCCAACAAAATATCGCCTACGTAAAGTAGTAGAACAACCATTTTACCTTCTTCCCTCCAAATATACACGGTGACCCATTTTAATCGCCGCAACCCGATTTCTCGGAACCTAAGCCAGATAGAGAAAAATGGTTCCAACAAAAGTTATAGGGGACAAAGGGGGCCACATAATGGCGCTAACGTCTTTGACCTTGAACTTGACCTTTGAGGTTATTTCAAGGTCAAAGTGGTCTTTTCATATGGAAACACCTAGTTTTGACCTCGGATTCGGAAAGAGCGGGAAATTTTACGTTCAAAATCATATTGAGAAATGTTTTCCAAGGTCATTTCAAGGTCAAATCTAGGTCAAACTCAGAAAAGTCCGTTTAAAATCGTTTTTTTCCATGAACCACAGGCTAAGCTGGTTCAAATTGATCGCAGGCTTAATAGAGGAACCCAAAACTTACACATCCTAGTAAACAAAACTCAAACTCGCACATCCTAACCCCATACACTCCATGCCCTCACATGCTGAACTGCTACACCCCGGTCCCACAACCATACCCCACACTTCCCAGTTCCACACATCCCTACCCCACGCATGCTTATCCCATACACCCCAAACCCACACATCCTGAATCCTGAAAAATTTTTCTCAAAGGCAAAATGATTTTTTAACGGAAACTGTAAGGTCGTTGAAGCTTCTGTTATAAATGTATTAATCTTACTTTTTGCGCTACCCAGAAACAACGATGTGGACGTAGCTTACTACGGATTGTTTCCTTTGGGGTGCTTAATTAAAGTAAGTCCCCTTGCCTCTCACTGGTCGGGGTGCTTGATTATAGTGAGTCCCCTTGCCTCTCACTGTTCGGGGTGCTTGATTATAGTGAGTCCCCTCGCCTCTCACTAATGTAAATAAATTTTTATTTAACCTCGAAGCAAGTGTTCGAAATGACGACCATTTGCGTCAAGGCACATTGTCAAACGCCTTTGAAGATGGCGAACTGTGTTCTGCAAAGTTTGTCTCGGAATGGCAGCGCATGCTCGACGAATCCTATGATATAATTCCTATCCTGCATATCTGCTCTTGTAGTGGGTTGTTGCTCAAAAACAGCATTTTTTAAATACCCCCATAAATAGAAATCTGGTGATGTAGGATCGGGTGAGCAAGCAGGCCAGTTAACCGGACCTCCTCGACCAATCCATCTGTTACCATAGTGGTCATTCAAAAAAGCCCTTACAATTCGAGCGAAATGTGGTGCTGCGCCCTCCTGCTGGAGCCACATTCTTCGTCGCGTTTCTAAATCAACATCTTCCATCAATCCAGGTAGTTCATCTCTTATTAACGTCAAATAGGTATGTTGATTTACATTTGCTTCAAAAAAATAAGGGCTTATCAAATATCCATTGATAATCCCGCACCATACCATAATACTCCAACGTCTTTGATGGTTTACAGTTCTGACCCAATGAGGATTCACATCAGACCAATAATGGCAATTATGCCTATTCAGTTCCCCATCACTTTGAAATTGTGCCTCATCAGAAAAAAGAACAAAGTTAAAAAAGTCTGGATCATTTTCTATCATTTGTAAAGCCCATTGGTAAAACACAATACGCTGTTGGGAATGCTGAAACTGTAGCTCTTGAACCAAAGTAATATGATACCCGTGATGTTGAAGCTCCTTCATAATTCTTAAAAAAGTGTTTCTTGAAATACCAATGTCCCTTTCGACTCGACGAGCGCTAATGTGTGGGTCAAGATGCATTATTGCAAGGATAGTTACAACTCGATTATCATTTTCATCATACTCATGGCGCCTACGTTGGCGAACCATGTGTCCACCACGAGCTTTTTGAGTTAAACGTCTGATAGCTCTAGTTCAGCATAAAGTCTTGCCGCACCACGATAATTATTTTGGCTAGCTCCTAAAACCAAAATCATATCAACGATCTCGTTGGGCAGATAGTCAGCCATTTCAGAGCCAGCTATTAATTACTATTAAATTTAAATAGTAAAATGTTATAAAAAATATTAATAATTATAAGGCTCGCCCGTATACGGTCGCGACTAAATAGGAAAAAGTTGCAAAATTACGGTAACTTTAATTAGCTAACTGTAATTGCCATAAATACTTCGTTTGTCACACTTTTTTAATTTTAAATTTTAAAATAAAATAATCGTTAAAACATTAAAGGTATTCAATTCAATAAAGCATTATTTCCTATTTTAATTGCAAATAAAACTAAAACTTCCTTTTATTTTTTTTTTTATGTAAATAATGTGAATTAGTAGCGTTCGAATTTCAGAAATACTAATTTTGATAATGTAATCATTAAATACACATCTACGAAGAAAATAGGTTCCGTCAATGGTTCTTTTAAATTTATTTTTCAGGTTCTGGTAGGATAGTGGAGCACCACATTTCACGCTCATAATAACAGCATTTTTTAATAAACACTTTAGTATTAGATGGATTGGTTGAGGAGGTCCGGTGAAATGGCTTGCTTCTTCATCCCATACTTCATCATCAGACTTTTGTTTATGGGGGTATTTGAAAAATGCTATTTTTGAGCAACAACCCACTACAAGAGCAGATATGCAGGATAGGATTCGTCGAGCATGCGCTGCCATTCCGAGACAAACTTTGCAGAACACAGTTCACCATTTTCAAAGGCGTTTGACTATGTGCCTTGAAGCAAATGATCGTAATTTTGAACACTGACCTTCGAGATTAAATAAAAATTTATTTACATTAGTGAGAGGCGAGGGGACTCACTATAATAAAGCACCCCGAACAGTGAGAGGCAAGGGGACTCACTATAATCAAGCACCCCGAACAGTGAGAGGCAAGGGAACTCACTTTAATCAAGCACCTCGAACAGTGAGAGGCAAGGGGACTCACTTTAATTAAGCACCCCAAAGGAAACAATCCGTAGTAAGCTACGTCCACATCGTTGTTTCTGGGTAGCGCAAAAAGTAAGATTAATACATTTATAACAGAAGCTTCAACGATCTTAAAGTTTCCGTTAAAAAATCATTTTGCCCTTGAGAAAAATTTTTCAGGGTTCAGGATGTGTGGGTTTGGGGATTAGCATGCGTGGGGTAGGGATGTGTAGGACTGGGGGGTGTGGGGTATGGTTGTGGGAGCGGGGTGTAACAGTTCAGCATGTGAGGGCATGAAGTGTATGGGGTTAGGATGTGCGAGTTTGAGTTTTGTTTACTATGGGTCTGAAGTTTGTTTCGTTGGAATGCAACGAAATAATTTCTTACAATTAATTTAATTTATTAAACAATGGAAATTTCATCTAACGTTTATTATAAAGTTATTTTATTCTATAAAACACTAAATCTACACACAAAATTAATTATTAATTAGTATAACCATGAAGAAAAATAATTTTTTTTTTTCATTTCGTTGTACTCCAACGTTGCAAACTTCAGATCCATTGTTTACTAGGATGTGTAAGTTTTGGGTGTGTGGGTTCCTTTATTAATCCTACGATCAATTTGAACCAGCTTAGCCTGTGGTTCATGGAAAAAACGATTTTAAACGGACTTTTCTGAGTTTGACCTAGATTTGACCTTGAAATGACCTTGGAAAAAATTTCTCAATATGATTTTGAACTTAAAATTGCCCACTCTTTCCGAATCCAAGGTCAAAACTAGGTGTTTCCATATGAAAAAACCACTTTGACCTTGAAATAACCTCAAAGGTCAAGTTCAAGGTCAAAGACGTTAGCGCCATTATGTGGCCCCCTTTGCCCCCTATAACTTTTGTCTGAACCATTTTTCTCTATCTGGCTCCGAGAAATCCGGGCGCGGCGATTAAAATGGGTTACCGTGTATAAACATGGTTCATGCAAATCATTCTCTAATCCTAGTTTCTTAACTTCATTAGTAAATGTCTTATTCCATTTCCTTGGACTTATTTTTAGACCGTAGATGGCTCGTTCCAGTTTACATACTTTTGTCATCTTAGTGTGTTCCTCTACTTCTAAACAACTAGGAATTACCATATAAATTTCCTCTTCTAAAATTCCATTAACATAATTGGCATGCATGTAGATTATACTTGTTTATAATTGCGAAAACAGACCTTATCAGAGGCATTCTAGAAACAGGAGCATATGTCTCTTTCAAGTCATAAGTGTTTCTATCTTTAAACCCTCTAATTACTATTCTGGCCTTAAAACGTGTAGATCCATCTGCTTCTATTTTTCTCTTAAAAATCCATTTTGAGTCTATGATGTTTGCTTTCTTTTCTTTTGGAATATCGAACAATGTCCATACGTTGTTCATTTTCATGGATTCTAACTCTTCTCTTATCGCGATTTTCCATGACTTCTTCTCTTTAGATTTTACAGCTTCTTAATAATTTATAGGATCTCTATTTAGTGATGCTAAACGACAATATGATTGTTCACTCTCTCTTAATCGTTTTTCTTCTATATTTAAATTGTTTTTTACTTCTGCCCCTTGTAAATAAGCGAAATTGGCAAAGTTTTTATCTTGTATGGGTTTTCCAACATACAAGATTTGGTCATCCTCTTTAGATTCTAATTTTTTCTTTTTTTCTCTTTTCTAGTGATTGGACCTCTCTCCTCTACTTCTGTTACATCTTTAACTTGACTCTTTTTCTCTGTAGTTAACTTTTTCGGTCTTCCTTTCTTTTTAGGTTCTCTCATTTCTTTTTCCTTTTTCTCTTCATCGTTTTTTAAACTTGCATGTCTCTGTTTTCTTCTGCTTTGTTTTTGTAAACATCTTTATATACTAGTTATTCATGAAATCTAACATTTCTCCACTCTAAAAACTTTCTTGTGTTTGGGTGCCATAAAAGATATCCAGTAGATTTATAACCTACAAGGACAGCCTTAATTGCTCTTTCTCCAAACTTAGTATCAAGCTTTGGTACATTGATATACCCAATACATCCAAATCTCTTAATTTGCTCAAAATGACAACTTGCATTGGGTGCAAACTTCTTTATAGGAATCTCATAATTTATAGACTTATGACGAGTCCTATTATAGGCATAGACAGCAGCATCTACTGCTAATTCCCACATGCTTTTCGGCAAACATGCATCGAACATGTATGCTCTGACTTTTCTCTCAATGGTTTCATTGAACCTTTCAGCTACTCCATTATGTTCTGGAGTATATGGTGGTGACAACTCTGTCTCCATTTTTTCTTCTTTTAAAATCTCTAAGAATTTTCCACCAGTGAATTCAGTGCCTTCGTCTGATTTTAGATAACAGACTTTTTTTTCCTTACCTAGCAAGTTTCTTGTTGACATCAAGAACATCTCTAATGCATGGCCTGATTCATCTTTAGTTTTAACTGGATAAGCTTTAGCTAATCTTGAGAAATCATCTACATATACATTAATAAACCTCTTTTGACCTGCTTAAAACGTTGGTTTTATCGGACCTATGGTGTCTGTGTGAATTACTTGCAATGGTCTTGTTGCTCTAGTTCTGGTCTCATTAAAAGGTAATCTATTCATCTTAGCCATTATGCAAACTTCACATTCTTTAATGGATTCATCAAATTTTACATTTTCTAATGCTTTCTGTGCTTTTTGTAATCTTTTTAAATAATTAAGAGAAGCATGCTCTAGTCTAAAATGCCATAACATTGTTAAGTTAATTTTTTCTAAGTTTTTGGGGTTTTGCTGTAAAGGATTTAAAGTAAACCTTTCTTCTAAATTTTGTATGGATTCGACATTGTCTATTTTAATTGTTTCTCTTGTAATTAAGTTATTATCCAAATCTATAGTAGATGTTATGGGGTTTTCTTCAATCTCTTCATTTTCTGTATTTTCTCTTAATATTATGGACTTCTCTTCCTTCTCCCTTCCAATCGCATAACCTATATTATTAAATTCTTTTTCTCCCTCCGAAAACGATAAATTTTTAAAATCAATCATGGTTTGCGATTGTTTAGGAAGTTTATAATCTGGGATTATTTTAGCCCTACAGCAATATTTTTCAAACTCTAAATTTCCATTTCTGGAGAAGTTATTTTTAATTCCTAAACTTAAAATCCAGTTTGGTTTTCCGTATATACCCTCCAAGATCGTTTTATTTGTGTCTCTATTATAAACTCTTAGTTTTTTATCATCTAGGAAAATGCATAGCTTAGAATCAGCTAGTTTACGCAGTGATAAAAGATTTTCAGAGACATCTTTTGCTACAATTACGTCGGTTAATTTAGTAAATTTTTCATTTAATGGACCATAATGCAACAATAAATCTCCCTTACCATCTATAATTATATCAGCAACCTCATTTTTATTAGCACTCTTAATTACCTCATCTTTACACTTTTCAAAATCTCTTAAAATTATACTCTTAGTGACTATATCATCGGTTGCTCCCGAATCTGCAATAAAATCAATAAACTCTTATTAGATAAATTTTTAGAAAATTTATTCTTACCTGAATTCTCTTCTTCTTTGTCTTTTTTCTCTGCTTTACCAACTTTGGCAGTCTTTTTGTTCTCTTTCTTATTTTTACTTCTATTAGAGACTTTTTATTCTTTCTTTTTATTCTTATATTTAGCATTTGAGTCATAATTTTTACCTCTATCATTTTTACTACCTCTGTTGTTTTTACCTCTATTATTTTTATTAAATTGGTTATTGTACCTTTTTCCTCTGGATTTGTCCTCAGCATTAGGACAGTCATCTCCTTTGTGAGTTTTCACAGCTTGGCGTTAGTAGCAGAACCACTTTCCAGCTTCAGTGAGAGTACAATCATTGGAGTAATGTCCAGTCTCATTACAGCGATAGCACCGAAATTCTCCTCCTTGGTTCCTTGAAGTCTGCGCCCTCTGGATCTTCGGCACCTCCTTAGCATCCGCTTTCTTTTCGGCCTCTAGCTGTAAAGTGAACGACTTAATTTCTTCCTGAGTCATCTCTTTATTATTCGTCTGTCTTTGAGTCAAATCAGCGTTTCGAAGTTCAGGTATCACCGGTGAAACTGCTTGGTAAAAGGAGGATCTCTTTCCTTGTTGTGTTAGAGGGATAACGTCTTCACATGTCTCGCATTCTCTAACGATAGCATCAAAGCGCTCGCAAAAATCATTTATTTTTTCATCTTTTCTCATTTTAAGTCTATACAAACGAGCTCTTACAGATGTAGGTGTAATACCTACTTCACTTTTCTTAAGGTAGTTCTCTAACGCGTTATAGTTTGTGCGCTCAGCGAGAGCATATACCATACGCATGCCATACGCGTCGTTTTGTCTCTCTCGCTCTCATGCATGTCGTCTACTATTTGTGTTTATAATCATTCATATCTTTTTAAAAAGGTCGGCTTGACACATATTTGATAAACTTAAAAGAAAGAGCTGAATTTCATCTTTCTTAAGCTGTGTTTTTCTTTTTCAAAACCCACTTTTTTATCAAGTAATACTATTACTTCCTGTTATGCGTTATATGGCGTCATTTACTCTCAATGTAAAAGTAACCATTTTCAATAATTTTTTGCTTGAATAATAGGTCGGCAACCTATATTTTAAAAAATAAAGAAAAATTATTTAGATTTTAAAGAACACGCTAGAATTTTATTACTTTCGAAACCCACTTTTTGATATATTAGAGAACTACCTTAAAACTCCTTAATTTTAATAATATCACTTTAGGCTCTAATATATTTAAAATTCTCTTATGATAAATTTCTTCAATGTGATTAATGATAGTATCTCAAACTAGATTGTTTCTCTTTAAAACCTTAGTTTCAGAAATATTTTCTGGCCCTTTGACTTTAGAATCAATTAGATCTAATAAGTCATTGCTCATCAATTCAGATTTTAAATACTCAAACCAGATGTCAAAATTTGATTTTTGCGAGAGCTGATACTGTCTCTTAATGTTAATTTTTAAGTCGTTGAATTCATTTGATTATGTCTCTTTTACGGGTAGTACATTTTTACTCGAATTTTGTGCTAAATTATTATCTTTACTAGACTCTTTATTTTCTGCTATTTTTCTCTTTTTAGTTTGAGTCTCTAAAGAATTATCAGAATGAACAAGGCTATCTTTATCATCTCGTATTCTCTTATTTTTTACCTTCAAACTTCTTTAGCGGAGCTTTTTTACTTCCACGTTGTTTTTGGAAATATCTTAACTATGTTATTTAGCATCTCTTTAGCCCCAGACAATACTTTCTCCAAAGTAGCAGTCGTTTTCTCCATCTTCTCAGCTGTAGCATATTGCTGGTCTGCGGCTTCTTTTTGACTTTCAAATAGTGTTTTGCTTGCAGTTGAAATGATCGCTATTTCTCCTTTATTGACTGCATACAATGTAACGTCACTTACGACAGAGGATTTTCCTTTGCTATTGGCTCCTGTGTCAGCGTCAGCTTTAAAAAGAATATAATCGTTAATGAATATCTGGATTTCTCTTAATTATGTCATCAGAATTTCTCTATTCTACGTTATCAAGACCTGAAAATCTACTCTATGACTTTACTTTTTCAAATACCTACATATTTGTATCTCTTAAGCATCTTAAATGCTTCTATGATGACATACATCAATGACATATAATTGCAGAACTTATGGACAATTTATACAGAAAGGGAACTCCAAAAATAAAAAATAGTAACACCAAAAAAAGGAACAGTGAAAAAAAAAAGATTTTACTCTTTTTAGGTGTTTCATGTTTCTCTTTATCCTCTTTATCTTCTTTATTATTTTCATCATATGTTAGCTGGTTTCTTGATGCCTCTTGGTCACCGTTGGTATTTTGACCACTCGATGTAAAGTCAGTATCACCATCAATTTCGTCATCATCAGAGTCCAAGTAATTAGCCAAATGAGGAATTTTATCCTTTTCTCCTTCAGAAGTTTCTTCTGCCATCTTTTCAAGGATTTTGAAACATTTTATTAATTACAATGTACAACTAATAGTGATTCTTATCTCTTTAAATAGCTTCTACTTTTACCAGATATTCTCTATGAAAAATTAAAAAAATGTTTCGTGCTTCTAAGCCATAACAAACGCACTGCAAGTTACTATGACTTGAAACGGAAAATCCAGTCTCTTAGCTGCACTATATTGCACATGCACACTGTTTTCCCAACGTTTGATTCCACGCACGGCAATAAAATTAGTTAGTATCACTTTGTAACGTTGTATTTGCCTAAAACCCCTAATGGAATCTAAATAACAGTTAGCTAAAACTCGAGCAAATGTTTCGCTACTAATTCCTCCGTCGTTACTATACTTACGGAGCCGCACCATGACTTGCGACTATTATCTCTATGAGGGAGTAGTCGTGAATCAGCAACAGCCACCGTTGAATCCTGACGACGCCGACTCGAGAACCAACGATGCTCGCGAAATGGCGTCGCTCCGCTGTTTGAAGAGGCCAGTAACTGGCTCACGCAACCTGAAATTCACGAAATAACAGTAGGACATGCACACAGTTTCAACACTCGCAAATGAACAAGGCGGCTTAGCAAATATATTTGATCTTTATTATTTTTAACCGTTGATGGCGGTTGCCGTTTCCTCCTCCTCGGGTCTCACTCGATAAACGCCGCGTTGATTCCTCGCGAATACTCGCCCGGAGTGATCAGCCTAGAAAATTCTGGAACCACAGGACAACTCGACCACGATCCGGACTCAAGACCCCTTCCACTAACCTTCACCACACAGATACCCTACGCACCTACTCCTGTTCTTCTGTTCTTCGTCCAAACTCTGAGGCACACGGTTTAATCGGCGAAGTCAGTTCAACACTGGTCCGAATCAGAGAGAGCGACCGCTCTGTTTCCATTTAGCTCATCACCTCAGTTGCGTCCCTTTTCTCTCCCGTGTTCGCTTCCCATTGGCCCTTTTTCCCCCTCTTAGGACCCATTGCTGGTCTTTTCCATGACTCGCATATTATTAGAACAGCGATAGAAATAGCTTAGAAAAGTGGAGCATGCGTGCCTAATTCCGTGCGCGCGCACCTCGAAACTTCGACCCTTGACCCCGCCGTATGCGTATGACTCAATTCATACGCGAGTTCCCCTCTGTTACGCCAGTTTTGCCCTATCGATACGCGCGCTGCCCCTGACGGTCCCGAGTGCGGTCACTAACACGCGACGATACGCATAAACCCATAAGCGGGCGCGCTATACGAACGCGCTCGCTTTCCTGGGCTCTCCTCCCTCTATACCAGCTCCCGCGGCCCCTACTCTCTCTCTCTCTCTCTCTCTCTCTCTCTCTCTCTCTCTCTCTCTCTCTCTCTCCCCCCCCCATCTCTGTAGGTTGCGTGGACACGATAAGAACCGCGCTCTCCTACCCTCGCTCAGTGTGACCAGGTTGTGGCGATAAAACGTCACTTTTACATGCGTAGTATTACGATATATATTGTTTACCTAGCTACACTGCCCTCGCTGCCTCGCGCTACCACTCTCTCTCCTGCGCGCCGACCATGCTCGCCTTCGTCTAGCGCTCTCGGGTCTCTCGTCCCGCATCCCCCTCTCCCTGCGGCGCGTACTCTCGCGACCGTTCTCCGTGTCCGCCTGTCTCCCGGTGCTCGCGCTCACTCCCTTCTCTCGCGCTTCTCTCGATCTGCTCTCTCTGTACTCGTGCGCGCAGTTTTAGTGTTCGGCGCGGCAGTAGTGCGCGCCGCCGGAACGTCGTCTGCTACACGACTGGCAGCTCGTGCTCTCGACCCCGCTTAATGTCTTGCTCGACTCGCTAGTGCGTGCCCCGTACATTCTCGCGTCTGCTACTCGCTGCTTGTGACCCTGTCACAAGTTGATCACGCACACATACAGCAGCACGTACCAAGACACATAGACTTTCCTAGTTAACGTACAAAATCCACCGCACAGCAAGTCTCATTCATACGTTGACCCCTGAATATTCTTTACAATTAAAATTGTAACTATGTCAAAATTTATACGAAATTAAATAAATGCAAAAATGCATAAAAAAAATTTAGATCAGTAATACTTTTAATTTAATTAATGTATTACTTCTAGTATCTCAATAACTTTTAAAAAAAATTTAATTTTTTAAATCTCTTAATAATTTTTCTTTTTAATGACGCCATCTTAATTACTATATCAATTTTTTTCTTTATATAAATAATTCACATTACGTGCAATCAATTTTTCATCTTAACTATAAAAATCACAACGAGAAAGAAAAAAAAGGGAATAAGTAAGCCGGAGAAAAACGTTCTCCCAATTCTTAGAAAATATAAGGGTTCATTGTCAAGCGCGCGCGTGCACGAGAGAGACGGAGAGAAAACAAACTGCCGATTGCGCGCTATGCGTATTACCGCACGCGCGCAACATTAACATATCGAAGTAAGTATACCTTCACTCGTCTCTAGATGCTGTTGCTTGTTTTTCCTGGAAACTCGCGCGTTTTCTTTTTCATCTATGTATTGCTCGTCATAATTTTATTCTCTTTATGTTCACATCTTAATTTAACACTCTTTAACGCTCGCGTTTATTAACACTCTTAACTCTAAATAACGTGTAAACGAAAATGTTAAGTACTCGCGATCATTTTTGACGGCTTAGTACAACTTTAACATGTACTAATCTTCTCAGAATCTCTCAATGCTCGTCTACTTCTGTAAAGTCCTCTTAATTGAGAAATAAATTACGAGAGTGTGTAGTTTTGCGTGTCCTGGGCCCATAAACTATTGGATTTAGCGCTGAGGATTAAATGAAAGTGGACACTTCTTTCTTTGATTTTTTCTTTCTTCTTTAAGTAAAGCACAACCGCTAGCCGCTATACATAATCACTCCTGACTGCTCGGTACGAACGACGGACAGCGATTGAAAGGAGAGAGGGAGACAAGAAACGAGCGCGCATGCCGCTGTCGGTAACGTAACTAAACATGAGGGCAGCTTTTGTATGTGTTGACAAAACGTACACTCAACAAAAAGGGCTTCGATGGGAAATACGCGCACGCATGGGAAAATCAGCTGGCCTAAAGGAAGGACGCGTGTTAGTAGCTTTAAAGGTAGAAAGAGAAATGCATGTAGTGTGATAGATGACGATGTTAAAGATGAAAATAAAGTTAAAACTAGTAGAGAAAATAAAAGGGTTAATATTGTTAATCAGGATATTGAACAAATAACATGTGCATATTGTAAACGGGTTGAGCACGGAGCGACAATCTGTTTGACTTAAGGGGGCTAGACACCTTTTTTCTCTGAAATAAGAAGTCACATTTTAATTCATAAATGTAAACTAATTATTTCATACTTTTTACATATAAAAGTGGGTATATTTACCTTACCTTAAAACTTTCTCCGATGGGCCTTTTATATGGTCCAGAACCATAGTCATCGATGAAACAAGTTTTTTCACTAACCGTAAGCTTTGAAATTTTCCTGTGGATGGATTGACTCCAGATTTGAACTAAATTACTCCTGAATAGTATAATTCTCATATGAGTGTAGGGATTTTTGATCTAATGAGAAAAAAAAAATTGTGCTGTTTTTCAAGAGTTTTTTCAAAATTTTTTTAAATTTTTTATATTTTTTCATAATTTTTCTGATGTAAAAATTTTTTCCGACATTTAATCCTAAATCCCTACACTCATATGAGAATTATACTATTCAGGAGTAATTTAGTTCAAATCTGGAGTCAATCCATCCACAGGAAAATTTCAAAGCTTACGGTTAGTGAAAAAACTTGTTTCATCGATGACTATGGTTTTGGACCATATAAAAGGCCCATCGGAGAAAGTTTTAAGATAAGGTAAATATACCCACTTTTATATGTAAAAAGTATGAAATAATTAGTTTACATTTATGTATTAAAATGTAACTTCTTATTTCAGAGAAAAAAGGTGTCTAGCCCCCTTAATGAAATATTACAGGCAGCAGAGAGTAAGTAAAATAATTTTAGCGAGCGAAGCGGATTAAATTCAAATAATTTCAACGGGCAAAATAGATCAGGTCAAAATAATGGGCAAAATATACCGTCAAGATATTTTGCAGGTAGTGGTAATAATTTACGAAATTTTGCAAGTAATGGAAATATAAATTTTGAAGGCTGGAATGTAGAAAATTTTAGGGTACCGTCTCTACCAAATGAAAATAATCGCAATAATGGGAGAAAATTTAATAATTACCAAAACGGGCAGGTAAATGAAAACAGAAATAATAATTATTTAAAAAATACAAATTTTTCGACGAAATAGACAAGAACCATATAATTCAAGTGTTCCTAGTTGTTTTTATTGCGGTAGATTAGGTCATGTTCAACGTAATTGTTATAAATTCAGGGAAACTCTACGGATCTCTTTCGAACAGGCGCATAGGGAGAAACAAAAAATGGACCGCTTCCTTTTACGGCAGGCTACAATATAGCCTATAAATCCTAGAAAGACTAGGATTTGATTCTAATAAATAATGATGATTGTGACTTTACTAATGATTATTTCCGTGAAGAACGTGTTAGGAAAAATAAAGAAAAACCTAAAAATAAAATTAAAATATTTAATGAAATAAATGATGTGTACGAGAGTGAAAATTTTCGCAAAAAAGTTCAAGAGTTGTAGAAAAAGATTTTTGTTTGGAAATTAATAAGTGTTGTGAAAATGGTGATCGTTATAAAAAAGACCGCGACGTGAAAATATTTAGTGAAAAGGGAGATAATATTGTTAATTTTTATTGAGGGTATAGTGAATTCGTACACCATAGATCCTTTCGAGCATCATAAATTTATTGATACACCGACGTTTTGGGAGTATAATTAACTCCCCTTATCAAGGCTAAACACAATGAACATACAAAAAATATTAAACATAACGACAATTATAAAATTTCTTGTCACATTAAAGAAAAAACTTTCTTTTCCCTTACCATTCGAGGTGGTATATCAATTTACAAATTTATAAAGCGGCCATTGCGTGGACTCCGCGTGTCAAACAGTTTTTCTTTTTACAATAGATTTTTAATAAATCACCAACATTTGTAAAGCAATACCTGTATAATGAGAATATTTAGAAAAATTAAATTGTACTAAAGAGAAAACCCAAAATAAGAAAAAAGGCATGAAAATTCAAAAAACTTACATGTTACAAATCAGTCGTTTAGTGATAACGTCAAAAGCTGTTTTACCCAGGATGATGTAATCTCACTGTCCAAAAGAGACAATAAGAGTTACGGGCATCTCCGGGGCTATTTATACTGAATAAAGTAGTGGGGATAGAAATTTAGTAAGGAAATTGACTTAGTAACGCAGTGCCCACCAATGAAAAACTACTCTCTGCTACGTAACCGACGAGAATTTATGAATTTGTTAGGTTTGTTACGGATGTTGGTTGATCTATTAACAATGTCGACTGTGGATTTATAACAATTTTTTAGTTTGATAGTATCAAACTGTCTATTCATATTATTATTGGTACTATAAATGTGTAATATCTCAGAAAACAATCTTTTATTCTTATAACTTTCGTGATCAGCGATATTGACCTTATTAAAATCTATTTTATGATTGTAAAAGTTTGCATGTTCGACTAAAGCCGATGTGGTGTCACCATTCTTAACACTACGCTTGTGTTCATTAATGCGTAATCGTAATTGTCTACCTGTCTGTCCAATATATGACATTTTACAATCAGCACAATTCACTTTGTAAACTACACCATTTTTTTCAAACTTATCAACATTATCCTTACCTAATTTAATGTATTTAGAAAGTTTATTGCATGGTTTTTGTATAACCTTATAACTATTACGAGACAGAATTGATTTTAATTTGTAACTGAGATGTTTAACGTATGGGATAACGATGAGCAATTTTTTAGAATCATCTGCAGTATTCGAATCGTTTATGTCAGTTTCTAATTTTTTTGTAAAAGATAACCTACGTTTTATACTCTCGTTAATAAATTTTAACGGATAACCATTCTCAACAAGTAATTGTTTTACAATATTTAAATTTTGTACATGAAATCTACTGTGTGATATATTAATAGCTTTATCAACCAAACCATAAACAATCGCTCTTTTTTGTGATAAAGGATGCGAATCAAAGTGAACGAATCTACCAGAATAAGTACTTTTTCTGTACCAATTTGAAATAATTTTATTACCTTCTCTTATTAGAGACATTTCTAAAAAATTGATAGATTTATTCTCTTCATTTTCATCGTGAATTTTAAATGTTCATTAAACTCATTAAATTCACATAAACATCGATCTATATCATTTTCCTTAATAATCAATAGACAGTCATCAACATAACGTTTATAGAAAACAACACTATTTTTAAGGACATTGAGGCAATGAAGTTCTAAACATTCGAGAGCTAACTCTCCAAACCACGGACTAGAACAACCACCCATAGGAGCCCCATAAATTTGTTTGAAGTACTTGCCATCAAATTTAAAATATGTAGAAGACATAAGAAAAATAACACCATCAAGAAACTCTTGTAAACTTAAATTAATTCTGCACTTTAAATATTTCCATTTACGTCTGATCCCCATAAGCACTAAATCAATATTTATGTTAGTAAATAATGAAACAACGTCAAAAGAAACTAATTTTCAGTTTTCGGGTACGTTAATTTTTGAGACAGAATCTAATAATTCGTGACTATTTTTAAGTGAGGATTTAGGTTTCGGGAAATACTTTATAAAAAACGTAGAAATAGCTTTATCAAGTTTATACGTTGGCGAGTTAACCGTCGAAACAATAATTCTGATTGGCAAATCTTTTTTATGGATCTTTATTAAGCCATTTGCACGCGCTAGATCTGTATTGTTATTGTTTGTTTTCAAAATGTCAAAGTTGGAATCAAGGTCACAAACGCCACGATTAATCCACTTTTTTATTAATAAATCTACTGACTTTTTTAGAATGTTAAGTGGACTTTTGGAAAGTTGCTTATAATATTTATCATCCGAGAGAACTTCAAGCACTTTTTTATTATAATTTTCCCTGTCAATTGCAATCGTAACATTTCCCTTGTCAGCTTTAGTAAATAATATATTTTTGTTATCTTTAACAAATTTGTCAGTAGCTGAAATTTTACTCATAATAACTGCATCTGTATGTGACAAATGTAATTTCTTTTTTGCAAAGGAATTTACACAGTTAACTAACTCACCACGTAATTTCTTAGATTCATCAGACACGTCTGTAATATAACAATCCAAATTTTTAAGAATTTGAAAATATGTGCTCTGACTCGGATTGCATGTAAAATTAAAATTCTGCCCTAGCCAAACAATGTCCTGTATATGTTGTGGAATGTGATTTTCCGTTAGGTTTATAAACCATTTGTCATACCTATTGTTATCATTAGTATTATCACCATTATCACAGATATTGGAGATAATATTGTATTTCGTTGTGAAAAAAATTGCGTTGAAGATTTAATGGAAGATGATATTGATGAAAATTATGTTGAATTTAATTGTGGTGAATTTACGTCGGCGGTAATAAAAATAATGAATTGTCAACTAAGCCATGCGGAAATGTGTTCAAAGAAGAAGATTTGATAACTTTTGAGAATGAAAATTTTAGCAAAAATTGTTATGGATATAATATTTCGAGTAAAAATGAAGTTATTTTTTAAAATGAAGTTAATTGTAATATGAGTAAAAATGATAAAAAAGTAATCGAAGCGTCGAATATTGAAGGTAAATTGTCTAAAGAAGAAATAATAAATGTTTATGATAATATTGGATGTCTCGGGGATAATGAAAATAAAAATTTATGTGAAAATAAAGTTCGAGGTAAAATATTTGGAGGTTTTTAAATTAATGCAAATAAAATTTTATGTGAAAATAATATTGGTTTCGTGGATAGTGAAAATAAGAGTTCACGTAAAATCCAAAGTGAAATAATTGAAAATTTTGAAACTTATGAAAATAAAAGATTATGTGAAAATAATGTTCAGTGTAATGAAACAAGTGATGGTTTCGTAGATAAAGGAAATAAAAGTTCATGTGAAGTTCGATGTGAAATAATTGAAGGTTTTGAAATTAATAAAAATAAAAGCTTAAGTGAAAGTAAAGTTCAGTGTGAACAAAATAAAAGTTTGGTGATTATTGAAAATAGTTTATATGAGAATAATTATTATTGTGTAATCAAGAAAGATAAAAGTTTTGCTGACGTTTCCTGTAAAAATGAAATATGTAATGTGGGGAAAAATAATGGAAATTAAATATTAGTGGTACAAATAAATTCTATCCGTTTTCAGCAACTTTTTTTTTTATTTAAACAACTCAAACAAAACACTTAGTTTAATCAATATAGGCACCGTCGGCTTCTACTACTCTTTGCCAACGCATAAGTAGCTGATGTATTCCGTGGCGAAAAAAGGCTTCATCTTTTGACTTTATGAAATCATCAACCATTTTTCGTACTTCATCTTCATTCTGAAAATGCTGCTCTGCTAAGCTGTTTTTTAATGAGCAAAAAAGGCAGTAATCATGCATTGACAAACAAATACGCTGGATGTGGTAACGTTTCCCATTGTAATTCTTCTATGGTTTGACGGACCGTGGAACTTCTGTGTGGCCTAGCGCTATCATGCTGCAAAATTACTGGTCTTCGCCTATGCCGAGAATACAGCCTCTTTTCTTGGATTTTTTCCGCTAAACGATTTAATTGAGAAGAGTATCGTTCACCAGTAACAGTTTCTTCGGATTTGAGAAGCTCGTAATATAGCACGCCCCATTCGTCCCACCAAATACAGAGCAGCAACTTTTTTCCAGAGACGTTGCGTTTTGGTGTGGATGTTGTGGTCTGTCCTGGATCTACCCAGTGTTTTTGTCATTTAGGATTCTCGTAATAGATTCACTTTTCATCACCAGTCACTAATTTCCACAGGATTTTCGTAATAGATTCACTTTTCATCACCAGTCACTAATTTCCACAGGATTTTCGTAATAGATTCACTTTTCATCACCAGTCACTAATTTCCACAGAAAGCTCTTTTTTTGTCTTGAAAGCAATGAGAGACACGTCTCGACTCGCCTTTCACGTTGCTCCTCGGTCAATTGATGAGGTACCCATTTTCCACATTTTTTAATTTTTCCCAACGCAAGTAACCTAGCTTGTTGGGTAATGCCTAATTTTTCAGCGAGCTGATGTTGCGTTTGTGCCGAGTCTTCATCCAGTAGCTCCTGCAATTTCTCATCACTCATCTTTTGAGGCCTACCACAGCGTGGTTTGTCGCTCAAGTCAAAATCTCCGTCTTTAAATTTTCGAAACCATCTGCGACGTGTACTCTCATCGATAACTTTTTCTCTATAAGTAGCACCGATCGATTTATGAGCTTCAGCGACTGTTACCTTGATGGAATTCGTAAAGTAAGCAATGTCGGATATGCACAGTATCTACTTTCATTTTTATTTATGTTAAAGACAGAATTATATTCGCACTGAATACTTGCATACGGAGACTATTTGAAGAATAGGATCTGCAGTATACACTAGCTATAGATATGAAACCAGTAAGCATCTCTTCTCAAGACAGCGCCATCTCTTACAAACGGGTAGAACTTTTTTGTACATCTAATACTTTGTGGAGAATTAAATGATGAAAACCTATTCAGTGAATCGGATGAAAATATGGGGTATAAAGAGTTACGTTACAGTTATCTAGAAATTTATTAAAAACTTTATCTTAGTGAAATTCAGGATAAGCAAATTATGCAAATGTATTTAGAAAATAGTTTTGATGAGAGAAATAAAACGCAAAGTCCGCGTGAAAAAGACCGCGATGTTTTTTACAAGTTTAAGGAAAAAGATAATTCTTTCACATTTGATGCCGAGAATAGTTTAAAAATTGATAAAAATTAAATATTGCAAATCACAAAAGCTGATGTTCACGAGATAAGTCGCACAGAAAAATTAAAATCAATTCTTAGATATAAACATTTAGAAATTGAGCAAAAAGAACCTATTGAAAAACTAATTGAAAAATACGTAGATTGTTTTCATTTAAAAGGAGAAAAGTTAGGAACAACTGCGGTAATTTCACATAAAATTCCTACAATAAATGATATATCAGCAAATGTTAGACTGTATAGGTTTCCTCATGCACTAAAGACAGAATTAGATAACATTAAAAGAAATGCTTGCTAACTATTCCTCTCCTGTATTTTTAGTTGCAAAAACGCCAGATAGCGCAGGCAATAAAAGCTATCGATTAGTTGTCGATTTTAGACAGTTAAACGATCGAACAGTAAAAGATAGATATCCACTGCTAATATATTAGATATAATCGATCAAGTAGGAGGAGCAAAGTATTTTTCTCTTTTTGACTTAAAAGGAAGGTACCCAAAGTGTCAGTCGCCGATTTTGATAATATTGCAATATGTTATAGTACTTAAAAACATAAGAATATACGTATTTTTTTTATCGGCCGATATTCACTTTTAGAGGGTAAAAGTTACCCTTAAAGTTCACCCCCGAAAATCGTTTTTTTTGGAATATTTCATAAATGAATAAAGATATCTTCATAAAAACAACGCCAAAATATTTAGAATAAAAAAGACTATAAAACTGCACCATTTTCAATTTTAAGGGTTGCAACCCCTATTTTTAAAAGAGCAAAATCTTATTTTTTTAAGCGATTTTCGGCTACAAAAATATTAGTATGTTGTATATTTAAAAAAAATCTATTCTATTTTGAAGAATATTGAAAAGTAAAGTTGAAATATCGAGGTTTTTGAAGAAATGATATTCTTAGGGGTAACTACCCTTCATTATATTTTTTCCATTAATTAAGTTTTCACGAGTTTTATAACCTTAGAATTCACTTAAATAAAGTGAGATTCATTAAAAAAAGGAATATTTATAAATTTAATTTTTATAATAAGGGTAACATCACCTATTTTTTTGGTGCAAAATCTTTTTTCTTCGAGTATAAAAATTATATTATATAATACTCTTCTTTTAACTCGATCTAGTTGAAAGAATATCATAAATAAAATTGATGTATTTCGAAAATTTTTACAAAACAACTTTTTATGAGGATAATATCCCCCTACTTTGATCTATTACCATATTTAAAAAAATGAAAATCAAATAAAATAATTTGAGAAAATGGTTTCTGTAAGTAAAAATCACAGTTAAGTGTTTTGAAATAAGCAAAAAAAAATGTTTTCCCTATCCCTTGGGCGAAAGTACATGGTTCCGCTGTTCGCTTAGGCTAAAAGAAGTAGCACTTTTACCCATTGCTGAAACGTCTGAAGCAGTTTCCGCACGCAAGTCGCGGCATAGTGCAACTTCGGTGGGCAACTGTCTCGCATCGGGAGCGTGGCGTTCTCAAGAAGGATGGTCACTATATCCACCGATAAATAGCGCGTCGCTCTCACAATTAGGGTGCTAACCTATGCGTTCCGAAAAATTAAACGGAACTCACTTAAGCCTGTGAGGGTGCTATCCCATGGAGGTCCGAAACATTAGGCGGAACGCATTTAAGCCTGTTTTTTTAGGATCCTATCCCATGGCGTTCCGAAAAATTAAATCGAACCATTGAAGCCCGTGAGAGCAAGAGAGACCTTTACTAAAAAACCTCTCTCTCGCTAAATGGTTCCGTTCAATTTTTACGCCACTTTGATTCACTTTGGTTCACTTTGATCTATTTGATTGTATATTAAGCTTGTTAGAACATTTAGTGAATCTTTAGTACTTTTATTTCTTCTGAAGCCGAATTGTTTTTGTGATATAATTTTGTTTTTATCTAGAAAGCTTAGTAACCGTTTATGTAATAGTTTTTCAACTATTTTTGCGATATTGGAGATAAGAAATATTGGTCTATAGTTGTTTGGTAAATGTTTTTCTTTTCCTTTGTATATCGGAATGACTTCTGCTATTTTTAGTGCATGTGGCCAGACACCATGTTCTATGCATGTGTTATAGATGTCTACAAGTGGTTTGCTGATGTGTTGTTTTAGTGTTTTTATAAGTTGTGCATCTATTTCATCTATACTTCCTTTTTTGTTCTTTAAACTTGTGATAATGTCATTCATTTCAATTTGGTTAGTTGGGAATAGATACATGGTTTTGGGATTCATGGGTGGCATTTGTAAATTTTCACTTTAAGTAGTTACTATCTTCTCACTCATTTTTCTTCCTATATTACAAAAGTATTCATTCATCTTTTCAGCTATCTGAGTTGAGTCAGTGATTTTTATATTGTTATTTTTTAGGTAGTTTATATTTTTATTAGTATTGGTTTCTTCCAAGTTTTTTATTAATTATCTTCCAAAGATTCTTTTGCTTATTTTGGTTCTTTTCTATTTGATTTTTATCATAGCCATTTTTTGCTTCGTTTATAGTTTGGTTTAGTATTTTTACATAATTCTTGTAAGCATCTTTTTTTGATGTCTTATGTGGGTCTTTTTTCCATATGTTGTATAATTTTTCTTTCGTTTCACATGATGTAATTATGGCTTTGGTTATCCAGCATTTTCTGGGTGTAGATTTAATTTTTTTATTGTTATTAGTTGACTCAGATTCATATATGCATTTTTTAATTTTGAGTATCAGCTGATCTAGTGCATTGTTTGGGTCTGTAGTTATGGAGATATCTCCCCAGTTTATGTTATTACTTATAGTTTTTAATTTGTTATAATTTATATTGTTTTGTAATTGGTTTTGTTATCATTTTATCTTCTCTATAGACATTAATATCGGGTAATGATCCTTAAAAGGTATTGTTATCGTATAACTTTTGTGCGCAATTTTATCAAGTTTTAAGTAAATATTGTCTATGCAAGTACCTTTACCAATGTCACTGTTTGCTGGTCTAGTTATTTGATTGAATCCTGGGTGATATCCATTTTCTAATAGGATCTGTAAAAACTCTTGGTGTATTATTTTATTACTGTTTATATCTATGTTAAATTCACCGATTATTAGGTTATTTTTTAATTTTTTGTTCATTATCAACAGTTCTTTGAAATATATTATAAATTCTGTTTTCTTTAAGCTATGATATCTGTATAATGCTGATATTAGTATCTGTTTGTTGTTGTCCATTATTATTGTTGAATTTATTATTTTAAGTTTTTTTATTTGTGTTACCTCAGTTGTTTCAATTAATTTGTTCTCTATGTACATAACGACCCCATCATTCTGATTTATTCTGCTATAGTTGTAAAATATTTTGTATCGATTTATATTGAAGTATTCATGATGATCCATATTCCAAGTTTCAGTGCAAATTATAATACATGGTTTTACGGTAAGGCTCTTTAAGAATATTAGTAATTTATTATAGTTATGGTTCATACTTCTTATATTTATACATACAATGAGTTCTTTTTCAATATTCAGAAGTTTGTTTAGTTTACTTACTGTATCAACTATTATTTCATTGTTTATAATTTTCTCTGTTTCATCCATTTCTGCTTCTTTTATTTGTGAATGTTTGTCCAATTAGTGGTAGATCTCTGAAAGTTGTTTGTCTGATTCTATTTATCATCGGTGTTGAAGTTGTCTCATTTATTGGTACTGTAGTTTCCTCTTCATTTACTTTATCTGTATGTTTTGTATTTTCTACTTTACCAAAGTATCTTTGATAAGTAGGTTGTAATGGATAATCTGTTGCTTCTATGTATCTTTTTATTTTCTTTTTTAAAATTTCACATTGATCACTATCAATTGCACTATGATTTACCTTATAATTTGTTTTATATTTTTTATTACTATAGTCGCTTCATGTGGTTCTGCACATTTAAAGCACATAACCTTGTTCGTGCATTTTTTTCCACCGTGTCCATAGCCAGCACATTTATTGCACGGATTTGTATTAATAATGTCATAGGCTCTGCAATTTTGATAGCCTATTAGAATTTTGCTTCTCTTTTCCTTTATATGTTTATATATATACTAGAAGTTACTTCTATTATTGCACTATTTGATGTTTGGTTTATGAAAATATGTAGCACTTTGCACTTTTCATCCATGTTGCTGAAGTTTCTTTGGTTTATGTCAGTTTCTACTTCTTCTTTGGTTGAGAAATGCTTATCTATTCCTATTACTTTCATTGTAGGTTTATTTATTTGTTCTTTTTCAGTTTTAAAGTTTTCGTTTAGACTATTTTTTAAATTTAATTCTATTTTCTCTACACTTTCTACGTTCATACAGTTTATTATCACAGTGTCCTTGATTTTAGTATTAACATTTTTTGTTTGTACTGTTTTGTTATTAGTTAAGTAATTGCACACATTTTTCACGATATTTGTTTCATCTTTGCTGTTGGTTTTCTTGATGATGAGCTTTGGCACTTTTTTGTTTTTTGGCTTAATATTGCTTTGTGTAAGGACATTTGCATATGTGCCCATGCTTGGTTTTTATTTTTGTTACTTTTTTTCTTTTTCTTGAATTAGTAGTTTATTAAATAGTACATTTTTTCTTGCAGTACATGCACTATTTGTTTTAATAATTTGTTTTCTACTTTGTATTTTTCATTTTCACGTAGTTCTTCATAGATGGTATCATTTAGTGTTTTTCCTTTATTTGACTCTAGATCAATTTCATTTAATATCTCTTGCTTCTGTAGTTCCCTGTCTTCGCCTTTGTATTGAGCTATAAAAGCAGCAGCAGTTCCTTTCAGTTCACCATATGGTAATTTTGAGATTAGTACAAAGTTAGGGTGATCTTGGCAGATGATAAATGAGTTGCTTAGAAATTTCACAGGCACACCAGCGTTATATTTTGTAACTACTTCGTTTGTGTGTTGAAATTCACCACATAAAGTACACACTACTGCACCAACTTTTTGAGTTGAGTGACATTTATAGAATTTATTTAACGTAGCATCGGGCGGCTCCTTGCTACCCGACACCATGTTGATGACCCAAAATGATTTATAGTTATTAGCGCAAATTGCTTCAGGTACATGTTGTACAGCTATTATAAAAATAAGTGTATAAAAAAATATTTGCAATTCCTCGCTCGCTCGCGGCGCCTAGCGATTTTATTCGCTTCTTCGGCCTTCCTGGCCAAAATCGCGTGGTGCGTGCTTCGGTTGATCAGCTGCAAAAGAGGAAAGAAAAAATAAACGGGATGTACTGCTATGGGTGAAGGAGAAAAGGAAGCGATATTTTATGCATAAAGGGTGTTAGGTTTGTTTAGTTACATGCACGGCGAGTCATCGCTCTCGTGCACCGAAGAGAGTGCGCTGTCATGCGAGTAGTGGCAGCAGTGTTTTTCGAATCTGCGGGTCGCCCGCGTGGTCTGGGTTGAGGCGTTGCGGCGTCACTGGTACTTGATTGCGTTGATCGCTCGTCAGCGCCGTTTGCGACTAGTGTTCGCTTGTTCGCTTATCTACCGAGAATCTGCGCGGTTCGCTTCACCACCAGGCGAGCTTCCCGCAATCTACCTCGTTTGCACGGGTGGGTCTCGATCTCTGGGGTTTCGGCGTTTACGCTATGACTCGTTGGAGAGGTATGGCGCTCTTCGCTAACTTCCAGGGGACTCGCTTCGGCTTGTTCTCCTTCCGAATCTTCCTCACTAGCCGCCCTTTCGTGGAATGGTTAAGGTCTTCCACGTGGGCTTTCCCCATGTATTTTCCATCCTGGTCGACGACCTCATACACGTTCGGCCCTAGCTGCAAGGCGATCGTGTATGGGCCGAGTGTATGGGCCGAGTCGTGTATGGGACGAATTTTGGAGCTAGTTTCGTGACTACGCCTTGTAAGGTGAACGAAAACATGCAATTTCGCTTCCAGACTTTGTCGCCTTTGTTAAACTGTACTTCGCGATTTCACGCATTATAGTATCATGCTTGTCGGTTCTTCGCATTTGAGGCATTCTCCGCAGCTATTTGCTGCACGTCTGATAGCTTGAGCATACTAGTGCGCCAGTTTTCGAGTTCTGTCGACCCGGCATGCTCTTCTTCGGCTCGCTCTTCGCGAGGCCGATGAGAAATTGGAGAGCCGGCTGCCTTCCTAAATTTAGGTAAGCCCGGCTCCAGCCAGTTGACTCCTGCACAGCCGTGTTATAGGAGTACGTCAACTTTGGAACGTATAAGTCCCAGTCACGGTGATTGTTTTCACGATAGAACGTAATCATCTTCTTCATCGTGCGGTTAACTCGCTCGACCGGATTTTCTTGCGCATGGTATGGAGGAATCGTGGTGTGCGTTACTCCCCGCTCTTCCAGGAACTTGTCTAGCGCTTTGTTCTTGAATTCCGTCCTATTGTCCGAGTGGAAGACCTCGGGCAGACGGTATTACAAGAAGACGCGCTCGTTAAGTTCCTTTCGGATCGTTTGCGCATTCGCTTTGCGAATGGGAGGGTACTCAATCCAGAGGGAGGAGAGGTCTATTAATATAAGTAGATATTCATAGCCTCGTGGCGATCTAGGTAAAGGCCCCATTATTTCGCCAGCCACGATTTGCCAAGGGCGCACGGCGCATCGGCTGCCCATGAGGCCTGCCGGCGCCGTTTGTTGCACCTTGCACTGTTGGCAAATCGGGCGCCTAGACCAGTGTCACTCGCATCTGTTTGGATAACGAACGGGTGATCGAAGGACGCTCTAAGACAGGCGCTGTAAGACAGGCGCTGAGGCTGTAAGAGCTTTAATTTGCTAATAGCGCTTCCTCGCTCCAAACAAAAGCGACACGGCGTTTTGTTAGATGAGTGAGAGATAATGTTGTCGAGATACGAGAAGACGTGTGGCTCCATTTCAGGCCCAATTATCTTAACCGACAATTGCTAAAATATGGATGTGCGCCCTACCATGCCATATGGTATCCGAGTAAACTCAAAAAGGCCCATGCCAGGCTCCGTAAAAGCGTTGAGTTGCTGCTCTTCCTTTCGCATAGGAATTTGATGGTAAGCGCTGCTCAAGTCGAGAGTCGAGATGTATCTCGTATTTTGCAACTTGCACAGTATCGCATCCATCTGAGGTAGCGGGTATGCGCAAGCTTTCGTGATAGCGTTTAACTTCCGGAAGTCGATACAGAAACGATATTTCCCATTCGACTTTCGATGCATGACGACTAGGCTCGACCACTCGCTGTTGGATTTTACTACAATCTCAGCTTCGAGCATTTGACGTACGTACTCATGCATTTCCTCCTCCAGCTTTCTGGAGACAGGGTAATATTTTCGTTTAATGAGTCGAGAGCTGATAATCCCGATATTATGCTCGGCCCATTTAGTGCATCCCAGAAGCGCGTCGCTCGCCGGGAGCAGTCGCTCCAGTAGAGCTTGAATTAGTTCTCTCTGGGCTTCATCCACGTCAGTGAGACCGATGGTGTCGAGGTGGATCGAGAGCAGCCTCTCGGGGCCATAGAACAGCGTTAAATTTTCCGCATCAAGCTCGTCTACGGTGATTGCATCGATGCAGCGACGGACGCGGCGACGTCGAAGATTAACTCGAGGTGACCGAGAATGGGAACAATCTTGCCATCAGCAAGTCGTGCCCCTCGCCCTTTGTGAGGCGTAATAGTTCTGCCACACTCTGAAGCGATTTGAAGGCCGATCCGACCAAGGGCCGTGCGTAGAGCCGCTGAGTCCCACAAAGCGCGCACGCGAGATCCACCTATTCCAACAGGCAGATACCACCGGGTATATTTCTCTGAAGGGGGAGCTTTTGTGCGTCCCTCCGGCTTCTCCGGGGTTGATTCAGTCGATGCTAGCGGGGTATCGCTGTTCGCGGCGACCTCTCGATCAGGTGGGAGAACGACAGGGGCCATATCTAGTCGATCCGCTTGTCGTTTCCTGAACACTCGGGGCAATTGCCTCGGGGCAATCGTGTAGCCTAGCCAGCTACACCCCCAGCAGCGCGCATACGTTTTAAAGCCAGGCTGGCTGTCCTTATTCTTAGCACTAGCCAGCCTAGGCGACGATGTGGCTCCGACGCTCTTCCTAGGTGGAGAGCCTTTCCGCTCTTTAGGTGGGTTGTTTCAGTCACTTTTGCGGTAAGCACCCTTGCGTTCAGAGGCTCCGCTAGGTTTGGGCGAATCCGACTGTTCGTTCGGTTTTAAGTCGAATTGCGCCAGTTTTTTCTCCAGTACCTTGCTAATTGCATTGCTAAGGTCTGCAGGGGATTATGCGCTGTGTTATCTGCTTCTAGCCTTTTATCATGCGGGTTAGCGCTCTCCGCTATGGCAGCTAAGCTGCTCTTATTGCGACGCGGTGGTGGTTTTGCCGAGTTAGCGGGGCTTTGATAGGTCAGCTCCGGCATTATGCACGATTTGGAGTTTGGCGGCTCTTTGAAACTCCGCTCAACATCCAGTTGTGCTTCTGCTTCTCGCGCTAGTTCAATGAGCTTATTGGTGCTCGTGACTTTTTCTTGTCTGACTTTAAACTGTAGTCACGGATGCATTCTGTCATAGAGGAGTTCTAGTTGTTTCTCCTCGGTCGATGGTCTGTTGAATTTCCTCAGAATAGCTCGTAAGCAAACGACATAGTCACCCACTGGCTCGTTTCTGCCTTGCGTATGCGATTCCGCTTCTTTGCGCAATCGTCGCTGGAATCTTTTGTCGACTCCATAGCATCTACGTGCGTCTTCGCAGAAATCTTGCCACAATTGCCATTTTTGCCGCGCCTGGCGGCACCAATGGCGCCCTACGTCAGACGTGAGTTCTGTCATGGCATTTAGCAGATCTTCGACAGTGATGTATTTCCGTTCATGAGATATTAGATTTTGACAAAAAAAAAGTTAAAATAGTACACTGTGAGCCGCTCGACGAGCTACCTATCATACTCTTCGGCGCGGCGTTTCTGCGGATACTTGATAGATATGATGGCCACCTTCAAGTTAGTGGCACCGTCCTATTGTAGCTCGTATCTCCCTACCTAATTTCCTTTTCTTTTCCTGCCTAGGGGTGGAACTATCAGATTCCCGAGCGCGTTTGGGTGTTTTAGGGGGCAACGTGTATTGCCCTGCTCAACTAACTTGCGGGCCTTTTTGATAGCCACCCTTATTTTCTTCTCTCTGTGGGTTAGGGTGTTCGCCTTCTCTTCCTTCCAACAAAGTCTCTCCTTTGTCTACTAGTGACCTGTATTCGCTGCAAAGTGACGATCGGTTACCACCTTGCCTTTATCTTAACTTTTATTATCGGTTTTGGCCACCAGAGTAGCTCTAACCACCACCCGATTTATAACTTTTTCCCGAACCGGTATTGACCGCTGGCGGCTTCCACCTGGTTCGGATCCTTGAGTTTCTGAGAACTCTGTGAGCTTGAAGCTGATTGAATACTGGTGCTTTTGATACTACTTTTCCTATATGTATATTGACTTTCATTTATATTGGCAGCCGAACAATCAACCACAAACGGTATTATCTCCGGAGTTGAACTGGTTCGGTCCAAGCAGCCTTGATCACCACACCCCTCACCCAGCAATGCTGTCACCAACTGGTACTGCTGAGGTAAGGGAAATATTTGTTCAACTGTGCAGTACCCAGGTACTGTGTGGTTAGCCTGACCCGAGCCAGTGGACTATCTGGCAGTCTTAAAGCACCCGCACCTGCCGATCTCTCGGGAGCCTTAAACACTTGACTGTGAGTGTGTTGTTTTAGTGAATGTGGTTATGAGTTATTGTGTGTGTGTCTATCTGTGTGTGTGAGTGGGTGTGTGTGGGTAGGTGTATGGGTGTGTGTGTGAGTGGGTGGGTGGGTATGTGTGTTTCTGTATGTTCAGGTTTTTCAACCAGCACGGCTTTCACAGTGTTCATTCCTTAGTAGCTGAGCGGGCCACCAGACTAGATTCGAGCATTCCTTCTCTTAGCGACAGGGCGTGCTCTAGTTCCACCGGCTCACGAGTCGGATGCCTGTCTCCCTTCCGAATCAGTCGTCCTCCTTCTACAGCCTTTCTGCCTCTTGACCGGATACAACAGAAGAGTCATTTCTGCGGGGCTCCCTTAATCACGCGGCAGAGCACATTTTACCGTGATTCCTTTATTCATATCCTTTTCACTCCATCTACGGAGAGCTTTTTAACGGGGATCGCATCCATATGAAACGAACGTAACGGACCGGCTGCGTGGAGATATTACGGACCGACAGCCAAGCTCTTTTACCGTCCCGTTGAACCGAAACATGACAAGGTGACATCCTCGCGAGGAGCACATGGAATTAATAACACTTATAATATTCTGTATTTACCTGTAATTTGTTAATTTCTTCGAGATAATACATATTTTTATTAAAATAAAAAATATTCTAATTGAGATTTTGATAATAATATATTTTCAGGTGGTTTTTCATCCAGAATTTTTAACATCAACTAATCCACTCTTTGGACTAGACTACGAAGAATTCGTTCGTGGTTGTCATTTAGGCGTTTTTCCATCATACTATGAACCGTGGGGTTATACTCCAGCTGAGTGTACTGTGATGGGAATACCAAGCATTACAACTAATCTATCAGGATTTGGATGTTTTATGCAAGAACACGTTGCTGATCCAATGAGTTACGGTATTTACATAGTTGATCGTAGATTCATCGGCTTAGAAGCAAGTGTGCAACAGCTTGCACAATACATGTTTGATTTCTGTCGTCTAAATCGTCGTCAAAGAATAATACAGCGAAATCGGACAGAACGTTTAAGTGATCTTTTAGATTGGCGAAATCTTGGAATAGTAAGTATATATGCAACATTCGCATTATCTTCCCCATGTACATATATAATCACTCGCAAGTAAACGTAAATGATACGGATGGATGTGAATACGGATGGATATGGATATGGATATCCATCCGTCCATATCCATGGACACGGATGGATATGGATACGGATGGATGTGAATACGGATGGATGTGGATACGGATGGATGTGGATTCGGATGGATGTGGATACGGATGGATGTCGATACGGGTGGATATGGATACAGATGGATATGGATAAGGATGGATATGGATACGGATGGATGTAGATATGGATGGATATGGATATGGATGAAAACGGATATGAATGGATACGGATATGGATGAATATGGATATGGATGGGTATGGATATGGATGGATACGGATATGGATGGATATGGATGGATATGGGTATGGATAGATATGGATATGGATGGATATGGATATGGAGCAGCAGCCCATTGTTACCATTTTATTATTACTAATGGAATCTTATTCAGCTTTGTACATTCTATTATGATTTCATGGAACATGTAATATATATCGTATATTGTATGCATTATATGCATCATGTGTAATACACGGGGAAACCACTGTAAAAAATCAGGCTATTTGTATCTACTTCATGTTGGCATAAACCAATTTACGCCTACTATGTGAACATTTTTAAGGTATCTTTGTATATGGGATATTTCACATGAAGTCAGCAGCTCAAAATTTTAAAATCGCTTAGGTTTGCTGAGTTAACAGTTTTTGGTGAAAAAAACATGTTCCTAGATTTTTAGATCCATATTTATTAAAATACAAAAATTATTCTACATTAAGAATTGTTATTTTTTGCAATTTTAGATGAAAACTCAACTTTTCTCATTTTTTTACTCAAAATTATGAAACTTTTTAGCACATTGATTGGCAAAATGTTTGCATTTTACTTGTAGAATGTAGCCATATTTATTTTATGACCCATTTTGAAAGTCTCTGATTGGTTGCTTTTCCGTATACCTTAATCTAAAAAAAAATCGTGCGGCAGAATATTTTTTGTTCGACAAAATTTTTTCTGATTCCTTATTAAATATCCTCGAAAACAAGCCCTGGATCGAGATTGGCAAACCCTCCTGAAAAAAATGATGTATTTTTTAAATATCAATAGAAACCAATAATTTGTATTTTTGACACTGGGTGGATTTGAGAACTTAATATTTATTTATTTATTTATTTATTAAACCACAGTAATGTACAATATATTACAAAATTTGTAACCATTATTCATGAGTTACATTACAAACGTAATCCAGAAGAGGAAATATAATTTCCTGTTCGCTGGTCCAGCCTACTTAAAACTAACTTAAAACTATAATTAATTTGGTTAGATTAGTTTTCTTTTGTAAGAAATATTTAATTTGGACTTGTTGCATTAGGTTTTTCCTCTTATCCATTGTTTTAGTTTCATTTTTTTGTTGTGTTTCTTTCCAATTGTTTCTAATTCATTTGGTAGGTTATTGAAATGCATTATTGCTCTTGTTCCCGATTGTAAAATATCTATAAAATGTTTGTAATCGTTTCTGTGATTGGCGTGAGAGCAGGTGTATTAAATGATTAAATATGTATACGACGGGCGCACCGGCGCAGCGGTAGACATTGAGTGCCGTTGCGTTTTTGGCCGTGTCGCGCCGGTCATTGTGATCGCGCGTGGGCACAGTTCCTCCTCTGCCGATAAATCTATTACTGGAAACAGAGGAAGAGTGCGTGGCGAGGCTGTCTCGCGGGCGCAGGCCTACAGGGGCATCCGAAGTACGCGGGCTCGCTAGCTCTTCGTTGCTCGGTAACGCCGTTTGATAATAAAAAATACAAGTATCTCACGCGAGTCGGGGAGACGAGAGTTTTCTCTGCTTTTTCATTCTCCTTTGAACAACAAAAACGATAACATCGTGTCTTTGCTCTCCCATAAATAAAGCTATTATTAACTTAAGGACTGTTTATTTGAATATTTATTCTCCTTCTCGCGCATAATGAAACATTTTGGTGCCGAAACCCGGGAATTTATTGAGAAACCGGAGTCGTTTTCTGTGCGGAGAAGATGCCGCGAGGCAAACAAAAAGTAGCAGTGGCGGCCGGAAATCAGAAGCCGTCCAAACCAACATCATCAGCTTCAAAGGCGAAGGCTTCGCTATCAACAGCAAAGCGACGTCGGACGTCCTTAGATGTGAGTACTTCCGTGGAAGCAGCGACGGGACCTTCGAGCGCCGAAAACGTTCCACCCGTTTCGCGAGAAATCGTGCTGGAGCGCCGTTCTCGCGCTCGCCACATCAGGAGGGGTTCATGCCACTTCACGAGAAGTGGTCGTCGAGGCTTCTTCTGATCCAACATCATCTTCGGAGTACGTGTACCCGCCTGTTTCCACGAGAAGAGGGCGATCTCGCTTACCCTCTTCGACTGACATGGCGGCGCCTAGAGGAACACTTTCACCAAGTTCTACGGAGCGTTTACACGCACTACTGGCAGAAGCGTATGCAGAGGGTGCGCGTTCAGCTTCGGTGAGTCTTTCACGTGAATTTGCAACAGTAGCGGAGGTGGGAGGTACGCTTCCACCAGCGGCGAGGTTAACAGCGGCACGCTTGCGGTCGCTTTCATCGGCGGCGGCGAGAGGTCCGCCTGCAACTACATCGGAGCGCTTACGTGCGCTTTCATCGGCGGCGGCAAGAGGCCTGCCAGTAACTTCGGCGGTGCGTCTGCAGGCGTTTCTACCACCAACGGCGGCGAGAGACCCACTTGTAACCGCAGCAGCGACTCCAAGGCCGATGACGCGCTCACACGCGGCGCATATTCGCGATGTCTCGACGCAACTCAGTGCAGCACACACATAAGCACACTCAGAAGCGGCCCCGGCAGACATCGATGAGCTTTACTCAGCCGAAGCAACCGGCAAGCGTACGCATTCGACAGCGGCGGGAGTACGTTTCCACGCGCCTTTACCGATAAGGCAAGGACGAGACGCTCCATCGACGTCTACATTCTTTGATCCTGAGGAAGAATCATCGTTGGACGTCGAGGTTACGTCGTATGAAGGTTATGATAAAAGTCATGATCGCGTTTGGTATGGTTTCACGTCAAGTGCACATGATTTTGAGTATCTGCCAGAAGATGATTTTGAATATTTTACGGATGATAATTTGGTAAATAATTTGCCGGACAATAATTTAGTAAATGAGAAAGACAATTTTGTTTCTCAATTTCATAGCACTTTACGTGAGCAAGAGTTGAATTTATCGAATGATAAAAGTAATGATGATGTAAACCAATTAAGCGAGGACCCAGTATTTCGAATGGCAAATGTAATGGAACAAACCTTTTCTAAAATACGCAACTTAAGCTTTCCTGGTGAAAATTCCAAATTAGTAAATAGAATGTCTTCTGCGAAAAAACTGCCTACATTCTCTGGAGATCCGCTTGGTTGGGTTAGGTTTAAACAAATATATGAGCTTTCTACCAAACTCGGAGATTATTCTAACAGTGAGAATACTATGCGACTTTCCGAAGCATTGAATGACGACGCATGTAAGGCAACGACGGCCCTGTTTTCAATCGGTAATAGCGCGGCTGATATTATGAAAGCCCTCGAAATGAGATTTGGCAATTCAGCATTAATTTTAAATAAAATTGTTGCTCAAATTAACGAGTTACCAAATATCGAGTCACGAAAAACTAACTTAGTAGAGTTTGCCTCCGATTTAAAAAATACAGTATCGGCAATAAAATCATTAGACGATTTAGGATATTTATATAGCCCGGAGCTTGCTAACAGCATAGCAGATAAAATGCCTATTTCTGTGATGAACGATTTCATAAAATACGCTGCAGGTGAAGATCGTAAAAAACCTGTTTTAAAAAAAATCAGTGATTTCTTATACCGTGAAGCGGAATCTTTATCTGCTGGATTCACATTTCGTTAAAAAAAAGTAGACACAAAAAAGAAATCTGATCGACGTACAAAAAATAATAACTATTTTCACCAACCGGTATGTGTTGCAAGTATAAATGAAAATGCTAATGACGTAGGTAATCAGGTAAGTTTTCAGGGCGGTCGTGCGTTCATTGCGGTCATAAAGATCATCAACTAAGCGAATGTAAAGATTTTATAAAAGCTCCTTTAGTTCAGCGTTGGAAAATAACTAAAGCTAACAATTTATGTTTTAACTCTCTTAAAAGAAATCACATGCGAGAGAATTGTATAAATAAAAAGAGATGTGAGAATTGTAATCGTAAGCACCACACTCTCTTACACTTTACTGACAAGGCTGATTATATGCGAGTAAATAAAAACTCAAAAACTAATTCGGAAACGGTTAAACAAAACTCTGGTTCGCGTTCCGAATTTGTTGCAGCCGCAAGTAATACCAAATGACTAGAGTCGGATAAGCATGCACTATTGAAGTTCATTCCTATTACTATAATAGGTTCGAAAAAGTCGATGCGTATACTTGCTCTATTGGATGAGGGTTCAACTGTAACTTTAATAGATTTTAAAATAATTACAAAAATTAGTGTAACGAGTTCGCGAATCCACGTAGCCTTAAGGGGCGCCGGGAACGTAGAATCTGTTTTAAACTGTAATGAAAAGGTTAATTTAAAAATAAAGGGTATTTCAGCAACTTATACTCTCGAGAACGTATTAGTCGTTAATAACCTCGCACTTCCCATACAAGCAGTAAACCAAGAGCTTACAGATTTTTGCGCTTTAAGAACGGGTGTACGGACGGAAGCGTATACGGGCGCGCCTGATATGCTGATAAGCCAAGACTATTGTGATCTCAAAATCACTAGAGATTTTAAAATCATTAAAGATAATACACTTTCAGTTTCACGGTGTTTGTTAGGTTGGATGATTCACGGGCATTTTCTGAAAAGCAAAATAGGACAGGTAAACGTGATAAATGAAAGCACGAGTAATAAAAATCTTTCTCAAAATAGCGATGATAAATTAAATAATTTAGTTAAGCTCTATTTTGAAATTGATGCTTTGGGTATAACTAACGTCGAAATTAAATCTAGTGATAAATATGCTCTTGACGTATTAGAAAAAACGAGTCGCTATGTAGATGGGTCTTGGGAAGTAGGACTATTATGGAAATCGAATGTGGGTAAATTTTCGAACGGACGTTCGAATGCGCTCCGACGACTCCACCTTTTAGAAAAGAAACTTTACCGCGACGTGAATTACGCAGAAATATTACCGAGAAATAAATCGTTTGTTAAACGAGGGTTTTGCACAAAAAGTTTTACATTCACCGACTGGTGATCGAGTCTGGTATCTTCCGCATTTCGGTGTCCGGAATATAAACAAGCCCGGGAAAGTGCGCTTTAGTTTTTGACCCGGCGGCAAAAACAGGTAATACAAGTTTTAATGATTTATTACTCACGGGCCCGGATCTTCTAAAATCATTACTCGGTGTAATTATGCGGTTTAGACAATTCTCGTACGCCATTAAATCCCACCTCCGAGATATGTTTTTAAAAATAAAAATCCGCGAGGAAGATCGGGACGCGCAACGTTTTTATGGAGAAACAATGATAAATCTATTGAGCCGCAGGAGTACGTAATGTCTTCTATGTTATTCGGAGCGAAGTCCTCTCCGAGCACGGCCTTATACATTAAAGATAAAAACGCAGCTTTATTTTCCTCCGAATTTAGCAAGACCGCGAACAGTATAATCGAGAACTGTTACATGGACGATTTTCTGGATAGTTGCGAGTCGAGTATAGAAGCTTCTAAAAGAGTTCGTGAGGTGATAAAAATAAATAAAAATGCAAAGTGGGAAATGCATGGGTGATCGAGTAATTGTGCGTCGGTTTTAAACAACATTACTAGTAGTAATAACTCGAGCGACCTAGTTAAAATCGACGGGATAGATAACAGCGAAAAAGTTCTAGGGCTAAGATGGTTGAACCAGCCGGATGATTTAGCTTTTAATTTTAATGATAATAAAATCACGTGTGAGTTATCGGAAGAATTAAGAAAACCGACTAAGAGAGAGTTCCTTAGAATAATTATGTCCATATTCGATCCACTCGGCTTTTTGTCTCCATTTACTATTCAAGCTCGCATTTTAATGTAAGAAATTTGGAGAAGTAAAATAAATTGGGACGAAGTTCTACTTGATTTGGAATTTTTACGATGGAAACAATGGCTAAAAGAGATCAAAAGCGTAAAATCTTTTCGTTTAAGTCGATGCTACCAAATTAAGGAATACCAAGTAAGATCTGCGGAGTTACACGTGTTTTGTGATGCCAGCTCTAAAGCATACGCAGCTGTTGCATATTGGCGATTTTCATTAAAAAATAACTCCTTTCATATAGCCTTAATTGGGTCAAAAAGACGACTAGCACCTTTAAAAGTAGTTTCGAATCCCCGCCTAGAGCTCGAAGCTGCGCTACTTGCTACAAGGTTAGTAAAAATGGTCGCCGACGAACATAAATTTGAAATTGCGCGTAGAGTATTCTGGTCAGATTCAAAAACAGTTTTGTATTGGATTAAGAAAGACCCTCACGAGTTTAAGATTTTTGTGGCTAATTGTCTAGAAGAAATTAGAGCAAACTCACTTATTGCAGAATGGAAATGGGTACCGACAAAGGAAAATCCGGCAAACGACGGAACTAGATTTACGCCTGACGCGCTTAAAAAAGATAGCAGATGGGTTTTGGGTCCTTTTTTCTTAAAAAAACCTGAGTGGCATTGGCCAGCTGAAAGCCTTTCACGGAAGCTTGATAAGGGAACGACCGAACTTCGAGAAACCACACATATAGTAATGTGCACAACAGTCGAGCCCGCGTTAATTGATAGTTCACATTTTTCCTCGTGGGCACGACTTTTATCGACCTTTACACGAGTATTGCACGCGGTCGATTACATGAAAAAACAATGCTTGTCGACTTTAGAAAACAGAGTAAAAGCTGAAGAATTTATAATTAAAAGTAGTCAAGTTATTTTGTTTTTAAATGAGGTAAATGCTCTTAAAAAATTAAATTCGATACCTAAAAGTAGTAAAATCATTACAGTGGGAGCTTTTCTCGATGAAAAGGGAATTCTTCGCGCAGAAGGTAGACTTAATAATTTATCTGAATGTAATTTGTCAACAACACCGATAACTTTAGACGCGAAAGAGCCTTTATGTAGGTTATTAATTAAACATTACCACGAAAAATTATACCACGGTAGCCACGAAACAGTAATAAATGAAATACGACAAAAATACTACATTGTAGGATTAAGACAAGGTTTGCGGTCGATAGTTATTAAATGCATTATTTGTAAAATGCTTCGTGCTTTGCCAGCTAATCCGAAAATGTCTGCTATATCACCTGCAAGACTAGCTTATAGACTCCGTCTGTTCACTCACTGCGGCCTCGATTATTTTGGGCCTATGATGGTGAAAATAGGGCGAAGACGCGAAAAGAGATGGGGTGCTTTGTTTACGTGTATGTCAACACGAGCGATACATATCGAACTCGCACAAAGTCTCAGTACAGATTCCGCCATAATGGCTTTCAGACGCTTCACGTCGCCAAGGGGGCACCAGCTACGATCTATTGCGATAACGGCACTAACTTTAGAGGCATGCAAAATGAATTGAAACAAGTGTTGAAAGAACTAGACCGTGAGAAAATCGAAACTACGCCGTAAAGAATAATATAGCTTGGAAATTTAATCCCCCCGCCGCGTCTCACATGGGAGGTGCGTGGAAACGACTAATACGATCTGTAAAAACAGCCTTATCTGTAGTTTTGAAAGAACACGTTCCTAAAGAAGAAGTTTTATTGACCCTTCTATGTGAAATAGAACATGCTGTAAACTCGCGTCCGCTAACGCACGTCTCTGTCGATCCCCGCGATCAAGAGGCGCTCACTCCTAATCATTTTTTGTTAGGAGCTTCTTCTGATCAAATTAGATTAAGTAAATGCGATGCGCAAATTGAATGTACAAATAAACAATGGAAATTTGCTCAACACTTTGCTGATGCGTTCTAGCACAGGTGGCTACGCGAGTTTCTTCCGTCGTTGATTTCAAGAAAAAAGTGGCACGAAAATGAAATTCCCCTTAAAGAAGAAGATCTTGTCTTAATTCTTGATAACGACGTACCACGAAATCAATGGAGGAAAGGCGTAGTTACACGTGCATTACCAGGCTCTGATGGTCAAGTACGTGTGGCTGAAATTCGAACGGCACATGGTGTTTTATTGCGTCCTACGAGAAAACTTGTAAAATTTGCGTAAGTACAAACAAGTTTGTACCGAGGGGAGGATGTTCCCGATTGTAAAATATCTATAAAATGTTTGTAATCGTTTTTGTGATTGGCGTGAGAGCAGGTGTATTAAATGATTAAGTATGTATACGACGGGCGTACCGGCGCAGCGGTAGATACTGAGTGCCGTTGCGTTTTTGGCCGTGTCGCGCCGGTCATTGTGATCGCGCGTGGGCACAGTTCCTCCTCTGCCGATAAATCTATTACCGGAAACAGAGGAAGAGTTTGTTGCTCGGTAACGCCGTTTGACGCCGGGGAGATGAGAGTTTTCTCTGTTTTTTCATTCTCCTTTGAACAACAAAAAGGATAACATCATGTCTTTGCTCTCCCATAAATAAAGCTATTATTAACTTAAGGACTGTTTATTTGAATATTTATTCTCCTTCTCGCGCATAACGAAACAGCTCTTATGTAACTGTTTTTAGTGCTAACGGTTAGATATCTTCTTGGAATTTGTATAATTCTTTTACTGATGGTACTATTGGATTTAATAAATGCTGACTGTAATTCTTCGTAATGATACAACAGTGATTCATACGAAAAGATTTGATATATGCTCAAGGGGTTTTTATCGACTGTAAATTTTTTCTTTTTGGTTATTTTAAGTGATCTTATCTGTAGTCTGTTGAGCAAGTTCTTACTTTTGGAATGCACGCTTCCCCAGGCTATAATTCCATATGAAATAATGCTATGAAAGAGGGCGTAATATATCAGCCTTAGGGTTCCAGCAGTCATGAGTTTTGCCAGTTTATAGAAAATGAAAATGAGATATTTGGTTTTGTTGTAAATGCATTCAATGTGCTCGTTCCATCTCATGTTACTATGGAAGATTATACCTAAATATTTGGTACTTTACTCTTTTGATTTTTGTGCCTTGTATGTTTATGTCTCAATTTTTTGGTATGCTATCTACTTTTTTCTCGAATTCAATGTAAACTGTTTTGTCCGTGTTTAAAGAAAGCTAGCCATGTTGATACTTTATGCAGAGTTTTATTCATTTTAGTTTCAACTTCTTTCCAGGTTTTGGCTATTGTTACTACTACTGTATCATCTGCGTATGATACTATAGTATCTTCGGGGATATCTAGTAGTAAGTCGTTGATATAAAGTAAGAAGATTAGGTGTCGCAAAATAGTTCCTTGAGGAACACTCATATTGACTGATTGGAATTGGCTGGTTATATTATTTAATTTTACTTTTTGTAGTCTATTGCCTAGATATCTTTTTATTAGATTATAAGCACTTCCTCTAATTCCATAACTGCATAGTTTATCTAGTAATATTTGATTTACCGTATCAAACGCTTTGGCGAGATTCATGAAGGTTATCGTGATAGGAGTACTCTTGAGAGAGAGAGAGAGAGAGAGAGAGAGAGAGAGAGAGAGAAATTGATTGATTGATTGATCTCTATTGGCACCATGGGGTGAGACTCCGTCTGGCGCTTCAAGAAAAAATACAAAGTGAGTAACAAAAAAATAATAAATAACATACTAAAGAGTAATAGATAACATTATTGGGCGGCGATACACGAAAAGCGGAATGTACAAAGGAATGGCAGAGATAAAATGCAGATAAAACGCAAAATAAAAATAAAACGCAGTAACAGAGAAAAGAATGAAATATAAAACTAGCAAAATTTACATCGATGAGAATAAACTGAAAATAAAACTGGAGATAACACAAATAAAGGGATAAAATAATGGGGCGAAAATAACAATGGTACGGGGGACGCAGGTGACGCAACGCGCGCAGTAAACGCAGGGTCTATAGACGAGCACGTGGGGCAGGCGGTATAACAAGCATGCAGGCAGACCTTCATTGCGGACGCGCAGGTTCCAATCCGCCACGTCACGGCTAAAGAGAGCATCACGGAAGGTTCGCTTCAACGACAGGAGGTTGGCAGGGGAGAAGTCTGTGACGTGGACAGAGTTTAGCAGGTCCATAGCTTCAAGAGCAAATGAGTGCTTAAATGCCTCGGTGCCGCGCGAGGGCGGCTCAAACGGTTGTGGTGGATGGCGATCAGAATGGCGCAGATCAAGATTAACGTTTTACGAGGGGTACGTGTTGGCCACTACTTTGAAGACCTGAATGCCGATTGAATATTGGCGCCTCCGGAAGGCGGACAACCAGCCAAGAGCGAGCCTATAAGGCGTGATATGATCAGGGCGCGGTATAAGGTCTACCACGAACCTCACGCAGGCTCTCAGAGCTTTTTCCAGGTTTTTTGTATGCTCCTTGTCCAGGTGGTTGCAAACCGGGGCCGCGTAGTCAAGCAGCCGAAAGACAAGCGTTTCGGCTAGGAACATCCTGATGTCCCTCCATAATGGATGTCGGAAAAAGCGCAGGGTACAGAGCGAGCCGAAAACTTTACGTGAGTGTTATGTCCCATGTATTTCGTACGAAAAATAATTCTTTCATAATGTACTCTCGCAAGCGAGTTGCGTCCTACTCGGTGGATGCAGGTGTCCGTTGTCCAGCGCTCTCACGCCGGGAGAGTGCTGACACAGCCGGACTGCTCTGCTCGACGGCGATAAGACCCGCCGCCGAGGAGAACGCGATTGCGCGCCTGCATTCTTTCGGCCTGCCCGAGAGTTTTTCGCGCGTGGACTCGGGCAGTGAGCATCAGACCCCAAGAACGTCAACTTCAACGAGACCAACATCACCTACGGCCATTTTCAGCTCATCTCCCAGAAGGTCGTCATCGCCTCCGACCAACTTCAGCTTCATCTTACGGAAGGTCAACATCGCCTCCGGCCATCTCCAGCTCATGTTCAAGAAAATCGACATCGCTGCCGTTCGCTGTCACTACCACGAAGATTTTAAAAGATAGAAGCATTTGTATCAAGTGCGCGATCAAATCGACGCAACCTTAATTATGTAATATCACATTCATTGTTAGCACAATAAATAAAAATCAAATTTCAATAAAAAATTAACTGGGATATAACAGCGAGACAAGTTTAGCGTGGGCTTGCCAGTCAAGGGTGTTCGTAAAAATCACCCCAAGACTTCGTGCTTCAGTCACATAAGGGAGCCTGGTGCCGTCAATAAGGACGCGAGGCAAGGTCTCAAGATCGAATTTGCGAGTATAGGCATTACTGTCAAGGATCATGATCTTGGTTTTGCCAGAATTCCGGGTGAGGCCGTCAGTACAGGCCCAGTCTGCGACCAGTTGCGCATCTCGGATAATACGATCGAGTGCAAGGTGAAAATTGGACGAGAAAAAATGATGGTAAAGCTACGTGTCGTCGGCGAAGATCATGACCTTGGAGAAACGGACCACCGCTAGAAGGTCATTTATATAGATGGCAAAGAGTAGTGGGGCAAGAGCTCTTCCTTGCGGAACTTTAGATGCAGTGCGAAGCCAGTCTTAGATTTTTCCATCTGAATCGACGACTGTCTGGAGTCTGTCGGCCAGGTACGTAAAGAACCACCGCAGAGCATGGGTGGAGAAATTTATCGCTCTGAGTTTGGCGAGAAGGGTGGCGTGAGGGATTGAATCAAAGGCCTTAGAAAAATCGAACAGGATGAGTTAGTATGCACTCATCAATGGCCTGGCAGATGTCGTCAAACATCCCTAAAAGAGCGGTCTAGGTGCTGTGTCTGCGGCGGAAGCCTGCTTAGCGGGGGTGGAGTAGGTTGCTAACTTCCAAATAACCCTGGAGCTAGCTGGTTATGCACCAGTCGCTGGAGTACCTTGGAGAGTTCATGCAGCTGGGCTATCGGTCGCGTATCGGAGTACTGCGACATCATTTTAGATTTGGCGAGTGGACGAATGGTTGCTCTCTTCCAGTTGGAGGGGAAGGTAGCACAGACTATAGAGGTATTGAAAAGGTTGGTGATATGTGAGAGGGAGTTTGGTAGGGCTACCTTTAGCATGGGTAGAGATGGGGTCATGCCCCGTAGCCTTGGAGGAGGATCGCAGAAAGGCGTCAGCTATTTCGCGCTCCGAGAAAGGGTGGAGGCAAAAAAGGCTACTAAGGGCCGGGGTGAGAGACTGTTCGGCTATTCATTCAAAGTTAAATTCAGTGATAGATGGGTAGCGATTTACGGTGGTGGCATAAAACACGTTAAGGTCGTCGGCAGCAAACTTGACGAGCGGTGACGGCAGGCTCGGGCTGGTAACGTGCAGGTGTCGAAGCTTACGCCACTTTGCCTCAATGGACGGAGCGTCGACGGGGCGAGAAGCAACATGTCTATTTTTGGCACTGTCCAGGGCATTGAAGGTTTGCACGCGAAGTGAACCGAAGCGGGTGAGGTTGGCAGCTGGCACGCGCGAGTCGATAGGCGCGGTTGCGGGATCTCATCAGGGCCATAATTTGGGGATTGACCCATGGTTTGCAACGCAAAGACAGAATAAGTTTGCTCAGGGGGGCAACGCTATGGAGTGCGCTCGTAAGCGCACAGCTAAGCGCATACTCTGCGGAGTTTGCATTGGCGCCGACTTTTCCTGGGAAGGTTTCGTGCAAGCGAGCGAAATCTCGATGAAATCGTACCCCGCAATGAAGGGAGCGGCTGCTTTGGAGTAGGTGAGCACACGATCGTCACTCTTGACAATGAAGAGGTCGATCCAGGTGTACGAGTTTCACCAGAGTTGATGATGGGTAGAATCGGAGTGGACGCGATGAAGTGAATTTGCGCAGATAGAATTAATGTGGTGGGTTACGTCAGGGAAGTCAGAAAGGACCATGTTCATGTTAAAGTCGCCGGTGATGATAACGGAGGGAAAGTGGGGGAGGTATTTAGCGAGGGATTTAAGAAAGTAAACTGGGTAAGCTGCTTGGGGGCGGTGATAGATGGCGGCAAAGAGGAGCCTTAGCTGGTCCTTTCTTATTTCACATATAATAAATAAATTCAGGGGTATTATCGTACAGCAAATCGGAGCCGGCTAAAAAATTGACGCTGTAGGTGTTGCGGGCGTAGAGACCGACACCACCACCGCCTATTCCCTATCTATCTACGTGAAAAAAATTAAACCCGTCGAAGGCAAGGTGCGAGTCGATCGCGAGCAGGTTGATCTTCGTTTCGCTAATCGTGATAGCATCGAAGCGAAACTCAGCAACCTTGTCCTCGAGCAGGGTAAAATGAGAAGGGAATAGGCAGTTCACATTTACGTGGCCGGCGACGAAGGTTTCGGCGAATGCAGAACGAGGCGCGCGGTTGTGTGGTCGTCAGGATGGGGGTAGGGTCAGTGCATCGAGATCGGGATCGCTAGAGATTGGAATGAGTGGGCCATTTCTGGTGGGTCGCATAAAGACCATCAAATTCCTTACTATGGGCCGCAGGTCGCTAAGCCCTGTGTGCAGTGCCGTTGCACACTCGAAAGTTTGTGGACGGGATCGGCCCACAGGGTGTTGACTGAGAGCTTTGCGAAGCCACCGAATATAGCCTGACAGTCAAGGCTCTTCAGGCCTGGGGTCTTTAGTAGGATATCGTCATGATCAGCTAGACAGGCGAGAGTAAAGGTGAGAGCGCGGGGTGCGCCCGCTGGCGGGGGTGCTGCGGTTGCAGCCGTCGTTAATGGCGAGTTGCAGGAGCTCATGCGGCATCGACGAGGGAATACCTCGCACAATAATTTCTCATGGGTCCTCGAGGGAGCTCCGACTGAGAGACTCCTGATTGGTAGCAGCGGCTCGTGTGATATCCGCTCGAACTTCAACCAGGTTAGCATGGGCACGAGCGCTCAGGGCCAGCTGGCTTTGCTCTACCGCCTCAACGCGGGAAATGAGAGTGTTCAAGACACGCGTGTTGTCGGCTAAGGCACGCGTGTTTTCGGCAAGAGCAGCAGCTTTCGCATTTTGCGAGCACTTAAAGATGTCAAAGAAGCAGTGCATATAGGGTGGTGCAACTCTGAGTCCCTCATCCTTCCATCTGCATCCAGCTCGGGGTTTATTGCCATAGCCTCGCGCACATGGTCCATTTCTTCTTCCGTGAGTGTTAACGACGGAGAGACGGTAGCAGGGCTAGGGCGGACGTGCCGTGCACCACGTCTCCAAGTGTGTGTGTGTGTGTGTGTGTGCGCGCGACATCTGCGATGCGTGCGACTCACGAGAAGATTTGACCTCGTGGCGATAAACACCGCGGTGCATATAATTTTGTTCCCTTCAACTAAACTTGCTCTATTTGTCAGTGAATAACTTGCTGTTTTATGTATTTTGGAGTTCGTGAGTGTTAATTTCGCTCCCCCCCCCCCCCCCCCTCCGCTCGTTTTCCCGTTTCTACCACGGATACCGCCGCCTATGCAGGATCGCCGAGGAAGTCGGCGATCGTTCGAGATCCGGATATACTAGCTGTCAAAAAACTACCCGGAATTTTTAAATAAAACACACAATATTCAATTATTTATCAATATTTATTTTGTCGCCTTCAAAGTAGTCCCCATTTGATGCAACACACATGTGCCAACGATTTTTCCAATCATGAAAACATTTTTTATAAGCGTTTTCTGGGATGGCCTTCAGTTTCCTCAACGAATTTTGTTTTATGGCTTCAATCGCTTCAAAACATTTCCACGGAGAGGTAATTTTAGTTTCGGGAACAGAAAAAAGTCACATAGAGCCAAATCTGATGAATACGGTGGTTGCTCGATTGTATTTATTGAGTTTTAGGCCTTTAATTCGGTTACAACTGCGGCTCTATGCGGTGGTGCATTATCGTCGTGCAAAATCCACGAATTGTTCTTCCACAATTCTGGCCGTTTTTGACGGATTTTTTCATGCAAACGCTTCAAAACGTTCAAATAATATTGTTTATTGCCAGTCTGTACCCCTGGTAGGAATTCATGATGCACCAAACCATGAATATCAAAGAAAATAGTCAGCATGACTTTCACTTTTGATCGACTTTGACATGGTTTTTTCGGTTTTGGCTCGTCTTTTGTTTGCCATTGAGATGCCTGTTGACTTCTTTGCATGTCAAACTCGTAGACCCATGTCTCATCTCCAGTTATAATGCGTTCCATGAATGTAGGATCGGAATTAGCACGATCCAGCATGTCCAAAGAGATCTGTCTGCGGTACACTTTTTGAAGAAAATTCAGCTCTTTTGGAACAAGTCGAGCGGCGACGCTTTTCATACCCAAAACATTCACCAAAATCTTACGAACTGACTCGTGGGAGATGTTTAGCTCTTGTGCTATCTCTCTTAAGCCTGAATGGCGATTTTCTAATACGATTTGTTTCACTTTTTTAATGTTCTCCTCGGTGGATGCTGTCGATGGCCGTCCGGACCGAGGCAAATCTTTACACACTTCTCGACCTTCCTTGAATGCTTTTTACCAATCATAAATTTGTGTTTTTGATAAAACTGATTCCCCATAAGTCTTTTCCAACATTTTCAAAGATTCCGCGTACAAAATTTCGTTGGTAACACAAAATTTGAGGCAAACTCTTTGTTCAATATTTGTATTCATTGTGAAAATCGTGACGCACTACTGAGCTTAACTGACTACAACAGCTGGCGTAAACAAACTGCTTGATGGAACGCGCTCAAACTTGGCATCATAATTTGGTACAGTGATGCCAACATACAACAAAAAAATTTCAAATATCTATAACGCGAGAGATTTAAAAAAACTTTTCCGGAGACTTTTTTCACAGAATATATGTGGGGTTTAGGACCCAAGGTCTTCACCGGCTCCAGGAACAGGAGCGATATGAGAGTAAATGAGAGAATCGGAGAGGTAACTCAACAGTAAGGTTCATTATGTGTTCTCTCCTCTCTGCTGACTGCCTCGTGCAGAGGACTGAGCGGAACTGAGCGGCGGCGTCGGCGGCGTTCGCTCACAGCGTGAGCTGCTCTCTCTCTCCCTAGCACTATCTAGTGCCACCACCTATCGGTGGGGGCCTACAGTACTCCCCCCGAAAGAAGAAAAAATGAGTATCATTTTTTTTATAGATATCAAAGGTAAAAATTAGTTGAAGAGAGAAATTATATGGGTAAGTAGAAATGAGAGTACAGTCAGTACGCAGAGAGTTATAACGTTCTTACACGTAGTAATGAGATTACATATTTTTGAAAAATGAGCGCAGCTTAAGATCTAGAATCACAGAGTGATGATTGTACATGTATTATCTTAAAATAGGAACAATAACAATTATTTGTTTGGATTTGACTCTGTAAGACTAGCGTAGTCTTTGGTTGCGCAAGGTAACGTAAATAATACAATGTTGTGATCTGTGAGAATGAATGTAACATGCAAGTTACTTGTGATTGACTGAAACTTAAATTACTGAACGAAACGTATTTACAGAGCAAATTTTACAATAGGTCATGTAGCGCGATAATTAAGATAACAAGAGTTGGGCTACTGCACCTCCTCGCAAAATGAGAAATTTTATCTGCGGAACTGTGTCTACTCAGTTTTTCCTGTTTCGTTTGAGGATATTAGAAACGAACTTAACTCGCTTCGGTTTGGGTAAAGGAGGTTGAATAGAAGGGACGAGTCGAGTTGTATGTCCGTTGGCGGGAGGGGTGAGAGGTGTAGGTAACCTGCCTGGCATTGGGGGCTGCGAAGGCTTGAGAATGTCATTGGATTTAGGCGTATTATGTACGGTGATTGGAGCGGGAGGCGTGAACGGTTCAGGAGCATTATTCTTAGTGCCGTCCGGATCCTCTTGAAGAAAGAACGTAGGCTTTAAGCGTTCGATGCTTACGGTCCTGGTCCTTCCGTCCACGTCTATCGTAAAGGTGTGGTTATCGCTGTCGTGCGAAATAACCTTGTGCGGTCCGGTCTGATGGGCTTTTCCTACATCCAGATGTGAGTGGATGTGTCTAGACCTTGATGGAGAAAAGGTTTGATTGCGGTTTTATGACTAACTGGAACAGGTCTCAGTTGTTGCATAAATTCGCGAAATTCGTTGTAAAATGTGCGGACGTTTGGTTCTACCGCTGTGAAGGGTGAGAAATCGCCCGGGATTCTCATCGCCTTGCCGAAAACTAGGTCGGCTGGACTGGCATCTGTGTTTAAACGGATGCGCGTGCGTAGTTCTAGCATGACTGTAGATAACAGAGAGAGCTACTCCTGATTGTTGCCGTGACATGTAAGGGCTGTTTTAATGTCCCTGTGGAGGCGTTCCACCATGCCGTTGGAAGCAGGGTGATATGAGGTGATTCTGACTCTGTTGATGCCCAAGATTGATAGAAGTTCAGTGAATAATCTGGATTCGAACTGGGTACCTTGATCCGTTGTCATCGTGGTTGGTGCACCATAACAACAAATCCAGTTGCTGTAGAACGCGCGAGCTACCGTGGGTGCTGTGGTGTCTGAGATTGGAATTGCTTCCGGTCATCTCGAGTACCGATCGATGATGGTGAAGATATGAGTGTAACCTTGGCTGTTGACAAAAGGTCCAACGAGGTCCAAGTGTAGGTGGTCAAATCTGGCATCTGGAGAAACAAAATGCTTGGGCAGAAATTTGTTATGTCTTGTAACCTTGGATTGTTGGCAAGCAGCACACGTTTTGCACCAAGCAGTGATATCACGGCTCATGTTCGGTCATACATATTGTTGGTGAATGAGACGAATTGAGACTTTTGTTCCAGGATGTAAGAGTGAGTGAAAGCTCTCAAAAACTATTCTACGCAATTGTCCTGGCACGTAAGGCCATATGGAGTCTTCATAGAAGTCGCAGTAGAAAGGTGTATGATCAGGACCCCAAGTAAGCTTGCGGAGCTTAAGAGGGTGATCTGGAGTATTTAAAATTTCTTTGAGTTGCTCATCGTTTGCTTGTTCTTTACTCAGCTATATTGGATCGAAGAACGTCAGGAGTCTGAAAGCGTTGATGTCTGCAAGAATCTTCTTGACTTGAGGGTCTGCCAGTAATTCGGTAAAAGTGTTGATTCTGGATAGAGCATCCGCAACATCATTCTCTTCACCTGGGATATAGCAAATCTCCGTGTTAAACTGGGCAATGTAGGATAACCTGCGTGAGCCAATGGCTTGCATCTTGTCCAAATTTTGCTGCAGCGCATAAACTAACGGTTTATGGTCCGTATAGATCTTGAATTTCGCGCCTTCTAGGTAGTAGTGGAAGTGACGAATCGCTTCATAGATGGCTGTGAGCTCCCTGTCATAAGTGGAATACTTCTTTTGCGCAGGTGTAAAGAGCTGCGAAAAGAATCCTAATGGTTTCCAAAGGTCGCCAGAGCGTTGCTCGAGGGCTGCTCCCATTTTTGAATCTGAGGCATCCGTCTTGAGGCGCAACTCTGCTTTCTCGTTTGGGAAGGCGAAGAACGCGAGGTTGACGATGTCGTCCTTGCACTTCTGGAATGCAGTCTTTGCTTCCTCGATCCAGGAGACTGGACGTTTGTCTTTTTTCTTGGCACCTTTCAAGAATTCGTTGAGAGGACGCTACGTGTCAGCTGCATTAGCTAGCAGACGCCTGTAACTGTTCACAAGACCTAAGAATCTACATAGTTCTTGAATGATCTGTGGTGGGGGAAACTCTTGAATTGCCTTGACCTTCTCTGGATTCGGCTTGAAGCCATTAGCTGTGATAAGGTGACCCAGAAAGACCAATTCTGAGACGCCGAACTTGCATTTTTCGACGTTGACTTGCAGCTCATACTCATTGAAGCGCGACAACACTAAGTCTAGGTGTTGCTTGTGTTCTTCTTCTGAAGTGGAAGCGATCAGAATGTCGTCTAAATAGATGAACACGAAGTCTAGGTCACCTAGCGCTGAGTTGATGTATTGTTGATAAGTTTGCGAGGCCTTGCGAGATCCGAATGTCATGACCGGAAACTCATGGAGTCCGAATGGCGTGATAACAGCCATCTTAGGCACGTCCTCTGGTGCTATCTGTATCTGGTGATAGGCTTGACTTAAATCCAGGGCTGAGAAGATGCACTTGCCATGAAGCAGGGTCATGCAGTCGCGCATGTGCGGAATTGGGTAGCGATCTGTGACTGTGATCTTGTTTAATTTGCGGTAGTTACCGCAAGGACGCCAATTGCCATTCTTCTTAGGTTCCATATGTAATGGACTAGCCCAAGGACTATTTGAAGGACAGCAGATGCCCAGCTCGCACCATTTGCGAAATTCAGTTTTCGCTGCCTTCAGTTTAGCTGGTGAGAGGCGGCGAGCACTCTACGAGACTGGCGGTCCTGTGGTTAGTATGTGGTGAAAAACTCCCCGTTTCTTGACGGCTCGAAATTGAGCTGGTCCAAAAACGCTAGGAAATTTGTTAATAATGTGCGCGTACTTATGATTGTGAGCCAGAAATAAGATCTGAAATGGTTGCACTGATCTGACAAACGCAGGTGCATGTGTGAATTGGTTACCATCTAAGTTTGAGATCTCTTAAGTTTGAGATCAGGTAGGAAGTGGTAGTGAGTGAGGAGGTCAGCTCCAATTATGGAATGAGGAACGTCCGCTACGGTGAAGTTCCATATGAGCCTGTAAGGAAGGCGTACGTCTATTTGGAGATGTGCGACGCCAAAGACGTCTATGGTGGATCCATTAACGGCGTATAGCTTGACTTCGGCTGGACCTCCTCGCCAGTTTTTTGGTTTCGGTATGACCGAAATGTCGGCACCAGTATCTATTAAGAAAACTTCATCAGAAAGTTTATCTTTAACGTGGAGACGTGCGGTAATGCCAGACCGGCTGTCAGTCTCCACGACAGCAGGTTGCTCTAGTTTTCCTGGTTGGCTGGAGTGTCAGGATTCTTAACTTAGTACTCCTGACCGGGTCCGCGTTTCCAGTTGCAAGGAAGAAGGCAGTTGCGCGCTTCTTTGCCGAATTTGAGGTGATATCTGCAACTGCCTTTTTTGTTGTTACATGAGTCTGACGACAATTTTGCAGACGAAGAATGGCGTTTGCTCTTAACATTTGAGCGAGAGCGTTGTTTTTGTCCGCAGCAGTTGTGTGATTCGCGAATGGCCGCTATAATTTGGGCAATACCTTCCTGTGGTACCGTAAAGGTTGGGTTGTGTGTGTTCAGAGCATTAATGTTGTGCAATTGTTGAAGAACATCATGCGCCATGTCCACGCTTTTGAGAAGCTCTGTTTCTTCTTTGTAGTTCATGACCATAATTTGAATTTGCGCTGGAAGATGGATTCGCCATAAGGATATTACGGTGTCTGTTGGCACACGGTCTTGAGCTAGGCTCAACATTTCGGCCAGAAAGTCAGAGGATCGTTTGGAGCCTATTTCTAAGCCCTTGCGAAGCCTGTTCAGTTGTTGCTCTGGTGTTTCGGCGTATCTCTCTGTCAGAATCTTCTTGATTGAATCATACTTCTGTCCTCTAACGAGGGTGTTAAGTTTATATTGCAGGACATGATGAATGACCTGGATGAGGTATCTGCCTACAAAATTGAATTAGGCTTCATCTTCAGTGACGTTGTGTGTCAGAAATAGGTCCTCTAATTGTTTGAACCATCTTTGTGGGTCGCGTTTATAAGAATTCCAGAACTGCAAGTGTTTGGTGCTTGCGAAGCCTACAGAACTGGAGGATTGAAGGTGCGACACGTTCCCTTGCGTTAGATTTGGTGTATAAGTGTTAGACCCCAGGTCAAGTTGTACAACAGGGGAGGAGGTTGGTCCCTGGGGTTGTGTAAACGTACATCCGGTCGAAGAGATCGGGCCGGACGATGCTACTAGCCAGGCATATTGCTGTGAATAGGCGTTTGAGTCATGAAGGAATAAGAACTGTGGCCAACTGAGAAGATTGCTGCCACTGAAGGTGTTGAAATTGTAACTGCTTGAGACGAAATTGTGAGAGGAGGAGACGTTGTGGAAGTCTCACTCTGGAAAGCGAGGCTTTATTGAAGCGAGTCTTTCTGGTGCAGAGGTGAAGCATCATTCGATGAGCTTCACGAGTCCCTCCAATTTGCGGTCCATTTTTTCTTCCATTCGCTCATACATGCATTCCTCTTTTAACCTCAAGAGGTCTTCTGAACTTCCTGCCATTGCGAGATTGCTGTTTGAAGGTCCGTTCAATCTCCAACCCGTGTTGGGCTGTTTGGAAGTGGCGCCTGTGTTGGTGAAGGGTGTGCAGGAGTTGTTGGTAGACTGCTGATTCTGTATCCCATTATCGAGAACATTGTTTGTAGCACCCGGCGATTGATCAGCGCTAAAATTGAGTGGCTGCCATTCGGCTGCAGTACCGGCGAAGTCGAGCAAGCCAGAGGTGATCGTCGAGGTGGTACTGGGCGGGATAGCCAAATGTTCAGGAGTTGGCAATGTAGGTGCTCCTGCCCTCGTGCCGGTGGGCCGAGTTTGTGTTTGAGTGTCTTCACTGGATGTGAAGACATGACTGCTCTCATTAGGGTTGTCCGGATGATTGGTTTTGTTAACCAGAGAGTGATGCACAATGTTGGCCGCTAATAGAACTCTTCTTGAGCTACGGGTGGTGTGGGGGACTAGGTTAGGATTCTGTGCGAGTGAATCTTGTAGCGCTTTTAGTTCCCATTTGCTCATTTACTAGGAAATGCAGGGGCACAACTAATGGTAATTAGTCGGGACAAACTTACAGTATTGTTGGGAAAGCTAAAATGTTCTCGCAGGTGTGTACATGAATGCAAAACAATGTTTGTCCGACTGGTAAGTAACAAGTGTAGAAGAAGTTAGAGTAAAAATTATTTATTTATTTATTTATTTATTTCCAGATAATATTCATAATTACATTATTATATATTTACATAAGTAAATTTACATAAGTAAGTAAATCCTACTGAGGCAAATAGTATTGCCTGTGTGTAGGTCTGGTACATAAAAGAAAAGAAAAAACTTAAAAGCTAAAATAATATATTCTTATGTACTAGGTTATGGTAGACGCGTCAAACTTAGTCAACATCGCATAGAGATTTGTTCAACATCGCACAGAGATTTATTATACCATATAACAGATGATAAATTTTGTTAAACTTAAATTATTATATTTAATTAGTTATCACCTCTTTTAATATGAACATTTTTAATTTTTTCTTTATAATTTGTCTACTGAATGACATAATTTTGAGATCTTTCGTGATCCTTATAGTTTCATCACAGCTATTTTTATCACTATTTCTTTTATCACTTTTTGTTAGTTGAATTGATTTGTTCCTGGTCTTGCTCGTACTGTTTATATAATTATTTCTTAGTGTTGCAAAGTGGAAAGATATTGATTCTAACTAAAACATTTTTCTTATTTCTAGAGGTGGATTAATTTGGAAAAATTTATTTTTATTTATGATTTTCAGTATTTTGTTTTGTGTTGATTGTATTAGTTTCATGTTGTTGTCATATGCACCACCCCAAGCAATTACCCCATAATTAACTATACTATGAAAGAAGGCATAATATATTATCATTAATGTTTTTGAGTCCATCATATTTTTTATCTTAGCAAAAATAAAAATTAAATATTTAGTTTTTTTAATAATGTACCTTATGTGCTTATCCCATTTCATATTGTAGTCAAAATGTAGCCCTAAATACTTATGGCTTTCTACTCTTTTTATTAATTGCTTTCCTATGCTGATGTTTAGTGTGTTAGGCACACTATCAGAGTAGTTTTCGAGAGTCATATAGACCGTTTTATCTATATTTAGCGTCAGTTTATTTTGGGCAAGCCATATGGCCACATGATTAAGGTAAGCACACATTTTTTCCTGAGCTAAGGACCACGTGTTGTCACTTGAGATGATAACCGTGTCATCAGCATAAGATATGAATGTGTCACTTTGCATACCTCCTAGTAAGTCATTGACATAAAGTATAAAAAGTAATGGTCCTAATATAGTTCCTTGAGGAACACCCGTCGTAATTTCTTTGGATTCACTTTTACAGTCTTGAATCTTAACTTTTTGCCGCCTATTTAAGAGATAGTTAGTTATCAGTTTTAAGGCGCTACCTCTTACTCCATAACGTTCTAGCTTATCTAATAGAATTCTATTGTTTACAGTATCAAATGCTTTGGCTAAGTCTAAGTAAATAACAATTATTGGTTTACTTTTATCTAGATTTTTGTATATGGCAGAATCCATCTCAAATCAGGTGGCCCGCGTATGCCTATGTCACCGATCATTTTGGGATAAAAGTATTTATGTTCTTCTCCAAAAATTCTTTATCCCGTATATTTTTATTTTTTTGTTGCAACAAAATTTCATGCTTTCAACAGTGTCGCAAAATTCCGAGAAAATCCTTACTTAGAAATAAATTTTTTCAATCTAATTTTCAAACAGCTACTGCTTCACCAGTTTTTTTAGCTTTTTAGCGAGCAACACATAATTCCACTCAGATTTGAGCCCTCTTTCATGGTCTGTATGTTATTTAAAAGAAAAATAAAAAATACTTGAGTTATGCACTTTTTACTGGAAAATGCAGTTTTTAGAAAAATGCGTTTTTCTCGAAAAAGCCTATTTTTTTTCTCAATTTTCTTTTCTCATGATAGAGGACGTAAATAGCTATCTAGGCCTGTTTGTGAGATTCACGGGTTTTCTGTTGGCATAGCGATCACTAATGAGATAACACACAAATAAATTTTTCACGCTTAGCGCTTATATATAGTGATATAACAATGATATAACAGTTAATATAAAGATGTTTATCTTTCTGCGTAATATACAGGTATGCACATATGTATGTATTTTTTTTTATTTATGTCTTTTAGATTTTTTATTTTTATAACAACTGTTACGATTTAATAATCGTATACAATAAATAAATGGAGGAGCACTCGATAAAAAAACGGCATGGCGTGACTCGGCGGGGAATCGAACCCCGGACCTTTCGTTTTCGCGACGAGTGCTCTGACCACTGAGCTCCCGATGCCGGTGCACGTCTTTCCTCGAGTCGTCCTCGTGTTGCTGCTATATGCAACCCGATCCGCCTCGTCACGTTGTGCATACTATGCACACGTAAGACGTCAGAGGCCCCGAAAATCGACGTCCTCGTCGATTGTAGAAATCTACTTTATCTTAGATTGTTAGAAATCTACATTACCTTAAAGCGTTGGGTTCATAGGGTGCAGTTTAGCTACCGCCCCCTAATACCTAGCACCAGAAATGTTACGATTTAATAATCGTATACAATAAATAAATGGAGGAGCACTCGATAAAAAAACGGCATGGCGTGACTCGGCGGGGAATCGAACCCCGGACCTTTCGTTTTCGCGACGAGTGCTCTGACCACTGAGCTCCCGATGCCGGTGCACGTCTTTTCTCGAGTCGTTCTTATGATGCTGCTATATACAACCCGATTCGCCTCGTCACGTTGTGCATACTATGCACACGTAACATTTTTCGGTTTCATTATTCTTACTTCAGTAAGGGGACAATCAGCGGGCTTTGCTGTCCAACAATGTACTTTATCATTGCACGTTTCTTTAATCCATAAGTCTCTATATTTTTTAACGTGCTCTACAAAATCGTTGCCATTTTGAATAAATTTTTCATGGGGTTCTCGAAGATTATGCGAAGTAGCATAATGCGTTATAAGTCCACCCACACCATCTACAGCTCCTTAACCGTGACCAGTAGCAGTAGCAATTTATATCAAATGGTGCTCGTTTTAATTCATGTAATTGAAAGCAATTTTTAAAGTGTCTAGTTGGGCCGTCTGATACAATGGTAATTTTTTTTATTGAATCACAACAATTAGCTTTCAAGTACGTTATAATTGTTTTTACTGCTAGCAAATCATACGTTGCATCATGTTATCGGTCATCACTTGTGACTGCGAAACTTTGTGTCGAATTCCCTTGATAAGAGATTGAAAATTACCATTGTATCAGCCGGTGCCGCTAGCCATTTCAAAAATGGCTTTCCATTATATGAATTAAAACGAGCATCATTTGATATAAAATGGTTGTTTTCTGCTACTGGGCACGGTAAAGGAGCTGTAGATGGTGTGGGTGGACTTATAAAGTATTATGCTACTTCGCATAATCTTCGAGAGCCCCATGAAAAATCCATTCAAAATGTCAACGATTTTGTAGAGCATGTTCAAAAATATACAGATGCAATTAAAATAATACATTTACAAGACGTTGACGTAGAAGAGTTTAGAAAAGTAAAAAATGTTGATTGGCTTGCTACTCCTAAGTATCCTGGAATTTGCAGAACTCATTTATGTATTAAAGAAACGTGCAATGATAAGGTACATTGTTTGACAGCAAAGACCGCTGATCGTCCCCTTACTGAAGTAAGAATAACGAAACCGAAAAACAAAGGTAGTTATAAAAATAAAAAATCTAAAAGACATAAATAAAAAAAAATACATACATATGACCATACCTGTATATTACTTATATACGCACAAAGATAAACATCTTTATATTAACTGTTCTATTATTGTTATATCACTATATATAAGCGCTAAGCGTGAAAAATTTGTTTGTGTGTTATCTCATTAGTGATCACTATCCCAGCGGAAAACCCGTGAATCTCAGAAACACGCCTAGATAGCTATTTACGTCCTCTATCATGAGAAAAGAAAATTGAGAAAAAAAATAGGCTTTTTCGAGAAAAATGCATTTTTCTAAAAACTGCATTTTTCAGTAAAAAGTGCATAACTCGGGTATTTTTTTTTTTTTCAAATAACATACAGACCATGAAAGAGGGCATAAACCTGAGTGGAATTATGTGTTTCATGCTAAAAAGTTTAAAAACTGTTGAAGCAGTAGCTGTTTGAAAATTACATTGAAAAAATTTATTTCTAAGTAAGGATTTTCTCGGAATTTTGCGACATTGCTGAACGCATGAAATTTTGTTGCAACAAAAAAATAAAAATATACGGGTTAAATAATTTTTGGAGAAGAACATAAATACTTTTATCCCAAAACGATCGGTGATATAGGCATACGCGGGCCACCTGATTTGAGATAGATTCGGCCATATGATATTTGATATATAATTCAATGTATCAGTTGTTCTTCTATTCTTAACAAAACCGTACTGTTTTTCTGATATTATGTTATGTTTTTCAAAAAAGAGGTATAATTTATTGTAAATAATTTTTTCAAAAATTTTCGCAATTGTTACGTGTGGATACACGTACGAATATGAAAAGAACAAAATAAGCAAGGCGTCCGATTACAATATGACGCTGATTAGCAGAAAGCCGCGCGGTGATGGCCGTGGCTTGATGGTAGCGTTTCTGACTCGCGAGTCGGCGGCTCTGGTTCGATCCCAGGGTCCGTCACTTTTTATTATTAAAAGTTGCGATAGCTCACTCGTAACACAATGTTTGATATTAAAGAGATTTGTCTGTAATTACTGATACAGGATTTTTCACCTGTCTTATAGATAGGGACTACCTCACCATTTTTGAGCACGTCAGGCCAGATAGATTTCTCAATGCATAAATTAAAGATATGGTCTAAGGGCAGACTTATATGTTCTGAAAGCATTTTCAACGATTTAGCATTAATACCATCTACTTCACCAGATTTATTTTTCATTGTATTGATTATTTTGAATATTTCATGTAAGTCTGTAGGACGAAAGAAAATTGATTTTGGGTTTCTATCTGGAAGATTCATATTATTATTACTTATATCAGCAATTTTCGCACTCAAATTTGGTCCTATTTCGCAAAACTAGGTGTTCATAGCATTATTTTCAATTTTTTAATTGTTCTCATATGTATAATTTATTGTACTATCCTAAGCACTATTTTTTCCCATTTTATTCTTAATTATCTTTCATAATTCCCTAGTGTTTCCACTATTTCGTTTTACTATATTCTTCTCGTATATGAGAAGAATATAGTATATTTAAAAAGAGAAATTTAAATATATTTAAATTTCTCTTCTTTAATAACTTTATTCAATATTTTTGCGTAATTTGTATACTCTTTTTTTAGAAATTCGGAAGTGGAATTGTTTTTCCACAAGGTATATAGTGACTCTTTAGTAGCACACGAGACCTTGATAGCACTAGTAATCCAATTTTTTCTCAGAAGTTTATTTTTTAGTTGTTTTTTAGTAGTGGCAGTATTGATACAGTTACTTATCATGTCAATTTTTTTTTAGTGTGTTTACTACAAGATTAGGATCCTGCATAGACAATATTGAGTACCAACTAGTATTATTTACAGCATGTTTTAACTTATTGTAATTAATTGTAATTAATTTCAAATTAGACTTGTACGGCTGTTTGATTTCTAATTTATCTAAAGTTACAAATAGTGGGTAATGATCGTTAAGTAGATTCGTTATTTTATATGAATTAATATTTATATTGTCCCCCGGTTCTGCACGCGACGTCCCGGAGACAGCAACGTTCAAACACCAATCTCTGTACCTACACATCTACAACGACAACTTCAATAAATACTAATTATTCTCTCTACACGGAAGCATCTTTCATTTGTTGAACATCTCCAGTCCGCGATCCTTCATACGATAAAAAACAATTGGTCCTTCGAATACATTTAAAGATATCTTATTTCCAGCATCTGGTACCGAAATGTTTTCACGTTCACCCTTAATGCTCACATCTTTTCCCGCATTCGCATCGCGCTCAACTGTTTTATGTTCAGATTGATTATTCCGCCCATTATCATTTTCGGTTACATTTTTACTGGCCAATAAGCCATTACCTTGCTTACTCTGCTCAGCTGTGGTTTCAGCCCTAAAACTACTATTTACATTTGGTTCCTCATATCGTTCTTCATAATACTTACCCTGTTCCATACTTCGTTCGATACCGCTTAAACGTATGTTTTCTTTATGGCCTATATCTTCCTCCCCTTTAAAATCAGTCATATTCCCAGCTTTTCGCATTTGATCAGTATGTCTCTTCCATTTTAGATTTTCTTTTACTACGCTGCAAATAAAATTTCGACGACCTAAACGCATTACAACTTCCGCTTTGACCCGTTTTGGCTTACTTGGATTCCGATAATCTACTACCCATACTAACTCTCCTAGACAAAAATCAACATCCCTTTTTCCTGAATAATTCGTTAGTTTTCTATCTGCCTTTTCCTCTAAATTGCTATCCTTTAATAGGTCAAAACGAGTTTTTAAGCTTCTGTTGAGCATTAGCTTTGAAGGAGCTTCGCCAGTGTAACAGTGTAGTGTTACTCGATACGCAAATAGGTACCTAGATATAAGAGTTTTTACGCTTACATTTACATTTTTAGCATCTAAGAGAGCTTTGTTCAACCCTACCTTAAACGACTTGACTGCATTTTCTGCCGTCCTATTGGAAGATGGGTGATATGGCGCCGATGTTATATATTTTATTTTATTCCTATCACTACTATAATGGCCATTTTATAGCATGAAAAGCGGGGCAAAAGTGGCGTCTGATTCCCTCTTTAACGTTATTCCCGCATTCTGCGGGAATAAAGTAACATAGTCTAATTTTTTACGTTTATGGTGAATTGGGTTAAAACTAACAAAATTATAACACATAAATACAAAATAACTTTTCAAATCTATGAAATGGCCACAGTGGCGATGGGAATAAAGTACTATATGTACACGGGACTAAAGTCGATCATTCCCTTGGGTGATCACTGCCCTCGCTTTGCTACGCTCGCTCGGGCAGTAAACTCACCCGCGAGAACAATCTGCGACTTTAGTCCCTTGTTATATAATGTACTATTATTCATCATATAAAATCGCTCAAACTCCTCAGATATAAGTTGCCTTCCGTTATAGGATGTTATCTTTTTGGCAGCCTATATCTGGCACAAAAATCACGCAGTTTATTAACTGCACTTTCCGAGTCAATCCTATTCATACAATAGACTTCGGGCGACTTAGAATATGAGTCCATTATGTGAGGACGCTATTCCTGCGCTCCCCGAAGGTAACGCAGAAATAGAAAGAAGATTTCCTCCTGCGTTGTGGCCATGACGATGTAGCTGCTTTCTCCCACAATCCAGCTCGAAAGACCAAAACATACTATAAGAAAACCCAACCGATTATATCTATAAACTTTTAATTTATCAATAAGTGCGATTTTAAGAGGGAGAAATGTACAATGTGTAATGTAAAATGTACAATGTGTATTGTTAAATACACAAGATGGCGTTACGGCTACACTGTATATGGTCCGCGCAACTTGTACATACAGTTAGACGTGTACGACCCATCATGGAAGTTGGTTGTGCTTCACATAATAAAGATCTAGTTAACTATAATGTGCAGTTACATTATTTCGTTACATCTTACTTATCCTAATATATTACAGTTGCATTTTAACATATGCACACAATTTTTGAGTTGACTATTGACCCTTTCGCTTCCTCTAATAATAAAAATTCATCGTTTCTACTAAAGTGCAATAGTATGTATTAATATGTAAAATCGTTTGGTAGAGGTCTTGATTAATAAAAGTATTACAGAAGTTTATTATATCTCATTGTAATGAAACATATTTGTTGTGTATCAAGGTATATGTTTCCTTAAAGCATATTATTTATAATTTGTTTAATTTATATTTTTAAAAAGTAAGGTTAACTTGTCAACAAAAATAATGTGTATTAAAAAGGTAGATCGATCTATCTTTCTTAACTATGATCATTGTTAAAAAAGAATGTAGAAATGAGTAAATTTAATCCTTTTCTATGTTTTATTGAGTAACCTACTAACGTATAACATACTAATGTAATATCATACTAATTTTCACTTTCTAAGATAAACTTATGTTAAATATCAATGAAACATTAAAAAGGACTATAAAATTACTTATTACTGCATTATTTTTTAACAATGTGAACATTGTTTTTGAAATACACAAATTACGCAATTTATAAATAATATGCTTTAACGAAATATGTATTTTGATATGCAATAAATATATTTCATTTCAATGAAATACGTATACGTATTAGCCATCTGGACTCTTTGCTCTCTCCTTTTCAAAGTAAGGTTTGATTTTATCCCTTAAATTAAGTAATTATTATATATTCACTAAATTAACAGCCCTACTGAAAAATCTCACGTGAGATCTCACGCTAAAATCTCATCTGAAATTCTGGTCCGCGAGCTGCTAAAATTCCTTCAATGATAAAAAATCAGTTTCTGGGAATTAGGAATCGCCTATTAGATTACGCCAACCCCCAGATAAGTTCAAAAATCTACGTTTTGAAGCGTCTTAGTCATTTTTTACATTTTTAGAAATTTTACACATGAGATCTCACGTGAGATTTTTCAGTAGGGAGACGATAGACAATATTAATCAAGCACTCTTTCGCTAGGATTATCAAGTGCAGCGTAGTATAAAATATAATACATATTTCTAAGTTGTAATAATAATTCTTAAAGTTAAGAATCATGAGGTAATACGCGAGAAAGTAATTATATCTTTCGTATGCCTATAAATTAATTATTTTAAATAATTGATTGATATACTTTTTTTTTATTGTTGTTTAATAGCAACTGCTATTCTGAAAATTTTACAGTTACTTATATATTAGTAAAAGGTATTACCCTGAATTTTCTTGTAATGGTCCGACTAAGGATATATTTTATTAGAGGAATCGAATATGCATTTTAATCAGTTAGTTAGCCATATATCAAGTTTTCTTGATTTTATATCTCTTTATAGGGGTTTCGGCCTGTTCTGGGATAGTGGCAGGTACGTTTGGTATAAAGAAAGCTACTTCCATGAATTTTTTGGTTTTGGTACTGTTGATCGTACTCTTATTTTTTCATATTTTAAGTTTTAAAATAGCTCTAGCATAATTCAAATTGCTTTCAATGTCCTTGAAAATATTTTATTTGAAAAATTTGGAAAATTTCCTTAAAAATGGTATATATTGTCCCTATATGAAAAATGCACCCCTGAGGGGGTGCAAACATAAATGATTTGGAGAAAGTAATACGAATTTCACATCTTCTCATATTTACTGGATCACATCTCCTTTATAGATTGGCCGAATAGGTGAATTATAGACGCGCAAGTAGTTTGCTGTCATAAATTATAAATACTTATTTTTAATATTAATTATTAATTCTAACATTAATACTAATATTACTTCCATACAAATTTTAATGAAAAACCCTAACCTTTCTGCCCGTATCATTTTCAATTGGGTTTTTTAGCTTATATTTCGACTATAAACGAAATACTTGCATTTTTGACTTTATAAAACGCCCGACTCGCTGAAATTTAATAATAGAAACTTACATAATAATGTAGTGATCATTCTCAAGTAATTAAAAACTATTTATAAGGTATATTTTTCATATTGCGAAGCTCGCGATATTGACTATTTAAGCTTTCGAATAAGTGAAGATAACGAATTAGAAAAATGGACGAATTAGCGTAATAGCCGAATTACCACGAATTACTTCTATAGTATTTAATACTTTATAATTTAATTTTTAATTCAATCACTCATGTGATACTACAGTATTTTCTAGTTAGGTGAAAATAATTATTATTTACTATAAAACCTTACGCAAAGAATAATAATAAACTATCTTTAATATTTTTAAAAAATTTATTTTTTGTATTAAAGTTTTATTTATTTTTATATTTGCTATTAGTCATTTTAAACAACTATAGAAAACGCAATATAATATATATATATATACCGGGTGTCCCATTTTAAAACCACCAGGCAAATATCTCGAAAACTAAGGGAGATGGAAAAAACTTTTAATACAAAAGTTGTAGGGTTCAGAGGGGCCCAACTGATCGTGACCTTGGTTATGACCTTGAGGTCAATGATCAAGTTCATTTGAAGGTCAAATCGATTTTTTCAAATGGGAACCCCCACTTTTGACCTCGTAAATGGAAAGAGCGGAAAATTTTACGTTCAGATATGTCCTTGAGTCAAGGTCATGGTCATGGTCATGGTCATGGTCATGTTTAAAATCAAAATCAATAAACGCATAAAACATTCCCATAATTAGGTATACGAGACAAATTGTTAAATACAAAAGTTGTAGGGTTCAGAGGGGCCCAACTGATCGTAACCTTGGTTATGACCTTAGGTCAATGATCAAGGTGATTTGAAGGTCAAATCGATTTTCCAAATGGGAACCACCACTTTTGACCTCGTAAATGGAAAGAGCGGAAAATTTTACGTTTAGATATGTCCTTGAGTCAAGGCCATGGTCATGGTCATGGTCATGTTTAAAATCAAAATCAATCAACGCATCCAAACATTCCCATAATTACGCAAACGAGTGTTAAATACAGAAGTTGTAGTGTTTGGAGGGGCCCAACTGATCGTGACCTTGACCATGAACTTGAGGTCAAGGATGATGTCGTTTGAAGGTTAAATCAATTTTGTTTAACGGCAACCCTCACTTTTGACCTCGTAAATAGAAAAACCGAAAAATTCTGATATGACCTTGGATCAAGGTCATGGTCAAAGTTATGGTCAGTTTCCGTGCAGTTAAGAGCAAAGTCGGAGATGACCCGGTCACCTAAGGCAAGGTCGGAGATTACCCGACCAGTTAAGGCAAGGTCGGAGATGACCCGGCCAGTTAAGGCAAGGCCGGGGATGATCAGGCCAGCTAAAAATTCATTGGAAAATTCCACGTTCATGTGTATTTAGTCATAGGATCCAAGTGTTTCGGTCACCATTTACTGAAGAAGATGCTCAAAAGTTGCACCATTTACTTGTTGACAACATTCTATTCTCCTTTTAAAGTTTCTAACAGTATTTAATAATACTTGACGTGGAATACTTAAGCAGATTTGTGTAATCCCTTGAATCATGTCATCTCTTGTAGTTGGCCTGTTGCGGTAGACTGTATTTTTTAGCAAGCCCCATAAATAAAAATCTGGAGATGTCAGATCTGGAGATCTTGGTGGCCATGCTACGGGACCTCCTCTACCAATCCATCGACCGTTAAACCTTTCATTAAGAAAATCTCTGACAATTCTGGCATAATGTGGAGGAGCACCATCTTGTTATAGCCACATTCTGGCCCTTGTATGGAGATCAACGTTTTCTAGAAAGAGTGTCAGCTCGTCTCTCAGCAACTGTAAATAAGTATGTTGAGTTACGTGACCTTCAAAAAAATAAGGTCCAATCAGACATCCGTTAATAATACCACACCATACCGTTACATTCCAGCGATGCTGATGATCAACTTCTCGCATCCAATGAGGATTAACAGGAGACCAGTAGTGTGAAAAAATACTCTGAAATGTAGCCTCGTCGCTAAAAAGAACATTGCTAAAGAAATTTTCATCATCAGTAATTTGTTGTGTTGCCCATTGGCAAAATGTTATTCTCCGTCGATAATCTTCCACAGTTAAAGCTTGATTTAGAGTATTGTGGTAAGGATGGTAACGCGCATGTCGTAAATATCTACTGGCCGTAGACCTTGGAATACCCATTGTTAACTCGATTTCGCGTAAACTGACATGAACATTTAAATGTACCATGGCTAGAACAGCAAGAAAGCGAGGATTATTTTCATAATCGTGTTCATTCAGTGTCCTCCTTCTTCGAACGAAGTTTCCTTGTCGACCGCGCAGTTCAATGTCACGTATTTCCGTATGATCAGGATGTTGTCGTTGAGGGAACCGAGCACGATACAATCTGCTTGCCTCTCGATAGTTTCGTCGACATTCTCCTAAAATAAGAAGAATGTCAACTATTTCATTAGCAGAATAGTCAGGCATCCTTTTTTAGTTGTAAATGCAATTATTTATCAAATCACACCACAAAAGAAATAATATGTTATTATACTATACAATATTTTAAAACGAAAAAGTTTAATTTTCTGTGCCAATATAAGTGTACTCAATTTGAAAACAATTTGATGTAAACAGTAATAATTATTGACTATTACCGATCAATGCTGAATACTACCGGTCACTATTGGATACAGGTGGTCAACACTTATTAACTTTTGTTATTATTTGATATAAGTGGTTAACCCTGGTAAATATTGATAATAGTAAAAATAGTAAAATTTTCCGCTCTTTCCATTTACGAGGTCAAAAATAGGGGTTCCCATTTGAAAAAATCGATTTGACCTTCAAATGACCTTGATCATTGACCTCAAGGTCATAACCAAGGTCACGATCAGTTGGGCCGCTCCAAACCCTACAACTTCTGTATTTAACACTCGTATGCGTAATTATGGGAATGTTTGGATGCGTTGATTGATTTTGATTTTAAACATGACCATGACCATGACCATGGCCTTGACTCAAGGACATATCTGAACGTAAAATTTTCCGCTCTTTCCATTTACGAGGTCAAAAATGGGGGTTCCCATTTGAAAAAATCGATTTTACCTTCAAATGACCTTGATCATTGACCACAAGGTCATAACCAAGGTTACGATCAGTTGGGCCCCTCTGGACCCTACAACTTTTGTATTTAACAATTTGTCTCGTATGCCTAATTATGGGAATGTTTTGATGCGTTGATTGATTTTGATTTTAAACATGACCATGACCATGACCATGACCTTGACTCAAGGACATATCTGAACGTAAAATTTTCCGCTCTTTCCATTTACGAGGTCAAAAGTGGGGGTTCCCATTTGAAAAAATCGATTTGACCTTCAAATAACCTTGATCATTGACCTCAAGGTCATAACCAAGGTCACGATCAGTTGGGCCCCTCTGAACCCTACAACTTTTGTATTAAAAGTTTTTTTCCATCTCCCTTAGTTTTCGAGATATTTGCCTGGTGGTTTTAAAATGAGACACCCGGTATATACACACATATAATGTCTATTTGTATATGACTATTTATATATATATGTGTGTGTGTGTGTGTGTGTGTGTGTGTGTGTGTGTGTGTGTGTGTGTGTGTGTGTGTGTGTGTGTGTGTGTGTGTGTGTGTGTGTGTGTGTGTGTGTGTGTGTGTGTGTGTGTGTGTGTGTGTGTGTGTGTGTGTGTGTGTGTGTGTGTGTGTGTGTGTGTGTGTGTGTGTGTGTGTGTGTGTGTGTGTACACACACAATAAACAGATATATGGACTTTTGTCTTTTTGATTGTTTACTGTATAGCAGGGATAGGTTACGTTTAAATCTGACATTCAAAAATATAAGTTTTCTACACGTAAAAAACTATGTAAAATACTGTACGAAACTTTCGGGCTTTTCTGCAGTATTTAACGTGAACATTACGCAACTTAAAATAAAAATTTGAATTATTAAAATTTGGCTACTTTTGCTAAAACAAACTGATATTGCACCGTACTGGTAAATCGTGAATGTATTGGGTTGGTAGTACACTTTATAGAGTATTACTCATGAAAATATAAAACGGTTTCAAACAAATACCGATAAAGCGTCTTTGATTTTGAATTCAAAGATTATGCTAAAAATTGTGTAAGATGGACAAAAAAATTAATAAATACAATTTTCGAAAACTATTAAAGAAAATTTGACATTATCAAATTTATGCATCGACATGGTTTTTTCTTAAAATTAAATTGTAATAATTTTCAACAGTACTCTAACATTAAATTAAAAATATATGAAAATGGTAATGATTATTTTCAACATTGCGAAGAGTCCGACAACTTTTGGATATAAATAAGAAATTTTCACGAAAATTCTATTTTTCCCGCATTACAATTTTATTCCCAATAAAAAACGAAATCGAATTTCGATAAACGAGTTGCGGGAGCATATTTTCAAAGAAATTTTGAAACTAAAAATGCAATAAAAGAAATTTTGATTTTTTGATCATTTTCACCCTTAAGTCGGCTAAAAAAATGAAGAAAAATATGGAAAAATCAAAAATAATTTTTTTGGGCTCAGGGTTTGTATATCGGTCAGAAGCATGCCCATTTTCTGAAAGATCTTGAAATTTCCTATCAACTCATATTTTTGTCAGCTCGGTGGGATATTATTAAGTCTATTAAAAACAATAAAAAAAAACATGGAAAAATCGAAATTTTTTTTTCTTCGCCGGGTGTTTGGATATCGATCAGAAGTAGGCCTATATTCTGAAAGGTCTTGAAATTTTCTATCTACCCATATTTTTTTCGGTACGATCAAATATTATTAAGTCGGTTAAAAAAATAAAGAAAAATATGGTAAAATCGAAAATAATTTTTTTTACTCTGATTTTGGATATCGGTCGGAAGTAGTCCTATTTTCTGAAAGGTCTTGAAGTTTCCTATCTACCCATTCTTTTTTTGCCCAATCGGATATTATTAAGTCGATTAATACAAAATAAAGAATAATATGAAAAAATCTAAAATAACTTTTTTTGGCTCTGTGTTTGAATATCGGTCATGTTCATTTTCTGAAATGTCTTGAAATTTCCTATGTACCCATACGTTTTGGCCTAATCGGATATTATTAAGTCGATTAAAAGAATTTAAAAAAATATAGAAATATCGAAAACAATTTTTTTTCGTCGCCGGATTTGGATATCAGTGGGAAGTAGGCCCATTTTCTGAATGGTCTTGGAATTTTCTATCTATCCATATTCTTTTCGGCCCGGTTGGATATTATTAAGTCTGTTAAAAATAAAGAAAAATACGGAAAAATCGAAATTTTTTTTTCGTCCCCGGGGGTTTTGATATCGGTCAGAAGTAAGCCCATTTTCTAAAGGTTTTGAAATTATTTATCTCCTATATTTTTGTCGGCCCGATCTAATTTTATTAAGTCGATTAAAAAAAATAAAGGAAAATCTGGAGAAATTGAAAATAATTTTTTTTGGCTCCGGGAAAGGTATTGAAATTTCTTATCTGCCCATATTTTTTTTGTCTCGATCGGATATTATTAAGTCGATTAAAAAAGATAAAGAAAAATATAGAAATACCGAAAGCCCTGGATTTGGATATCTGTCGGAAGTAGGCTTATTTTCTGAAAGGTCTTGAAATTTCCTATCCACCCAAATTTTTGTCGGCTCGATTAGATACTATTACGGTTGTATTAGCTATACGAGCCAAGTCGTGAGACAGTATTACTAAAGATTATCAATAATTAGTTACCAAACCCTATTTATCACTTTTTGTTTAATATGTTTATAAAAATACACGAGACAAAAAGTTTAAGCCTACAAATCCGAAAAACGGGTGAAAATTTTGAATTATTTCGACCTTTAAAAATGATATGTCTTAATACATTTTTGATTTCATTCAAAATAATGGCGCATCTTCAAATTTTATTCAATTCTTATTTTGTTGTCTTATATTGTTGGAAGAAGAATTTCTAACAGATCGTGGAACTCAGATATATAAAATATTTTTTCTGTTTCAAATAATAAAACATTTTCAAAAGTACAATCAACTTAAAAAGTGATCTCTTTTTGGAAAACCTAAGTTTAGTAATTAGTCAAGACATGTTTTTTATTTCTAGGTTTCGCGATCTGTTAGGAATTCTTCTCCGAACAATGAGACTAAAAAAATAACAATTGAATAAAATTTGAAGATGCGCCATTATATTGAATGAAATCGATAATGTATTAAGACATATGATTTTTAAAAGTTGACATATTAAAAAAATTTTTGTCGGATTTTCGGTTTTGAGTGCTTAAACTGTTTGTCTGGTATACCTTGCTAAATATGTTAACTCCAAAATAAATAAAAAAGCGTTCATAGTAATATTTTAAGTCATGGACTAACTTTCGACGTGGACGATATAGCCAATACAACATTAAGTCGGTTGAAAAAAGATAATGAAAAATAAACGTGATTAGATTATGTACTAAATCTGCATTACCTGCTCTCTGGTTTAGTGATTCTCGACTCATACGGCTCGTATTATCATAATTTTTTCGCACTTTTGCACTTTTTAAATAATGTACTATTTTATATCTTTCTTTTTAATTAAAATAGAAAATAATCATCATAAAAATTTGATTATTAACACATCTTATTTCAATGGATTCGCTTCGTTCGGGCGCAAACATTGAAACGAGAATAAAATCACTTTCACGTACTAGTATCTGAATGTAATATTTTCAAATTTATATATTTGATCTAAGAAATATTATGACTTTTGTTGATTAATTGGCTTTTCAATTGATTAATATTCGATGTAAGGATGAATTTGTTTTTTGACAATAAATAAAAAATAATTACCATTTTACAAAGAGTAATATTTTATTTGAAATTCGTTACAATCTTCTATGTATAAAGTTATTCTCATTTTATCATAAAAAGGCAATGAGCAAAAAGTGAAGCCTAAATGACGCTTATGATAAGCTAAATCAGATCAAATTAAATTGTAATTGACACTGGCGTGACTGAAACGAGGAAATTGTACTTAAGAAATGAGTAAAATTGCCTAAAAATAAACTATTTAGAAAAAGACATATGTCGTAGATCCTGTCGATAATGTACCGTATATTGTAACAGTATCATATATCTTGTTTCATTGTTGTCATATTCTCTTATAACAAAATTATGATAGATAGTAAAAAGATGATAGGCAATTAGTTGAAAATCGGCGAAATTTTTGAAAATTTAAACGTTGCATTAAAAAATAATAATAAAGAATTGAGAAGATATTCAGAAATTTGTAGATAAAACCGTGTTATAGAGTACATCATTATTTTCAATTAATAATATATGACTCAACGACTTGAGCGAGTACCTCCTCTCCAAGTCGAAAGAGTTTGCTTCGGGTTGCCGCGTGCACAACAATAGGGATAGATTTATAGTAGAGTATCCTCACGTGACGGCCTCTAAGGTAGCTCAGCTAGCTCACAGTTCTAGAATCATAGTTCTTTCGTGTGTAGCTGGAAAAAACTTGAATTACTGCTATTATCTTGCCTTGGGGCAATGTCGTAGCATAGATAAAATTCGCATGAAGTTCGGGATGCAAGGAAATGGGTAGTCTCGCAAATGAGATAACAGTAGCTTAATTATACTATATATTTATTGGTGAGTTAAATTAGTTATGTACAACGAATGAACGGAATCGTGCATCCCGCTGGTGTAGCACGAGCACGGCTCATGACACGTGGGTTATGGCTTTAAACGGCCGTGAGAGTGTGTATGAGTGTCTTGAGCGGGTCTTGAGCAGGTCAGGCTGTCGGTCGTAAATGAGCATGGCAGGACTTATCTTGGTGTAGCTGTGTTCGGCTGTATTGTACGCGAACGCGAGCTCATTCAGTTTCTCATACCAGGACCGGTGATTTTCCTCAGACATGATCATTGTCTTCATCGTCCGGTTCACACGCTCGACAGGATTGGCCTAAGGCTGGTAGGGGGGTGTAAACGTGTGATGTACACCTCTCTCCTTTAAGAATATCTCCAAGGGTGCATTCTTAAATTCAGTCCCGTTTATCGCCCCCGTTCATCTGCCCTTTTTATCGGAATTTCTTCAATCTACCACGCGAGCAGGTCCTGGATGATGGTCGCGTCACTTTTCGTGAGGGACTGCTAACTTCCATGCATCGTCGTCGCCCAGAGATTCGTCTATGACTTCATTTGGTTCGTACTTGTGCAGTGTTCCCCCCGCCAGCTTGAACGTGGGGAAGTCTCGCGGCCGCTGTTGAACATCTTTCACGATCTTGAGGTACCAGTGGTCGTTTGTATCACGTTCGAGCTCTAACGCGGCGACCGCTGGCTCTTCTTCCTCGAACATCCGTGAAAGGGCATCTGGGACATTGTTCAACAAGCCCTTTCGATGTTCGACCGTGAAACTGTGGTTCCGTAGCTCTAAAACCCACCTAGCTAACCTGCCGGTCAGGTTTTGAAGGTCACGGAGCCACTTCAAGCTGCTATGGTCCATGATAACCTTGAAGTCGTAGGCCTCTATATACGAACGGAACTTTTTAATTGCCCAGAGAATTTCTAGGCATTCTCATTCCGTCACGCTATAGTTTCTCTCGGCTGCGCTCAGAGTTCGACTAGCGAACACTAGGACTCTTTCATCGCCGTCAATTATTTGCTATAGCACCGCTCCCAGGCCTGTATCGCTCGCGTCAGTTTGCACCACGAACTGCACGTTAGATACCGGTCTGTGTAGAATCGGTGCAGATGCTACTAGCGCTTTTAGCTTTTGGAAGGCCTCTTCTTGTGCCGTTGACCACTCGTATCTCCGATCCTTTTTCGTTAGTTCGGTCAGTAGTTCAGCAATTGTGGCGAAGTTCGATAACAACTTTCTATACCACGAGGCCATTCCTAGGAAGCGTCTCAGCTGACGGAGGTTTTTCGGTAACGGATACTCCATGATTGGCTTTATTTTCTCGGGGTCTGGCTTAAAACCACCTCTATTTACTATGATTCTGAGATATTGGACCTCATTGCGGCAGAGACACTCTTCTCGCGATTTATTGTAAGGCCCGCGTCCTGTATCCTGTCCAGAACTTTTTTTAGAACCTCTTTATGCTCCTCGAATGTCTCTGTGACTATTATTATACCGTCGAGATACGAGTAAGCAAAAGATACGAGTTCGGGGCCGATGATTTTATCAATCAGCCTCTGGAAGGATGCTCCGGCATACGAAAGACCGTAGGGTACTCTCTTAAATTGCAATAGCCCTTTGCCTGGCACGGTGAAGGCCGTAGTCTCTTTGGACTCCGGGCTAAGTGGTATCTGATGGTACGCACTGCTTAAATCCAAAGTGAAGATGTATCGCGCTTGCTGCAGTTTGCGCAAGATACTTTCCATGCATTGCATCAGGTACGCGTCTGGCCTTGACGCTGCGTTTACCTTTCTGTAGTTCACACAGAAATGAAACTTCCCGTTGGACTTGCGTACCATTACCACTGGGCTTGATCAGCCGCTTGTCGAAGGTTCTATTATTTCTGCGACTAGTATTTCCTCCACGTGTTTGTGCATCTCTTCATCGAATTTCTGAGATACAGGGTAGTACTTCTGTTTAATGGGTCTTGCAGATCCGACGTCTATTGCATGCTTGATCCACGTAGTACACCCTAGTGATGCCAGGCTGTTTCCGATCAGCTGAGCTACTAAAGCCACTTTGCGCTTTTCCTCTGTTGGGTCCGCTAACCCTATAGCTGATACGGACACGGTGTTACTTACGGTTATGGCGGCTACTTCTAACTTTACACTTGCATCGTCATCCTTGAGATGCAGCGTGTTGTCTGTGGAGTCTAAGACGGCACTAAACTTCCTAATGAAGTTTGCCCCCAAGTAGCACTCCTTGTCTCGGTCTGGCATTATTGCGGCGCGCACGTCTTTGCACACGCCGGTCACGACCATGGGCAGATATACATAGCCAGCCACTGCTATGTTCTGCCCGTTTGCCAACCGTGCCGTTAGACCATTAGCTGGAATTAACTCTTTTCCACAGGTCGTAGCGAGCTATAGGTCGATGGAATTCATCTCAGTCCAGGAAGCTCCTATGTCGAAGAGTGCTCGTAGCCTGTAGACGGATACACCTACTTGAAGCCACCATCGTGAGCAAGTTTCTTCGTTGACTTCATTCGGTTGAGTCACGGGCACTTCTTTGCTCTCCCCTTCAGACGATTGGATCGTGTTAGCCTCGGTCTCTGATGTGAGAGCTGGGGGCGGGCATGTGGTCGTGTTTACCTGCCCCCTGGCCATTTCCCCGCTGGTTTCCGGCTGCATTGGATTTGGGATTGCCTCCCTTTTTCTCATATCCGTGTTTCCTTCGGTACTCTGGCCTTTGTGGAAGTCCGTTATTTCTCGAACTTTGCGGCCTAGTCTGGTGGGTCGAGCTATTGCCCCTACTAGGCTGATCTGGAACTTGCCCGCCCTCCCGCCGCCTATTATGCCAGTTACCCTTTTTCTTACGTTTTCTGGTTGGCGGCGGGCTAGGCTTTTGCCCCCTGTTCTCGTCGGTGCCTTTCTTTGTCAAGGTCGATAAGCATTCGGCCATGATCCGACGGAACATAGCCTCGAGGCTCTCTCGAGGCTCGTGCTGATGGTGCCCTATCGCCGGCACCCTGGATTTTGCCTTTTCCGCTTATCCGTAGGCGGCTCCTTCGGCACGTTGGCAAATTCTGGCAAGTATGTGCGATCGGGCGGTTGGCGAGTGATACATCTTATCTGCCGCGAGCGCTGATTCGGGATCCCAGGCCAGGTCCAGGAGACCTCGGTAATCCGTAATTTGATTTCGCATTACCATCTTTTTTAGTTCTGACCGCATGTTCCGGTGCAACATATCTACCTGTTGAGTAATGCTAGGCACCGGAACCAACTTGAGGATCATAACTTGTAGATTTACTACGTAATCATGCGTGAGTTCGTCTCTGCCTTGAGTCCTCGCGTTTATTTCCACCAGGACGCCTTGCTGATGTCCCCTGTCCCCACCATACATGCGCGTTATGGCCCCTGAGATCTGGCCACGATCGCCATGTGGCGGTTACTCCAGTACTAGGTGTCTGCTACCCCCGTTAGGAGCCCTGACAACGAGGACAGCACCTCGTCGTGTGTCAGATTAGCTAGAGTTCTGTATTCCTCTAGTCTCCTGAGGAATAACTCGACGCTCTGCTCCTTTGAGGACCCTGAGAGCTTGATGTGCCAGTTTTGGATTATCTGGCCCACAACACGGTTCGTCTGTTGAGGCAAATACGTATTCCTCTCAGATGAGTCCTGGATCGCGCAATTCCTTGTCTGGCGCTGGGAAGAATTTCTGGCATTATTCCTCCCAGCCTCTATTGGGATCTGGAGACTCGGGCTGCTGCTGTTGAACGCTGCATACGTGAACGTGTCTTGGAAGTTCACGTGCGGTGATCCTCGTCTACGGCCCGTGCTTGAAGGTTGAACTCCCTCCAAGTGCGTACTTGAGGTTGGATGTCGAGCTTCTTGCAGTATTCGTACACTCTCGTTAAGCTCTTCAACCTCTTCGATGAGTGTTTTGATCACCGCCAGCAGCTGCTCCGATAGTATGCTGTCTCCCACTGCTAACCCAGCAGTTCGCGACTCACGCTGTCGCGGCCACTCCAGCTTTTGTGGCTGCGGCAGGTTTTGCGATTGCTGCCAGAACTCGTGCTGCCCAGTTCATGCCAACAACGACTCCTCTTCCTGCTTGCGCTGGTATTGTCGTTACCTGCGCTGCTCTTCCAGGAGCGCTTGCTGCCGCTGTTGCTTCTACTGTTGCCGTCGCTGCTGCTGCCGTCGCTGCTGCTCCAGCCTTTGTTGCTGTTACTGCTCCAGCTGCTGTTGCTGCATTTCTTGCTACTCCAGTTGTTGGTGTTGCAGTTGTTGCTGTTGGAGCTATTGCTCCTGGAGCTGTCCCTCGGCTTTGGCTGGAGATATCCCGGTGGGTGTTGCACAGCTCAATAGCTCTGTCCCGGAACCCTCCTAGCCGTTTGCCTCTTCCGCTGGCTCCACCACTGCATTATGTGCTTGTGGTGGCGCATCCATCCTCCAAGACTCTCGAGAGTTTCTGCCTCACTATCGGGTCATCAAGAAGCGTGGTGAACGGGTGCGGGTGGTCTAGATCGGTACTGGGATCCACAATAGTCGAGCCAGACTTGTTCATCAACGTTAAGTCGATGAACGCCATTTATGACTGCTCGCGTTTGGCAAACGCTTGCTGCTCCGACAGCTCCGACTCTGGCACGAAATCGGCCGCACTATAATCGCCCATTAGCCATTTGATCGTTGTCGGCATATTTACTGACTGCAGATCTGACTGCTGTAGAGTCAGCCAGATTGCATGGCCTCGTTAACCTTTAGAGGACGGGATGGCCCCTATACGGGCCATGCCCATGATCGACCCTTTACATGTGTTAGTTTTGAGAAGTGAGACATCACAAAAACTCGATTTCTATAGAAAAGTGAGAGAAAACAGTAAACCCAAATCCCCGTCCTCTAAAGGTTAATCTCCTCTTCAGGCTGTGTATACGCCCAATTGAGTATCGCAGATTCCGCAAACTGCAATGATCGGGCCATGGTGTCGATTGGCTTTGCGCTTCCCCATGAACTTATTTTACTAGCGCGAGTAGTATCCGGATTGATGGCAGAGAGAGTTTTCCTTTCAACCCGTGAGCTAGCTTTTTCAACGCGAACCCGGGTTATTTTCTTAGAGCTACGGCGGTTGTTCTTAACCTCGATAACACACGAGGGTTTCTCGTACGCGGCTGTAAAAAATATAAAAGCTATTTCTTTAATTAATTACTATTTGTAATTAATTACTCTCAACTACTCGCACTTGTAATTTTAAAATAAATATATGTGAAAAAAAAAAAATATATATATATATATATTTGTTGAAACGGACAATATCACAAATAAATACACAAAAATAAATATAATTTTCACCTAAAAAAAATAAAAAAAAAACAATTTTAAAGTTCGAGGGGATTTTTACGCACGAGTTTCTACTCCGGCGCACAGTTAACTTTTTGCTCTGAGAGTGCTTGCCGACTTTCTCTCGATTTCCCACGAACTGCACGAGAAAGAAAAAAAAGTTTTATTTTCCGTCCAAAGAAAAAATAATTCGTATAGGAAAGACGAGAGAAAAAAAAAGAAAAAAAATTCGTAATTTTAATTTTTGATAACATGATTAATTAAACTGAATATTATTTCTACATCTTATGGCATGGATCGTGCCACTGAATTTTGTTACAGCATCAAATAGAACATTATAAATATCTATTTTCAATAATATTAGGTTTACACAATAAGCGATACCTAATTATGAATGAAATTATGAGTCTGTAGCCTGATTTCATTTTGACAGCTTTATAGTAATTAACCTCTATAGCTTAATTTATTATTAATTCATAATTAGGTATCGCTTATTGTGTAAACCTAATATTATTGAAAATAGATATATATATATATATATAATGTTTTATTTGATGCTCTAACAAAATTCAGTGGTACGGTCCATGCCATAAAATGTATGAATAATATTCAGTTTCATTAATTATGTTATCAAGAATTGAAATTATGGATTTTTCTTGATATTTCAAAAAATTGTAACTTTTTTCCCTTTGCTCGGCCATTATTGATCAAAAAAGCATTTCGAAGGGTTTTCGAAGAAGAATACAAAAAAAATTTGTCCAATAAAAAATATTTGTCCGCAGCCTCAATATCCTTCGATGAAGGTATACTAAGAAGCAGCCAATCAGAGACTTTCAAAAAGGGTCATAAAATAAATACTGGCATATTCTACAGAAAAAATGCAAACTTTTTGCCAATCAATGTTTTATACAAAAAGTTTCAAGATTTTGAGTTAAAAAATGAATAATCTTGGATTTTAACCAAAAATTGCAAAAAAATTGAATTTTCAATCTTGCATAGCATTTTTATTTTTGCAAATATCGACCTAAAATTTGAGGAACATGTTGCTTCCTCCTACAGGAAGCTTTGTGATAGTAAATTTTTGAGTTGTTCTAAAAACATATTATAATTGTGTTTCGAGGTGTTAGTTATCAAAATACATGGTTTTTGAAAAATGTCTGTCTGGATGTGTGTGTGTGTGTGTGTGTGTGTGTGTGTGTGTGTGTGTGTGTGTGTGTGTGTGTGTGTACGCCTGGATCTCAGCTTCTACTCGGTCGGTTTTGACCGGACAGGTCTCATTTTTCTTTTTTTGCGTGATGGCGGGTCCAAAATTCGTTTTTTGATTGGGGCGATGCGTTTTTGTTTTTTTTTTCAAATTTTCGATTTTCTCAAAACTGTTTTTTTGATTTTTTTTTAATGATAGGATCGAGTTATTCGAATCTGATTGGTAGCGTTCTAAAGAGAATTAAAATACCTATATTTTCTAAAAAAGAAAAAGTTTCTAGCTATCCCGGTTCTTTTGTTATTAACAAAAACGTGTTTTTTTTTAGAAGCTTATAACTCCTAAACTTAACGGTCAATTTTTTTGAGAAAAATCATGATAATACAGAATATAAATAGCTATAATCTATTAAAATTTGAATGCATTCTGTAGGCTAGATTTTGCGTAAAAAATTGATAAATGAAAAAAAAAACAGTTTTGTATGTCCAACGATTACAAGAGTAAAATTGACTTAATGGCTTCAAAATTCATTTTAGAGGTAGATTTTTTATAGTTCTCGGTCGAGTTCTTTGGGCAAATTGATTGGTCCATAAATTTCAGAGATATTTGAGGTTAAATATTTTTTGACTTTTTTTTAAAATCGTAATTTCTGGAGAACAGCTCTATGTATCTGAATGATGTGGGTGGCATTCGAAAGAGAATTAAAATACCTATATTTTCGAAAAAAAATGAATTTTCTTTCTATCACGGTTCTTTAGTTATCATCAAAAACAAAAACGTGTTTTTTTTTAAAACTCATAACTCCAATGATGTTATCATCAGTATAGTATAAAAGTATATAGTATTGGCGTCAAAATGTAATATGTTTGAAATTTCAAGATTGAATTCTTGAGTTTAAGTATTCAAAATTGAATACTTAAAATAGTATAAGAGTAAGTGGCGCTCCGTTCGGGGTAGCGCGTAGTGCAGTATGTATTCCGGCCGGATCCAACAAGGTGTGGGTTAGTCACGAATCCCGCAGTACTGCATACACGCCTACACGGTGTGGTGCGTCGTGCGTTGTGCGTACATATAAGGGATTTTCTAGTGCTTTGATAATTTGTCGCCATATGGGAAATTATAGAAAATTGTATCATAGGAAATTATGGATTAGTTTGTCCCCATATTGGGAAATATAGCATTTATCTTTTCTTCATGACATCGATTAACCGCAAGAAGTAGAACTGGACTTGATAAGGTAAATGATTTATAGATTTATGTACCTCTACATTCATTAAATAGATAAAGGTTCACCCCGGCAGAATTTATAAAGAATCCATAAAGCATTTACCTTATCAAGTCCAGCTCTGCTTCTTGTGGTTAATCGATGTCATGAAGAAAAGATAAATGCTATATTTCCCAATATGGGGACAAACTAATCCATAAAGCATTTAACTTATCAAGTTCACTTCTAGGTTAAGCCCAATACGGTGACAAATTATCAAAGCGCCTCTTCAAGGGTGCGGCACCTGAGCCCTCGTGCGTAGGGCTGCTCCGATTTGGTGGGCACCTATCAGTGCCGACAGGTGGCGTATAGGCGCTTCCGTAATAATTAAATGTCAACCAATTTACACTGCGATCCAAAAGAACAGTCAGCGAGGCGCAGCGCGGTCAAGCGAGGGTGCAGAGCACTAAGGGACTGTCCACATAGCGTCTCATGTGCTTGTATCTTGTCTCATGTTTCAAGCGCGAAAAAAATCGTTGTCCGATTTCTTATACATTTATAGTTTATGGCAATAGAAAACTATACAGAAAAAATAACCATAGATTAGATATAATTAATTATAATTTAAATAACTGGACAACATTAGATTCTGAATGTAATAAATGCAAAGGAAAACTACAACAAAAAATTAATGTAAAAGTTGAAGAAAAAAAAATTTTACTTTTACAATTACTGTTATTTACAAGGAATGAATCAAACGATATAGTAAAACTGAGTAACTATAAAGTAACAAATATTCCTAACAAGTATGTAAATATTGACAACAAAATATATAAAGTTTCGAATGCAATATTCCATCATGGCAATACCATTGATGAAGGACATTATACAAATATGTTACGAAAAAATAATACATAGATAAGAGTAGATGATTTGAACGTAAAAAAACAAATTTGGCCCAAATACAGTAAAGATATATATGTTATTTTTCTAGAAGAAACACGATAATCTATAATTGAGTTACTGAATTCACCTACCGGGGCGATTGCCCCGACCTGAAGTAATGCGAAAGCGGTTCCAGGTCGAGGCTGAATTAGGGATAGGTTTTGGGTGTTTAGGGGGTACGAATCCCTCACACCACGAAGTCAGATACTTCGCGATGGTCTTAGTAGGCCTCCCTTCTTGCTAAACCTCCAAAGAAAGAATGGGCGCCTAAGAAGATTCACCTAGTACCTCAGAAAAAAAAAAGAAAATTAAATATTATATTATACAAATGGGGATAACATTAAATTCAAGGTTTTATTTATTTTTTTTTTGTATTGATTTTATGCGCTTTTGAACCTAAAAAGCAAGGCTAAATTCATTTTCGCGATTTTACATAATTTTAGAGCAGAGGGAGAGATCTGTACACGATAGGTAAAAAAAGTTACTTTTATGTAGGAAAACGCCAAAAATCATTCATGTGTTACAAAAATTAATTTAATCTCTAAATTAAAAAAGATTTATATTTTATTTTTAAAAAACGCGCAGTGATATCTACCGCTAGGTGGTGTGGAATGAGGAAACGTCATTGAGTAGGCATTCGATGATTCTTTTTTAATTTTTAAAAAATCAACCAACAAAATGAATTAAAATGTTTAAAAATTATATCTATTATAATCTATTATAATTATGAATTATCCATTATGAATGCATTATATTCTGCATTATTATAATTTATTTGTGAGTTATAAACTTTTTTAAAAAAACACGTTTTTGTTAATAACAAAACAACCGTGATAGCTATTTGTTTTATTATAAAATATAGATATTTTACTTCTATTTCAAATGATAACTTTATTTATCAGCTCAAAATTTATATAAATTTGATATAAATAAATAATAAATAAATAAATAAAATTAAAAATTAACAATTTTTAATATTTATAAATGAATTTAATTATAATTATGCAATAAATTTTTTAAAAAATTATAAATTTGTTATTAAAAATTAATTAAAGGTATCAACAAATTACGGTTGAGGAAGCTACGGGCCAATGAATTGGCAGCGGTTTTTTTTCATAAAAAAATAAAAGAAAACGAGTTGTGAGCGATTTTAAAATTTTGAGCTGCTGACTTCAACTGAAATATCCCATATATATATATATATATATATACATTTGTTTTAACAGATTTATGGAGCCCTTTTATACACATGAGCATATTTATGGAGCCCGTTTTCTTTTATGGAGCCCGGGTCCCATAAAATATTTTTCTCGGGCGTTTATGGAGTCCGATCTAGAGTCTATAACCCCAGGGTCCATTATTTCTTTAGTCACTTGCCATAGGGATCTCTGGGCTGTAGGTACTAATATACAGGGATGGGCTTCATAAACGGATGGGGGGATAATTATATATATATATATATATGTATATATATCTTACTATACTATATAGTTGTAAGCTGAATTGAGTCGTTAACCCTCCGCGTCCCTCCGTGTCCCTCCGCGTCCCTCCACGTCCCTCGGCGTCCCTCCGCGTTCCTCCGCGTCCCTCCAAAAAGTGCCCTCCACAAAATAACGTAAAATTCACTGTTTTTTGCGTTATTTGGGGTCTGCATTGTCCCTCCGCATGTCCCTCCGCATCCCTCCGCGTCCCTCCGCGTCCCCCCGCATCCCTCCGCGTCCCTCCGCGTCCCACCGCGTCCCTCCGCATTGTCCCTCCGCATTGTCCCTCCGCATTTTCCCTCTAATGACAACTCTCTATGATGCAGAAGACACTTCTGTCGACAACTTTTGCATCGCTCCGTTGTCAGTTCTTCACCTCGATACACAAATAACAGGCTGCTTTCTGAAAACAAACTATGCCACCCTCCTGCCATCAGCGCAAGAAGCGCGTTCGCGCATTTATTATAATGCGCGCCTTTTCTCCGCAATTAACGAGACCAATTAATTACAGAGCAACTTTTTGAAAGGAAACTTCTTAATTATTCAAATCAAGGATAACGCCAAACTCACGCGAGCGCAGCGCGGCGTATGCGCATTCATTTGACAGTTCAATTACAAGTCGAACGCTGTTCGTATTTTTTCTTTCCAAAGAAAAGTGCAGCAACTGCAAACAGAGCATGAGAAAACGGCGAGAGACGGATTGAGTGCCTTCATTAGTTCTTTCTCTCTCCCTCTCTCTCTCTCTCTTCTTCTCTCTCTTTCTCTTATATACATATAGTGTAGGAGAGGCGTTGCCGAGCTCGTCCTCGAACATCTCGCGTCATCATCCTTTTCTACGTTAAAAGTAAATAAACAGAAATGTAGTAAAAATAAAAATTTTGAGTATGAATCATATTTTGGTAATATGAGTTATGTTTGTAAATTTTGTTCGGCAGTATATTGGAAAGAAGAAAATCATAAATCAATTTGTTGCAGTAAGGGTAAAATAATTTTGTCTCCGTTAAGTATATATAATAAAACACTAAAGAATCTATTATTATATGATAATAATTTTCGAACTTTAATCAGATATTATAATAACTTATTTTGCTTTGCTACATTTAGTGCAAACGTAAAATACGAAAAGAAAAAAGCTATTTATAATTTAAAAATTCAAAGACAAGTTTGTCATATAACGCCAAATACTTTATTACCAAAAAAAAATACAGAACCTTCGTGTGGTCAATTATATATACATATGATGACAATACTGCAATTGAAATGAAAATAAAAAGTCATAAAGATTTAACTCAAGAACATTTAAAATTATTGACTGAAGTTTTAAATAGTAATCCTGATGCTAAACAGTATAAATATTTTCACGAAATAACTAATACAGAGAAACTTTAAAATTATAAATTATATGTTGTTCGTAAGAATAATAATCAAAAACATAATTATACTAAACCATTAACGTCGGAATATGCAGCTATAATTATTTCCAAATCAGGAATCTCTCATAATTATGATCTATGCGTTTATCAAAAAAATAGTTCTAATGAAAAAGAATACACATATTTAAGTAAATTATCACATCATGATGACCCAATGGTATTTCCATTATTTTTCCCTTCAGGAGATTTAGGCTGGAGTATTGGCTATACTAAAAAACCATATGATTCAAAAGAAAACCTTCTAACAATATTACAGCACTATTCTTATAGATTAGCTTACAGACCAAATTCAGAAAATTTCAATCCACTTTTATTTAGAGGGAGACTAACCCAACAATTCTTTTTACATGCCTATATTATGATAGAAAACAATAGAATGAATTATTTTAGGCAGAAACAAAAAAAATTACGTATTGAATGTTATCAAGGTTTGAGGGATCATGTTATAAATAGTGTATTAAATATATCAGAAAATTTTGAAAAAAAAAGAAAGACTAGGAAATATTTTTGTACTACCAGCAACTTATATAGGTAGTCCTAGATATATGCAGCAACATTATCAAGATGCAATGGCAATAGTAAGAAATATTGGTCGACCTGATTTATTTATAACTATGACGTATAATCCTAAGTGGAAAGAATTAAAAAATGTATTAACGACATTTCCTATCGGAACTACGCCCAATGATATACCAAATATTAAAGTTAAATTATTTTATACAAAATTTAAGTGTTTACTTAACGATATAGAGAAACATCAAATTTTTGGAAATGCTTTAGTTTATGTGTATACTATTGAATTTCAGAAAAGAGGATTACCGCATGCACATCTTGTAGTAACATTAGATTATAAAAATAAATTAATGACACCAGAAGCTATTAATAAACACATTTCTGCTGAGATACTTTCTAATAATGATAAAAAATTACAAAAATTAGTTATAAAATATATGTTACATGGACCACATAGTGAAAATTCTCCGTGTTACGATAAATGTAAAGACGTTCGTAAACAAAATTTTCCTAAACCTTTTCAATCGTCAACAACATTTAAAAAAAATGATTATCCTCAATATAAACGAACAAATAATTCTTCTGATAATTACACATATCGACTTAAAAGAAGTAAAAAAATTATTCCAGTAGATAATTCAATGGTAGTTCCTTACAATAAATTTTTATTAGAAAAATATAAATGTCATATTAATGTTGAATATTGTGCTTCAATTCAAAGCATCAAATATATTTTTGATTATATACATAAAGGTAGTGATAGAGCTTTTTGTACATTAAAAAAAATGATGACAAAAGAAATGGAATATATGATGAAATTACTGAATATATTGATGGCCGGTACTTGAGTCCAATGGAAGCAGCATGGCGGTTACAAAAATTTCCCTTATGTGGAAGGAGTCATACTGTTATCCGATTAGCAGTTCATACAGAAAATCAACAAAAAATTGTTTTTGAAGAAAATTATGAAATAGATGCTCTTGATAATTGGAAAACAACTTTAACAGCGTGGTTTGACTTGAATAAAAATGATAAATTTGCAAATAATATAAAATACGTTAATATACTGCATTATTATATATTTAACGCAAAAAAAGTTTGGGTAAAACGTGAACGTGAACAAAAACATTATGCTATTGGACGTTTAAATATAGTATCTCCAAAAGATTCTGAAAGATTCGCTTTAAAATTAATATTAAGTCGTATAAAAGGCGCTACATCCTTTAAAGATTTACGTACATATAAAAATGTAACGTATAATACTCATAAACAAGGTGCGACTGCAATGGATTTAATAGAAAACGATTTATAAATTTTAAAAATTTTTGAAGAAGCATGTCGTATCATGTTACCTTTTCAATTACGTAAATTTTTTACTTCGTTTCTACTAACAGAAAATATTCAAGCCAATATTATTTGGGAAAATTTTAAAAAATACTTTAATGAAGATTTTCATGAAAATAAAGGTAACTTAGCTTTAGATCATATAAACAAATTATTATTGTTGGAAGATTTATCTTGTACAGATTTTGGATTACCTGAACCTGATCCCATCATACGAGGGTTATTTGACAAGTACCTAGCCTCACCGCCAGATGGTGCCACTATCGCACCAGAAATACACTACAGTGCAGTATCTTCCTGTAAACGGTTACAGACGAAATTTCAGCCGGATCGGAGTTGTAGTTTATTTTTGAGAGCGTGTGAAAGCAAATGTGTCCGTTGATTTTTGAAAAAATGGAGAAAGAACAATATCGGTCGGTAATTCGATTCTTGTTGGAAGGGAAATCGCGCAGTGAAATTAAAGAACGCTTGGATGCAGTGTATGGGGATGCTTCTCCTTCGATGGCGACCGTTAAATTTTGGTATAACGAGTTTCAACGTGGTCGTACGTCGGTTTTTGATGATCCACGCCCAGATGCTCCGAAAACAGCCACTACGGAGGAGAACGTGACAAAAATACACGATATCGTTTTGTCAGACCGCCGATTAAAGGTGCACGAGATAGCTGCGATAGTAGGCATCTCAGAAGAACGCGTGTGGCATATCCTACATGAGATTTTAGGCATGAGGAAGCTGTCAGCAAGGTGGGTGCCGCGTTTGCTGACTGCAGACAACAAGCGCATCCGTGTGACCAGTTCAGAGCAGTGTTTGGAGCTGTTTAATCGCAATCCAAAAGAGTTTTTGCGTCGTTACGTGACCGTCGACGAAACATGGATTCACTACTACACTCCAGAGACCAAGGAGCAGTCAAAACAGTGGACCTTACCCGGTGAACCTGCTCCGAAGAAGGCGAAGACGGTCCCGTCGGCCGGAAAGGTGATGGCCACTGTTTTCTGGGATTCTCAAGGTGTGATTTTTATTGACTATCTGGAGAAGGGCAAAACGGTCACAGGACAGTACTACGCCGAACTATTGAGCCGATTTGACGCCGTGTTAGAAGAAAAACGGCCCCATTTGTCTAAAAAGAAAGTACTTTTCCACCACGATAATGCACCGGCTCACACTTCTGCACTCGCCACGGCTAAATTGGTCGAATTACGCTACGAACTGCTGACCCATCCACCGTATTCTCCAGATTTGGCTCCGTGCGACTTTTTTTTGTTTCCGAACCTAAAAAATTCGCTCGCCGGGAAGAGATTCCACTTCAATAACGAAATAATCGCCGCCACGGAGGCCTATTTTGCAAACCAAGAGAAAATATTTTTTTCAACGGGGTTAAAAAAATTGGAACACCGCTGGACCAAGTGTATTCAACTAAAAGGAGACTACATTGAAAAATAAATTTTATTTTTTGTAAAATTTTGGTGTTTTCATTTGTAGGCTAGGTACTTATCAAATGACCCTCGTAAATGATATAAAATACGATAGTAAAATAATTTCAATTAGTAAGGAAATATTCGAAGATATGTTTACAAAATTAAATGAAGATCAAAAATTTATTTTCAAACAACTTATAAAAAATATAAATAAAATAAATTTTATAGACGGTCCTGGAGGTTCGGGTAAAACATTTTTATATAAAACTTTAATTTATTATTTTCTATCAAAAGGAAAAAAACCGCTGCCAATTCATTGGCATCTAGCTTCCTCAAAATAATTTTTTGATTCCTTTTATTAAATTAAAATTCGAAATATAAATTTTTCTGTCCTCCGGCCGGAAAGCGCCAACTTTCCAGCCGCTGCGCGAAACGAAGTTGCCGCTTTCCGGCGCCGTCGAGCAGAAAAATAGTATACATACACATCCATACGGACATTTTCTAAAAATAGTGTATTTCGATTCCAAATTTGCTAAATAACATTTCTAACACATTATCTCATAAACTTTTTTTTTATTATCACAAAGCTTCCTCTAGGAGGAAGCAATATTATATCAATGGCTTGGACTGGTATAGCGTCTATTCTATTACCCAAAGAAATGACTAATCATAGAACCTTTAGATTACCATTAGATTTAAATAGTATTGAAAATCCTTTTTTAAAATTAGAATCAGATAAAAAGAAATTAAAAGAAACAGAAGTCATAATCTGGGATGAAGCATCTATGATACCCAAAAAAGCTTTAGAAATTATTGACAGAACTTTAAGAGATTTATGTACAAACGATTTACCTTTTGGGGGAAAATTAATAATTTTAGGAGGTGATTTTCGACAAATACTCCCAGTAATGGAAAACGGATTTAGAAGTGCTATAATTGAAGACACTATTAAATATTCTGAACTTTGGCATTTATTTAAAATTTTCAAATTAAAACACAATATTCGTTCTCAGAATAATGAATTCTCAAAATTATTATTACAAATTGGAGACGGTAATATAAATCCTTTTATAATACCTAATAATTGGAGAACTAACGATGTTTTCTTACAAATTTATAAAAATATTAATAAAATAAATGATTATGATCGTGTTATTTTAACACCTCATAATGAAGTCATTAAATTTTTGAATAAAAAAATTTTAATGTTATTAAATGGGGATAAGAAGTATAATAGTACAGATTATGCGACTCATAAAGGTGTTGATCAAAGTGATGACAACTTTCATCTACTTTTTCCAATAGAAATATTAAACAATATTTATGAAGGTTTGCCACCTCATAAATTAGATTTAAAATTTAATGCTATTGTTATGTTAATTAGAAATTTGAGTATACACGATGGTTTCTGTAACGGTACTAGACTTAAAATAACCAAATTATTTAGATATAATATTGAAGCAGAAATATTAACAGGAGAAAATGTAGGTAATAGATTTTTTATTCCAAGAATTACATTAAATATAGGAGAATCTTCTTCATTACCGTTTATTCTTTATAGAAAACAGTTTCCATTAACATTAGCATTTTGCATGACCATTAATAAATCTCAGGAACAAAGTTTTGATTATGTAGGGTTATACATCAAAAGGCAATTATTCTCACACGGTCAATTATATGTTGCTTTATCACGATGTAGAAATCCAGATAACATATATATGGGACGTTTCATGTCAAATCGATCAAGGCGCTCGGCAAAATTTGAGGACACTTACAAAACTGATTTTTTGCTAAAAAAATTTGTCTTTCCAAGTACTTTAAGATGTTATATGGCAGAATTCATAAATCCAATATGGCGGCCCAATATGGCGCCTGGAAGTGTAAAAAAAAACCAAGATTCATCCAATTAACTACCGCCAGTGAACATATTATTGATGAATCCCCCTCCAAATGACCTTAATAGGGCTTTCGAAATCGCTGTTCATAAATCTTGTTATTTTCAGACGATTCAAGATTTTTATATAACTGCTTAGTAAACCATAAATCACAAAATTTTTATGCAAACAAAGATCAATGGCCGATTTTACAGACAAAACAAGTTAGGGTAGTCATTTCGTATGTTTTTAAAGTCAATTAATCATAAATTTAAGTCAGTTCGACAGTATCTTATCACTTTGTGATCCTAACCTCGAAAGATATTGAGAAATCAGGACTTTATATTCATATCGCGAATTAAATCATTAGAGACTACTTATTTCTCATATTTTTGAGACTGCTAAATCGTAATTTAAAGTAGGTTCGGGGGGGGGGGGGGGGTCCAGATTTTCGACGATTCACTATAAAATTGAAGTCAACTATAGATGTTTTTCAGTTCCACAAATGATAATGCAGATTGTTCTTAATTTCGAAATTCTAAATTACGAAAATCATATTTACAAATGTAACACTTTACCTACTGTCCAAAACATCGAATTTCATTGATAGAATTTTAATAGGGGTACAATATAGATACTTCGAAATAAATCATTAGAAACAGCTTATATTTGCTTTGAGGTCGTATTAATGAAATTCGATGTTTTGGACAGTAGGTGAAGTGTTACATTTGTAAATATGATCTTCGTAATTTAGAATTTCGAAATTAAGAACAATCTGCATTATCATTTGTGGAACTGAAAAACATCTATAGTTGACTTCAATTTTATAGTGAATCGTCGAAACTCTGGACCCCTCCCCCCGTAGGTTCGATAGTAACAAGCCACGTTCTGATACTAACCTCAAAAAGATTTTTTTTTAACGAAGTGTGCGAAACTCGCCTTCTCGTGCTTGTTTTGCGTGCACGAAGTAGCTGTTTTACACACGACGTGCGCGAAAGTCGCGTATGCGCAGATCAATTTACTTTCGCGCACGCCGTGCGAGAAACAGCTACTTCGCGCACGCAAAACAAACAACAAGGCTAGTTTCACACACTCCGTTAAAAAAAATAGAGTTCGATACACGTGACCGAAAAGGGTCATCATTGCACGGGTGTTTTTGTCACCCTCGCTTCGCTCGGGCGACAAACTACACCCATGCGAAAATTCGCACTTGTATTGAAAATAACTATTTTAATCCTCGCAATGCTCGACATTCTTAACCTAAACACCAAAAAGACTTGACAGAAGCTATTTCTCCTAATAAATCGTGTAACAATTTAACAGCTTGATTTAATCAGTGCGCAGTCCAACCATTAAGAATGTCGAGCATTACGAGGATTAAAAAAATCTTTTTGAGGTTGGTATCAGAACTTGGCATGTTACTATCGAACCTACTTTAAATTACGATTTAGCAATCCCAAAAATATGAGAAATAAGTAGCCTTATCGTAAGTAGATTTAATTCGCGATATGGATATAAGTCCTGATTTCTCAATATCTTTTGAGGTTAGGATCACAAAGTGATAAGATACTGTCGAACTGACTTAAATTTATGATTAATTGACTTTAAAAACATACGAAATGACTACCCTAACTTGTTTTGTCTGTAAAATCGACCATTGATCTTTGTTTGCATAAAAATTTTGTGATTTATGGTTTACTAAGCAGTTATATAAAAATCTTGAATCGTCTGAAAATAACAAGATTTATGAACAGTGATCTCGAAAGCCTTATTAAGGTCATTTGGAGGGGGATTCATCAATAATATGTTCACTGGTGGTAGTTTACTGGATGAATCTTGATTTTTTTTACACTTCCAGGCGCCATATTGGGCCGCCATATTGGATTTATGAATTATGCCATATAGCATCTTAAAGTACTTGGAAAGACAAATTTTTTCAGCAAAAACGTTGTACATATACAAAATAATTTAGAAAATTCATTAGAAATCGAAAATATTGTTTGGGAAGAAATTCTTGATAATTAAAAAAAACAATTAGTTATATAAGTAAATATGTATATATATTTATTGCATATATTTATTAAAAAATATATTCATATATATTCAAAAACCAAATTTTTCAATATAAAATATACGCAATAAAAGTATAAAATAAAGGAGAAATTATTTGAATGATAAGATATTTTAATAATTAGCTAAATGAAAATTGTATATAAAATTTAATTAAGTTTCGATTTGATCCATATAAAAATACAAATAAAATCAAAGAAAAGATTTTTAAATCAAACTTTTTAAAGTGATTATGCTCTTATATTTTCAAAAAACAAATTTCACAATATAAAATATACGCAATAATAGTATAAAATAAATGAGAAATTGTTTAAACGATATTATAAGAGTTCTAAATCAATAGCTAAAATGAAATCGGGATACGAAATTTATTTAAGTTTCAGTTTATACATAAAATAATAAAAATAAAATGCAATAAAATATTTTTAAATCAAAATTGATAGCGTAAATGTACTCTTATATATTCAAAAAAATCACTACCTTGAAAATAAATAGGTTCAAAGTCTTCAAGGTCTTATTTTTCAAAGTTGGGGGGTTGACGAGCGGAGCGAGTAGGGGGCGCAACCCCCTAGTATATATATATATATATATATGGGTCGTTCTTGTACTTTTCGATCATAACCGGTCGCAGGGGGTCAACCGTTTTTCTCGCTGATTTTTCCTGTGAAAGTACATATAAAAAACCACTGCCAATTCATTGGCACGTAGCTTCCTCAAACTTAATTTACTGATTCCTTTAATTAATTTTTAATTCCAATATTTAAAATTTAATACTTCAGAAAGACAGAAATAACAAAACTCCAACATAATTTATTCTAATTTTTATAGATTATACATTTCCACAAAATTTCACATACATAAAATATATATCACAATTGCCTATAAATTTGCAACTGATGTTTAGAGCTCTATGTATTTGAATGTAATTTATAGCATTCGAAACATAATTAAATTACCTATATTTTCTAAAAAAAATTAATTTTCTAGCTATCACGGTTCTTTTGTTATTAACAGAAATGTAAAAATTTTAAAATTAAAAGAAAATCCTCAAGAAATAGATTTCAAAAATGTCTAGAAAAATTTTAACCTCAAATATCTCTGAAATTTATGAACCAATCACTTTGTCAAAAGAACTCATCCGAGAACTATCAATAATATACCTCTACAATGAATTTTGAAGCGAATAAGACAATTTTACTCTTGTAATAGTTGAACATATAAAACTCATTTTTTTCATTTTTCAATTTTTACGTTTTTGTTAATAACAAAAGAACCGTGATAGCTAGAGAATTAATTTTTTTTAGAAAATATAGGTAATTTAATTCTCTTTCGAATACCACCCACCCCATTTAGATACATAGAGCCGTTCTCGAGAAATTACGATTTAAAAAAAAATTGAAAAAAATTTTAATCTCAAATATCTTCGAAATTTATGGATCAATCCTTTTGCCCAAAGAACTCACTCGATTGGTATACAAAATCTACCCCTACAAAGAATTTCAAAGTGATTAAGCCAATTTTACTATAGTTATTGAACGACAAAAAAAATCACTTTTTTTTATAAATTATTTTTTTTCTCAAAAAATAATGAATAAAAAAACCTAAAAATGTAGTAAGTAATAACCAAAAAAATATTCATGTTAATATCTTTTTTTAATTTCGAAATATCACCTATTTACAAAAAATTACGTTTTTATCAATAACTTATGACGAAATATAGCTACCGACTTTTTTTTTTTTAATTGTAGATAATTTTATCAAGGAGCGTGGGAGCGCTCCGAAGGCAAGTATAGAAGAAGCCTAAAAGGAGCGACCCGTGCTACATATACATTGAAATGGATGTACGAGAAATTCAATCCGCTTATATACCTATGCGTTAGTTTTAACTATAAAACGTATCCCTCTTAATCGAAAGCTATTTCATTGCTCTACTCAAATCAAAAGATTTTATTTAAAAAGATTATCTCGTTCAAAAGACATAGACAACTGAATATTTTTATGTTCGTTTTCCTTTCCGAACTTTTCTTCTTGTTATTCCGATATCCGGTTTGCAGCTCTTACGACACTTCCGCTTGTCGTCTATCTTACGCTTGTATATCTATATATATCTGGTCGACTTAACCTTACGCATAATAACATATTAGTTGTTGATAATAATATTTCAAAAAGTATATTTCAAAAAGATCTGAAAAAGTCAACTAATGGTGAGAAGAATTTATCTATCTACACGTGTGTATCAATCAAAATGGGAAAAATAACTTGTATTTATTAGATAAGTATACTTATAATTCAATGGCTAAATGTTAAATTGCTAAACTCATTTTTAAAAAATTGATACTTTGTTTGATTTTTTATTTTTACAGAGATCTATTATACAATACCTTTTTCAAGTCATTTGGAGATATATATACAGATTTGGAGATATATATATATATATATATATATATATATATATATATATATATATATATATATATATATATATTCCCGTGTCTGGGCGACGACGACCTAACCTTACACATCTTATTTACATACACAGATGTTACAAATGTTATCATATCGTCGTGAGTTAGTTTAAAATTAAAATTAGTTAATTAATATATATTCAAAGATCTCAAGTAGTCAACTGGTGATAGAAGAATTCATCTATTCATATATCAATCAACGGGGATTTTATTAGATAAGTATTGAACAGCAAAATGTTAAATGGCTACAATCATTTTAAAAAAATTGATACTTTGTGTGAATTTTTTTATAGGCCGTTGTTATATGTACGACAGATTTCCTAACCTCAAAAAATGTACAACATGTATTAATAGATGAAAGGATACTTGAAAATTTTTAAAATTACATAAATTTTGGCAATTAGGTATTGGTAATTGACTAAAGAAATAATATTCCTTCTTGTGTGGAAACTATTTTCTTGTGAAAAGTACACGATAGTAAAGTACGAACTTTACGATGGATGTGTTAAAAACGTTATTTGTACGACAGATTTCCAAACCTCAAAATGTACGATATACATATTAAAACATGAAAGGACACTTGGAAATTTTGACAATTTTTGATAATTGACTAAAGAAATAATATTCTTTCTTGTGTGGAAACTATTTTTTTGCCTGTTATATCAAAATTCTCGTTACTGAAACGATGAGTATTTTTGTCGCGGTAGACAAATCTGTCGTACATATAGTAACGCCGTTTTTTATATTTACAGATTATACAAGATTTGTTTACAGTCATTGAAATTCAATTTTGAATTAACTTGGATGATTGTACAACGTAGACAAATGCTGAAAGCCTTATTCATTCTATTTTGAATATGTAATATAGCCAATAATGTTGAGGAGTTCTAATTGTGTACTGTCTGAAAAATCTAATTTTGAATTAGCAAAAATGAACGAGTGCCCTCATGACCCTGCTGGTTATTTTGTTATTAATGGAAAGAAAAAGTTATTTTAATACAAGAACAGACGTTTAGGAATAGAATTATATTAAAGAAGATAGTAAGAATATAGTACTAACTCAAGAAAGAAAAACAAAACCAATATTAGTCCACGGAAGAGCAGGCAAATACTATTTACAATACAATATTTTTCAAGGTGTATCTATGTATTCTCAACATGAAAATTTTTCATGAGATATAATTTTAGAAGAATATTAAAAGTTTGTCTTCGTATTTGACAGGACGAATAGAGGACTTGGATGTCCATGAAGAAAATGACAGTTTCATTGCTTTCAACGAATAACACATAAAACAAACAACAACTAAGATGTTTATTTAGACAGTATTGGATTCAAAGTACGAAAAAAGTATTATGTTTTGAAGTAAGTTTTTAAAAAATAGGAAAAAAAAATTGTGATTTTCATAGTTCGTCTATCTAGTAAATAAAATACAGGTAAAATGTGTTGCATGAAGTGTTATATCACATTTTAAAACTTGTACTTAAAATCAGTTTGAAATGTTTTGAGAATAGAACATGTGTGTATTAATAAATAATTATGTGTTATGAGGTTCATAAACTTCATAATAAGCTTTTGCGTAGAAGAAAATATTACTAAGTGACACGCGAGGTTATAAATATACAATATAATTTTCAGTGTTTTGTCTAATAATAAATAAAATATAGTACTGGTATGACGTGTTACGTGAAGTGTTTATAATCAATTTTTAAAACTTCTATTAAAAATCAGTTTCAAATGTTTTGAAAATAGCTCAAGTGTGTATTAATAAATAATTACGCGTTATGAGGTTCATACACTTCATAATAAGCTTTGGCATAGAAGAAAATATTGCTAAGTGACACGTGAGGATTATAAATATACAATATAATTTATGATGCCTATTTGAAATATTGTGGTCTGAGCCTTGATTTAAAAAGCATCTGTAATCTTTAAAAAACTTAGTCGATATCAGTGCTATGCTGTTGTACATATTTATTCAAGTGCCAATGAAAAGATTATATCTAATGAACATGGAAGTACTGAAAAGAGCAAAAATGATGTGTTATTGCGAAAATTTCAAAGAATGAAAGTGCTCAGTAATCTATTTTATGATTTTCTCATGGTAGGAGATGTCAAAATGTTTCAGAGAAGTTTTTAGTACATATTTTTCTATACAAGATTCAGATAATAATAATGTTTAATTCATCAACTAGTTGTGTTTTTAATTTTACAAGATTATGTGTATGATGAAAAAAAAATATTATGAAAAAGAAATGTGTTTTGTGAAAAAACTTAGTATCAGGTGCTGTTATATAATGGTAGTTAACTTGGCAAACTTTCAGCTTCGCATTTTTAGGCTAGAGGATTAGGTGACTTCAGAGAAATAGATACGAAAGAGTAGTTTTTAAAAAACTTTGTACCGCCTGCTGCTATGGAAATGGCAGTTGACAGGCGAACTCAACTTTTCAGCCAACTTTAAGCTTCGAGTTTTATAAAAGCAAGAGAATCAGCTGGTGATACAGAGATTTGAATTGTAATTCTGATAACTTGTACTTTTGTTTTTTATTCCTTGCAATAGCTACAAAGAAAAAATATATTATTGTTATCTTTTTTAACAACTTTAAGTTCTCTGTTGAAATACTAATATAAGTTTAATGTTTTTATCCAAACAATCTTGCTCTCAACAACTGTCCAACTCTCTACAAAGAACTTGACGGAAGCTTAAATGCTTTTTGAAACAATTATATAATAAACACTTTTAAAAAATATTTTTTAAACTATTTTCTATAATTCCTAAAAAACATTTTCTATTTCTCACAAAACTGATTTTTGCTATTTAAATTATCTCTTTACAATATTTGTTTGTATGTATTTGCTATGAAAATGTTTTCTTTTTCTTACAAAAATCATTTTTCTTATCTGTAGTACTACTCATTAAATTAAAGTCGTACTTCCAATAAGAATCATTTCTGTAAATTATTCATTATTATATTTTCTCTACAAAATATCTCCAAAAATGGCCCATCACTACATCTTTTAAAAAATCCTTTAATAAATTATTTTACAAAACTTCTACAATCCTTTAATAGTATATTACGCACCAAGGGAGGAAAAAACTTGGACAGTCCACAGCTCGTGTAAATTGCCACCCGAGCCGAAGTCGAGCCGAAGGCAAACACGAGCTCTGGGCTGGCCAATTTTACTCCCGTGGAGCGTATACTATATTTTGCCTAGCGAGGTTGAAAATACAACCTTTGCGATCGGGCGCCGGGAGCCAAAGTGGTACTTTCGGCCCGCTAGGCAAAAAAAAAATTTTGCAAGCAACGAGAAATTCTTTTCCAAAATCTTTACAATCACTTTACAAAAACTTTTACAAACGATAAGAATTTTTTCGGAAACCATTGGAATTATTTTCCGAAACCTATATAATATCCTAAAAAATTATTTACGTTTTATTTTATGAAAAGGAATTCTGCAAATCAATAATAAATTTTTGCGTTCTAAAGTCGAACTAAATTTCTTTCACGCGGATACTGAAAGTCAAACTCAAAAAAGTTGTGAAATCAATTAAAGTGTAGTTCTATACTTAACAAACATTATTTATAATGCACTTTTACTCTTAAAAAGTTGTGAAATCTCTCTAAAAAATTTGTTTACAAAAGTAAAAACTTATAGGCAAGAATAAGTTTGGTTACTATTCCATGTAGTTTTATACTTAACAAACATTATTTATAATGTACTTTTACTCTTAATTAAAAAGTTGTGAAATCTCGATCTCTAAAAATTTTTTTACAAAAGTAAAAACTAATTTAAAACGTTTGTGAATAACAATACTACCATTTAATAATGGGTCTGAAGTTTGCAACGTTGAAGTCCAACGAAATAAAAAAAGTAATTCATTTTGCTTCACGTTTATATTAAATAATATTAATTTTGCATGTAGATTTAGTATTTTATAGTATAAATTAACTTTAAAACAAAGGTTTAGATAAAATTTCCATTGTTTAATAACTTTAATTAATCGTAAAAAATTATTTCGTTGCATTCCAACGATGCAAACTTTAGACCCATATTTAATAATGATATTAAAAATATACCTTAATGAACTCTCATAACGTTATCACACAATCTAATTATTATTTTCTCTTAAAAAGTTGTGAAATAAATCTCAAAAAACATTTTACAAAAGTTTAAACTAAGGCAAGTATTAGTCTCTCGCTCATCCTCCCTCTCCCTCCCTTTCTCCACCTGTCGCTCTCTCGCCCTCTCCCTTTCTTCCTCTCTTTCCCTCCCCTCTCTATCTCCCTCTCTCCCTCTCTCTCTCTCAACAACCGTCAAACTGAGTACCAAAAATATTAATGAGGGCTTCAATATTTTTTTAAGACAATCAACACGTTTTTTAAAAGCCAATTTTTTAAGTACGTTCTCTAACAACACAATTTCTCTAGCCCTTTTAATTCTTCTAGTCTCGTCTATTCAATAAGCACTTTTTACAAATGGGAATAATTTTTTTCATGACTGTACAAATAATAATATTATTAATATAAAACTTTCTACGAAAGTATAAAATGAGGCAAGTATAGACGTTTTTTCTACATAATCTATAAAAAAACAACCCAATTTTTCTAGACCTTTTATTTATTCGAATCTCATCTATTCAATAAGCACTCTCTACAAATGGTAATCATTTTTTTCATGATTGTACAAATAATAATAATATTGTTAATATAAAACTTTCTGCGAAAGTATAAAATAAGGCAAGTATAGACGTTTTTTCTGTAATAATATCTATAAAATAATAATATTTATGATTTTGTAAAAGAAATCAAATAAATACCAGTGAAAAAATCGGCATGGTGTGGTTTGTGCATATAAGAATTATGCACATATTTATTGTGCACACTTTAGCATTGGAGTATACACATAGATATAGATATACACCAATGCTAAAGTGTGCACAATAAATATGTGCATAATTCTTATGTGCACAAACCACACCATGCCAAAAAATCTTTTACTTCTTTGACTCATTGTATGCTGAACAAATTGTATGTAAGTAAGTACATACAAATTGTTCACTGCAAATCAAACAAACGAAAGTTGTGAAATCAATTATCAATAGTCAAGTAATGCAAATAACTCTCGGAAACTGCTGTATGACTGTTCTCAGAAATGTATTCAAATTTGTTCATCTTTCTATACAAATTAAACACAAGAAAGTACTGAAATAATATAAAACTTTCTACGAAAGTATAAAATAAGGCAATTATAGACGTTTTTCTGTATAAATCTATAAAATAATAATATTTATGATTTTTTAAAAGAAATCAAATAAATACCAGTCAAAAAGTCTTTCACTTCTTTGAGTCATTGTATGCTGAACAAATTATATGTAAGTATTCAAATTGTTTACTGCAAATCAAACAAATGAAAGTTGTGAAATCAATTATCGATAGTCATGTAATGCAAACATCTCTCGGAAACAACTGTATGACTGTTTTGAGAAATGTATTCAAATTTGTTCATCCTTCTATACAAATTAAACACAAGAAAGTACTGAAATCAATTTATTGTAGTCAAGTACCCATAAGATAACTTGACTGACATAATAGAACTTTTCGTACCTTGCGTGTAAAATTACATGTAAAATTACATTTTATGCCCACGTTGTAACTTCAAAAATATTCAGCCAGTGGGCTTAAAGTATTACTTAACGCCTAAGAGGTGCAATAGCTCACATACTCCTATACAAAACCTTATAGAACCTACGCACTTTACGCCCGTGTAGGTGAAAATTATTTTATGACTATTATGCTTTCTTTTCATTTCTAAAATTCATAAGAATTTTTTCAGATATTTACGAAAAGTCAAAATTTTGAACTTTCTATAGTTCTATAATATTACGCATCTTGGGAGGACAAGAGAAGCCTAGAGCTTCTCTAGCAGGTGGTTCTCCAATCTCCCACACATACTTGGCGGGCCCGACGGTTTGCAGTTTACCGGTGGACTTTGTAAATGTAGAAATCTAAATTTTTGCATAAATTCATTAAAAATGTTTATACGTATAAGTCCACTATATTTAATAAATAATTACAATGACTCTAATTTTTAATTGATACGTTTCAAATATATCATCCCTACATATGTGCAGAATCTCATGATTTACTTACATTACCCAAAATATTTTTCCTTGTGTCCGTCGTTTTTAAAGAGGAATGAAATAAAAATGCATATAAATTGTATTAACAAATCTACTCAAAAGTGCTTTAGATTTTACTAACCATTTTATAAGCCACCTATTTTTTATCCTTTTCCGGCGTGTAAATATCATGTAAGATCTCATGTGAGTATTTCAGCCATCAGATCTCATATGAGATCATATAATATATAATGTTATCTGCAATTTTATATATTATGGGATGATCTCATATGAAATCTCATATGAGATCTGATGTCCGATATTCACATATATGAGATCTCATATGATATTTTCACGCGGGTTTGCAATTTCTATTTAAAAACAGAGTGATACATTCATGGATCAGTATTTAATATGTAAATGCAACCCATTTATACATTTCATCTGATCTTTATATATGAAAATGACCATATGTCTACACCTTGAACTGCAAACCGTCGGGCCCGCCAAGTATGTGTGGGAGATTGGAGAACCACCCCTGCTAGAGCAGCTCTAGACTTCTTTATCCTCCCAAGATGCGTAATATTATAGAACTATAGAAAGTTCAAAATTTTGACTTTTCGTAAACATCTGAAAAAATTCTTATGAATTTTAGAAATGAAAAGAAAGCATAATAGTCATAAAATAATTTTCACCTACACTGGCGTAAAGTGCATAGGTTCTATAAGGTTTTGTATAGGAGTATGTGAGCTATTGCACCTCTTAGGCGTTAAGTAATACTTTATGCCCACTGGCTGAATATTTTTGAAGTTACAACGTGGGCATAAAATGTAATTTTACACGCAAGGTACGAAAAGTTCTATTATGTCAGTCAAGTTATCTTATGGGTACTTGACTACAATAAATTGATTTCAGTACTTTCTTGTGTTTAATTTGTATAGAAGGATGAACAAATTTGAATACATTTCTCAAAACAGTCATACAGTTGTTTCCGAGAGATGTTTGCATTACATGACTATTGATAATTGATTTCACAACTTTCGTTTGTTTGATTTGCAGTAAACAATTTGAATGCTTACATATAATTTGTTCAGCGTACAATGACTCAAAGAAGTGAAAGACGTTTTGACTGGTATTTATTTGATTTCTTTAAAAAAATCATAAATATTATTATTTTATAGATTTATACAGAAAAAACGTCTATAATTGCCTTATTTTATACTTTCGTAGAAAGTTTTATATTATTTCAGTACTTTCTTGTGTTTAATTTGTATAGAAAGATGAACAAATTTGAATACATTTCTGAGAACAGTCATACAGTAGTTTCCGAGAGTTATTTGCATTACTTGACTATTGATAATTGATTTCACAACTTTCGTTTGTTTGTTTTGCAGTGAACAATTTGTATGTACTTACTTACGTATAATTTGTTCAGCATACAATGAGTCAAAGAAGTAAAAGATTTTTTCACTGGTATTTATTTGATTTCTTTTACAAAATCATAAATATTATTATTTTATAGATATTATACAGAAAAAACGTCTATACTTGCCTTATTTTATACTTTCGCAGAAAGTTTTATATTAACAATATTATTATTATTTGTACAATCAGGAAAAAAATGATTACCATTTGTAGAGAGTGCTTATTGAATAGATGAGATTCGAATAAATAAAAGGTCTAGAAAAATAGGGTTGTTTTTTTATAGATTATGTAGAAAAAACGTCTATACTTGCCTCATTTTATACTTTCGTAGAAAGTTTTATATTAACAATATTAGTATTTGTACAGTCATGAAAAAAATTATTCCCATTTGTAAAAAGTGCTTATTGAATAGACGAGACTAGAAGAATTAAAAGGACTAGAGAAATTGTGTTGTTAGAGAACATACTTAAAAAATTAGCTTTTAAAAAACGTGTTGATTGTTTTAAAAAAATATTGAAGCCCTCATTAATGTTTTTGGTACTCAGTTTGACGGATGTTGAGAGAGCGAGGGAGAGAGGGCGATAGAGAGGGGAGGGAAAGAGAGGAAGAAAGGGAGAGGGCAAGAGAGCGACAGGTGGAGAAAAGGAGGAAGAGGGAGGATGAGCGAGAGACTAATACTTGCCTTAGTTTAAACTTTTGTAAAATGTTTTTTGAGATTGATTTCACAACTTTTTAAGAGAAAATAATAATTAGATTGTGTGATAACGTTATGAGAGTTCATTAAGGTATATTTTTAATATCATTATTAAATATGGGTCTAATGTTTGCATCGTTGGAATGCAACGAAATAATTTTTTACGATAAATCAAAGTTATTAAACAATGGAAATTTTATCTAAACCATTGTTTTAAAGTTAATTTATACTATAAAACACTAAATCTACACGCAAAATTAATATTATTTAATATAAACGTGAAGCAAAATGAATTACTTTTTTTATTTCGTTGGACTTCAACGTTGCAAACTTCAGACCCATTATTAAATGGTAGTATTGTTATTCACAAAAGTTTTAAATTAGTTTTTACTTTTGTAAAAAAATTTTTTAGAGATCGAGATTTCACAACTTTTTAATTAAGAGTAAAAATACATTATAAATAATGTTTGTTAAGTATAAAACTACATGGAATAGTAACCAAACTTATTCTTGCCTATAAGTTTTTACTTTTGTAAACAAATTTTTTAGAGAGATTTCACAACTTCTTAAGAGTAAAAGTAGATTATAAATAATATTTGTTAAGTCCTACATACAGAGAATTCATGATATATAAACAATATTTGTTCTAAATATTAAAAAAATCGAAAAAAAAATTTTGAAAATTAAAAAATGGCTATAAAAAAAATTAAATTTGACAAAAATAGAATATTGACCCCAATTGTGGAAACAAAATCTAAAAAAATGATCACTCTCCCGTTAAAATCGGTCGAGTAGATCATGAGATATCAGCATACACACACACACACACACACACACACACACACTCACACACACACACACACACACACACACACACACACACACACACACACACACACACACACACACACACACACACACACACACACACACACACACACACACACACGCACACACACACACACGCACGCACGCACGGACGCACGCACGCACACGGACGCGCACACACACACACATACACACACACATCCATACGGACATTTTCTAAAAATAGTGTATTTCGATTCCAAATTTGCTAAATAACATTTCTAACACATTATCTCATAAACTTTTTTTTTACTATCACAAAGCTTCCTCTATGAGGAAGCAAAAGTGAGAAAGCCCCAATATTAGCTCCCCATATCTAATATTGAGACATCTACACCGTGCTGATTTTCGAACAATTGTCAAAAAATGGCTATTTTCGAAAAATTCTGTACGGCTCGTTTTTTGATCGATGTGAATGATTAAAGAAGGAATTTTTTTGCTATTTTGTCAAATTTTAGAAAAAAAATTTGTGGATTATAAAGAACGTAATGAAATTTTTACACAAAGGAAAACGTGAATCTAAATATTTTTGTTTTTAAGGTTGCCTTTCAATCTTTGTAGTTCCTCGAGTTTTATAGATATTGAGATCGGACACAACCTATTTTCTTCCTCTTAAAAAGACGTTTCATTTTCACTCGGCCAACGATTGATTTGATTAACTGCAAGCAAACATAGAGCTTTTTCAAAATGGTCGATTTTCGAAAATCGCAATGTTGGTACCCCTGTAACTTTTTTCTATCAAAATCGATTGGGCTTGTATTGAGCGAAAAAAAAAGTTTTAACCTTCTAGAAAACGACGGAATTGGGTTCGTTCGGTTTTTTGGATATTTGCAAAAGTTACGAATTTTTCAAAATAGGTATTTTTCGTATACGTATCCATTAAGGGCGTATTACACCTAGTGGCTTCTGAGGCCAAAATCAGCTGAATCGATGGCTTTTCATGGGTCTAAATTACTTTAAATGCATGTATTTATTGTCCGAAGAGTTGAAAATATTAAAAATATTTTATTAAATAATTTTAAATTGCTAAAAACGACAAAGACTCTTAAAATTAAGAAATTAAAGTGGTTTTTAATCAAGTATTTTTAAAAATACTTAATCAAATAATTTTAATATTTCCAACTCTTCGGGCCATTACTGCATGAATTTTAAGTAATTTAGGACTTGTCCCATAAAAATTCATTGAATACTTTTTTTTAATTTCTCAGAAACCACTATGTGTAAGACCCACTTTAAGGAGGTTCGATACCGAAATGAAAAAGGTTACGTCATTCCAAAAACTAAATATTGTTGTTCTTCGATTGATGTTCTATTAGTGTGTGAAATTTCAGTTCGTTTGTCAACTCGGTTATGAAATTATTCAACTTCAAAGTTCAACTCTTTTACACGGGCTCTTATCGAAGTACCTTGGTAAAACACAAAACACTTAGGACGCGAGTCTTTAAAAAAGGTTAGAGCGAATCAAAAAACTACAGGCAATATAGCAAATATACAGGAGAATGTTTAAACGCAATCTGATCGCGATTGACAACGCCCATTCCGAGTACTGCGGCAAAACGTAAACATACGATTGAGTTCGTTGGCTGCGGGAGGGGGTGCGCGGTGAGCCCCACGCCCCGCGAGCGGTGAGCTATCGAACCACCTTAAGGTGGTTCCCTCGGTAAGAGAGAGACAGACAGCTTTGAGCGAGAGAGATAGAGAGTGCACGCTGGCGCGCTGAGCGTATATAACCCTCGAAACATATCAAGTTCTGCGAAAGCGATATATTTAAGAAGCTCTATCTTAATAATAAAACGATAAATCAACTTCATTCTTGCGCGAAAACATTCCTTATTATATATTCTATGAGTACATGAAATTCCAAGGCTGCATTGTAAACAGATACATAACGCGACAGTTTCGATATATATAGATATATCTCCCATGTAATCCGTGTAACTTTACACAGCAATTACTCAGAAGCTAAAAGATAAAATGCTCTGAAATTTGGATATGACATTCGTTATGTCTTTATTGACCTACGTGTGTTATTTCAAGTATGTGTTGAATCAACTCTGATCTCTAGGGAACCACCTTAATACGTAAAATACAATACACAAATCATCAGTTTCTTGTTTGAGCATCCGCAGCAAAATTTATATTTCGATACATATTTTTACTATCCCACTTTTTAAAACATTGTTTCTATATCAATAAAAGCTCGTCTGTAATAGTCCTGTCTCTTTTTCCATGAAAGATTCTTGTATCCGGGATCGTATATCCATAGATTATGTTTTCTATAGATTCATTTTGTTTATTTGAAACAACACTTTAAGCAATGAATATAGTTCGATCTATCAGCCTTTTACACAGCTTTGAGGAACAGATACAATGAGGAACAGATCCAAACGATAATGCGGTCACTACAATATTTTTAAAAATGGGATAGTAAAAATATGTATCGAAATATAAATTTTGCTGCGGATTCTCAAACAAGAAACTGAGGATTTGTGTTTTACGTATTAAAGGGGGTCTTACACATAGTGGCTTCTGAGGCCTTTTTAAAAAAAAGTATCCAATGAATTTTCATGGGACAAGTCCTAAATTACTTAAAATTCATGCAGTAATGGCTTGAAGTGTTGGAAATATTAAAATTATTTGTTTAAGTATTTTTAAAAATTGAAAAACCACTTTTAATTGCTTAATTTTGCTTAATATTTGAGACGTGATTTTTTTACGTGCCCATAAACTCATTTAAGGGGTGGAAACCACCGTTAAAGTTCACCCCCAAAAACAGTTTTTTTTTATATCTCCGGAACGAATTGGAATTTTTTGATGAAACAAAGTGGATATGATTCGCAATTGAAAAACGAATATTTGTGCAATATTTCTACCTAGAAGGGTAGCATCCCTTATTTTTTATAAAAGAAAACCCTAAAAATTTGACAATGTTTTCGCTCAAAAAATTACAAAATCGATTGAATCCCAAAAAAAATAATCGTATTATAAACAAATTAAAAAAATAAAGTTGAGGTGTCCCCGTGTTTTACGGAAAATACTTTTTACAAGGCGTAAACTACCCCTAAAACGGATATTAAGTTATTTCAATATTAAATATGTATATATAAATAAATTTTTTTCTTTTTTATACTGGGTACACAAAACTAATCAAAATTTAATAAATTAATTCGCTTAAAAAAATTTACCCCCTTCAGGGGGTAAACAACCTCTTATTACAATATTTGATTTTCGATCAACTAAAAAATAGTTTTTTCGTGCAACTGCGAGTAAGTAATTCTAAAACTTATTTTTTTGGCAAATTAAATATATAAATAGGTATATTGGTCCCTTGTACAAGGGTAAACTCCCCTTATTTAAAATTCAAAATTTAGATCTGAAAAAAAAACTAAAAGGGAGTAAATATTTTACTCTACTACAATATTTAAATGTACTGATGTGTCCTGAATACAACTCGAAAAGTAAAATGTTTTTATAAGCATAAACAAATTTTTTATTTATTCCAGCTTTTTTTACAACTGAAAAACATTAAACGATAACAAAAATTCTGATATTCGTAAAGGTAGTGCACGCTCCTATTCATGTACTATGAATAAAAAAAATCTTTTCAGAGTAATTTATTCGAATTTGTCAATAAATGATCTGTAATAATATAATATCTATACTTATTTTCATCATTCACCGACCTTCGACCGAAGATAAATTTGTATTTTTAACTCGTTCGTTTTATTTTTATTCCTTTATTTAGCTTCTGTTTTATAATCAACAGTCAGTTGTGTTTCATAGTTTTAAAACGTAAGACGATCATTGTTTTAAAAGTTGTTTTTATTACTATTATATATACTGTACAGTTTTTTAAATAAGTTTACGAAGAAAAATATTAAAATGTTTTTAAGAGAGTAACTGCTTGAGTTAAAGAGGTAAATATCTATTGCAAAATAATGTAATATTAGTTTTATTGTTTCTATTCTTCCAATTATAAATAATACTCATACTCATAATACGCATACTCTCTGAAATCTGAGGTTGTTGTAAGGGTAAGAAAAAATACACGTAAGTAAACATAACTTGTAGAGGGGTGTCTATAAGCTGCTCAGAGCCTTCTTCCCAATCTGGGCTATTCGAGTCTAGATTTTCTAATCTACCATACTAATTCTGTAGGTCGACCTAATTTATACTATTTTAGTATCGTAATATCAAAATGTAATGTTACAACGTATTGTTATAATTATAAAGCAATATATGAAAGTTCTATGAAGTAATTCTATGACATCACCATTGGTCAGCAATATTTATCTTTTCAATAAACTCCCTGTATTTTGTATATTATATATCAAGTATAAATTTAATTATTCCTTTTAAATCATTTTAAAAAACAGTTTTTGAATATCTTATAATATTTTACAAACATATATGTTATTATATTTTCGATGAATATTTAAGAATATTTTTCAAGTTCAGGAGTTGTTTTTGTAAAAAATAATACTCCGGAAGGTAGATCTCACATGAATTAGAGCTTTGTAAAATTTCTTTAAAACGTCGGTATACAAGTAGTAAGGCGACCGGTATAGCGAGACGACCCCCCGCGGTGCGGTGTGTAGGGGCCATGTGGCACCCCACTGTGCGGTGTGTATGGGTCCCCAAGTGTGACAAGGTGATTAACTCAAGTGTTTACAGTAGCAAGTGTGGCCACAAGCTAATTAGTGTAAACAATGGGGGCGATTTATTACACCATAAATATGGCCCACGTGTGTTCCCGTATATGCCTTGACTCGAGATGGTGGGGGGCGAGCGCTTTGGCTGTCCGCGCTACGCCATAAAGACCCGTAGGGTGCTAGGCCTCTCGCTGTATAGACCGTGTGCGGTGTGTATGGGTACCAAGTGTGAACACAAGTTAATTAGGGTAAATAATGGAGTGAATTATTACCCCATAAATAATGTCCCACTTATCGCTCGCGCCATGACGCTATGCCGCTATACCTGCCCGCCGCGTGCTGTCGTATATGCCCCGACTCGTGGTGGTGGGGGGAGAGACCTTTGGCTGTACGCGCTACGCCATAAAGATCTCTCGCTGTATAGACCGCGTGCTGTGTGTATGTGTTTCAAGTGTGACAAGTTCATTAATCCAAGTGTTTACAGTAGCACGTGTGTGAACACAAGCTAATTAGGGTAAACAATGACGCACTTATCGCTCCCTCCATGACGTCATGCCGTTCTATCTGCTTTGCGCATGCCCCCCGTGTATGCCCTGACTCGTGGTGGTGGGAGACGAGACCTTTGGCTATACGTGCTACGCCATAAAGACCCATGGGGTGCGAGGCCTCTCGCTATACAGACTGTGTGTGTGTGTGTGTGTGTGTGTGTGCGTGCGTGTGTGTGTGTGTGTGTGTGTTCGCAATGAGAAGTTGTGGGGAGGGAATAGGGAGTTGGTGTAAAGGAGGGGTCTACAAATAAAAAAAGCATGTTGAGGAAAAATAAATTTTTAGTTATTTATTTCAACGGGGTGAAACCCCCTATTTTATGAACAGTTTTTTCTCATTAACATAAATGTTGTCCTTAAACGGACCGTTTATTATTCGTTATATTTTGAATAACCATCTTTTTTGGGAAGGAGAAGGAATTGGTGAAAAAGGAATGGTGTGGTGGAGAATTTTTTTTGTTTGTCCAAGAGTCTTTCTTGTCTGCCTTGTTGATGAGAAGTTCTTTGTCGTCTGGTTTGACCTGGTGCTTGCTGAACGGGGGCCCCATGATCTTGCCTTTTCGGTAGTCTTTCGACGAATGACTTATGTATAATGCTGTATATATAAATATATGCGTGCTAGCGCAATGAGTTGGGGGCGTAAATAGGAGTAGGTATAAAGGAAGGGTCCTTAAATAAAAAAGTGTGATAAGGTAAAATACATTTTATTATATAAAATAAAAAAAAAATTATTTATGTGCATTTTTAAACTTTTAACGCACTAACAACATTTTTCTAGAATTGTTAAATACTCGACATATACTTCCAAAAACATTATTTCGAGAGAACTCTCGCTAAAATTTGCAAACATTAATTGATTTAGCGCGAGTTCTTTCATTTTGTCTTCTAGTTCATTAAATACAACGCCGATGAATGTATGGTCTAGTAAATGCACGTCGTTTTTGCTAATTGCTTCCGTTTTAATAACATCGATCATTATACCGAAAACCTTGTTCACTAAACCCGACATTTCTTCTAACTTTTTTAATTTATAGTCTATACACTGTTGGAACTGTTTCAATCCGTTGAAAGTTGTATACTGCATCATAATCTTCAGTGGTTTTTCAGACTTCTTCTTTTTTGTAGTAGGTTCGTCACTGGTAGTGGAGGCGGCTGCCTCCTGATTGGCGTTATCGTCTTCAAAGTCGAACTGTTGAGCCTCGTGTTCGTACTGAAGGGTGAACGATGGCGGTGTTACTTCGGGCTTATCGGTGATTGATACGGTTCTATGACCGTAGGCTGTGGTCAATTCGACGTCGTGGTGCGGTAAATATATTTTTGCATATTTGCCTTGCTTTACAAAATCGCCTGATGCCCATAGATACTCTCCGAAGGTCTTGAAATGGGTTTTTAATTTTTCCCAACTGTCGATATCCAGAGTTATATATTTATGCGGTGATGTATGCCCGCCGAACCTGATGACGGGTCGGAAATAGCCAGCAGCATAATCCAAGCCGACGTAAACGAACTTGGAGTACGGATAGTTGAGAGCGTAAGAATTGTACAGTAAATTCGGCACTAGCTTTGTTTGAGACATTTTTAAAAAATACTGACTTAACGTTGGTAAAAATGTCACGACTTTGTCGAGGTAGAGCGACTGACTGATTGAGGGTGGCGCGGCTAGGCCCCGTACTTATTCTCTCTCCAGCGCGAATCCCCTCCTTTCTACCACGAGTTACGATTGGCTGCTCGATTGTTACATAAAATCCGAGCGCCCAATCATGAACGTTTACGCATATGTATCGGAGAGTGGGGAGAAGCGTTGGGAAACTCGCTGAGCCCTTGAGAAACAGAACCATAAATTTTCCCCTTTAAGGGTTTTGAGCATCAAAGAAGAAGAAGAAGAAGAAGAAGAAGAAGAAGAAGAAGAAGAAGAAGAAGAAGAAGAAGAAGAAGAAGAAGAAGAAGAAGAAAACGGCACATGTGTTTTTCACCACTTGAAAAAAGGAAACGTCTAATGTGTTTTTCATCGCTTGAAAATCCGTTACGCATATGCTTTTCGGTGACTCAAGCTACTTATGTTTCAAAGCCTCATAGAAGAAAGCGCCTCCTGTGTTTTTCACCACTTGAAAAACGGAAACAGCTAAGGTGTTTTTCACCACTTGAAAAAACCGTTACGCATGTGCTTTTCGGTGATTCAATCTGATTATGTTTCAAAGCCTCAAAGAAGAAAGCGCCTCCTGTGATTTTCACCACTTGAAAAAACCGTTACGCATATGCTTTTCGGTTTCTTCATGGAATAGTACATATTCGTTTCAAGATAAAAAAGGTAAGGAATTAAATTTAGCAGGCAAGGTCGTTAAATGAATACGATGTTTGTTTAACTTTTTTTTATTGTTCGATCAAATTAAAAAAAATACATTTTAAACTTACAAATATATGAATAATATAAAATTACAAGCTAAAAAAGGCCAAGACAAACGTAGTATACAAAACCTTATAAACTAAGAAAGACGGATACACGTACACATCAGCTTTTACAATTCTAAAACTTACAATGTACATAAAGTGTAAATATAAACTAAAAATTGAACGTGTTTCTAGATAAAAAAGAAATATTACAAACTAAACAATTGAATGTGACGTAGGATTAAATAGAAATATTATAATAAAAATTAAGTCACGCACACAAACACACACACATACACACACATACACAAACACACACACACACACACGCACGCACACGCACATTTTATATAAATGCTTTACATGTTTGAACAAACGAGCCAGCGCCCTTGGAAATAATGCTGGGGAAATTGTTCGCACGACGGAGTCTTTTTCGGTGATTTTTTCTTTTTACATTTTCATAAAATTTTGCGGCCAGTGCGTCGTTTACATGTGAATCACGTGAAAAGACGTTACAAAACGCGCGTAAAGTGCGACCGCTACACATATAGCAAAGAAACATAATACAATATTCACCGCAAACTTTAGAATTAACACTCTGCAGTTTCTTCTCGTTCCACTTGAAGCTTGCGCAATTTCTTCGAAGTCGATCGATATGATGTCGTGACACAGGGGCGACTCCATAGCTATCGAAATATGTTCCTTTTGCATTTTTGTCTATGTAGAATGCCACCCAGTGGGATCCAGGCTTATTCGAGGTATCGACATTGGTTACAACAGCGGCTGGAATACTCAAGCTTCTGGGGATATGATCGGCTGCGTATACACCTATCGAGTTTGCTCTGAGGCCACTAATGGCCCTCGTGATTTGTTTCGTATTCATTTTGCGTTTTCACTAAATGTGAAATATGTGCTGCTGTCGCTGTCACTTGCTATTTCTGGGGCCACATCCGTCTCGTCGCGGCCGTCGTCGTTCTGCTCCTCCTCCTCCTCCTCAGTGGACTGCTCGCTGCCCGGGTGAAAACGGAGTAATTTTTTGCGCTGCTTCTGCTGATACTGATGAAGTGCAGTGTAGAACATTTGACTTTGTACTTGGTCTTTGTTGATCAGCTTCCACTCTTCGGATAGTATAGAGCGCATCCACTTTTTTATTTGGTGCACCTTGTAGAGCGCGCAAAAATCTTGTTTATTTTTAAACCTCTGAGTCGCGTGCGTAGAGCATACCAGCACATCAGAAAACATGTTGTTGATTTTTCCGAACGTCGGCGAGTCATATTTTTCTAAATTACATATGTTTCGACCGAGTAAAGATTCCAGGTACCAGGCCTTCTCCTCGCCGCGAACGTAAATCCGTCTTGCTGCTCTTGCGATATTGAAGAGATAACAGTATAGCTGTCTGAGTGATACTTCGCCCTCGAACCAGTTAATACCGTGAATACCGACAGCGCAGTAGGGATTTGTATTTTTTACGTCTTCGGGCAGCTCGATGAAATTGTACGGTGCTTGTACAATCCAGTGGTCGACAATGGGTTTCTGTAGGCCAATGATCACCACCTCCTTTGGTAAAAACTTCCTTTCAGTGTCTCAAAACCCTTGTATATCCACGACGTAATTCATTATACGTGTGTGCGTAGCGAGCGCCGAGAGAAAAGTGAGGCTTGAGGGCGCCGCCTGCTTCCTCTCGAGTCCTCGTCCCCCCACCTTTTTAACGACTAGGCACTAAAATCGGATAATATTTGGCGGGTGGAGTCTATTTCGAGAACGTTATCGTACTCAGCATAAACAACGCAATTTATTGTGCTTGTTGAAGCCGACTCAAATCCCACCTCTATGCGTAAGCTACCCGAGCGAACGAGATTCCAATGCGAGGCGCAGTGGGCCGATAAATCGGGTGTGAGATCGAAAGCCGTGAGAAAGTAGCCCAGTGAATAGTTGAAACGATTTATGCCAAGACCCTCGTTGAGGAAATGTATACCTGTGCCTGAGTAGAGGGTTCGAAATGCATCTATAAACATACTATCGTTAGCAGGAAAGCGCGGCTGTAACGGTTTGCTCGGAATTTGAGACCCATCGACGTAGAGGCAGAGGTGATTTATTGAAAAGTGTTGAAAATTAAACGGGTTAAATGTTCGATTGCCATTGAATGCCTTATTATCGACAAATCCTATTATTATTCTTTTAGTCAATTGCCCAAGAATGGCATTATCGATGGTATCGCCATGTATACCTGCGTGAAGCGTAAAAGTTTTGACTTCTACTCTCGTGACGGGATACTTGGCCGTTGCTTTAGCGAGAGCGTTGGCGTGCGCAATTAAAATTCCCGGATTTATCTTCACGCGTCGAACGATGAGCGTGGCTTCCTTTATTTTCAGGCCGAATTTACCATCTTCAGAGGCGTCCATTAGGCAAAAGGCATCTTTGCTTCGTACTAGTCGTACTCTCATTTCTACACCATTGATGAGCATTCTGTCTTGATTAAAGACGTCGCAGTGGAGATGGCCAATCATGTCGAAGGTTTTTCCATTGAGTGTAAAATGCTGACGATGGAGAGCACCCTTGTTAGATATTTCACCTTGAATGTGCGGCTGGGCTTCGAATAAACCGGGCGTATCATCGTACCACAATCCGGCCGTTAAGTGTGATTCTTTTGCGATTGGCGAGTAGTTGAGCAGTGACTCTATGTATGCTCTGTAAGGATATGTATTATTGGGTGGAGAAACGAGTTTTTGATTTAGAAAAACGTCGATTTGATTAAACATTGAATGCAGTAAATTATTTACTGGGGCAACTTTTAAGTTTTCAGCAGGGGTTTCGGCATTCGGCTGTATTCTAGCTTTGACATAGAGCATGGTGTGCGCGAGATCTATATAATGTTCGCTTGCGCTCGGGATGACGAACTCTATGGGCGCGTCTCCTTCGTCGCTAAGCGAGGACGCAGGTTTATAGTGTAAAAAACTACTACTCTCAATCGACGTTTGTGTCGCCGGAAGAGTGAAAATGTCGAGCTCGCTCGACATGCACTCGTTAGAGTGCGAGTGCAAGAAGGCCATTTTTTACTTTGGACCAAAGATATCGTTTATGTTGCGAAGGGCTTTCCTCTTCTTCTTCTTCTTCTTCTTGCTCGTTGTCACAGCGGGCTTTCTTTTGCCGGGTTTTTTCTTACCGCCTGCCGTGCGCGTCCGAGTGTGTTTCTTTCTCGACTGGCGCCGCCGCTTGCCATTCACGCCTGTTTTATATCCCGAGCCTTTCATTATTTCCGATATTTTGTCAGCAGCTTTTCTTTTGAGGTTGCGTCCAGATTCTTTGGCCCGTGATTTTACAGCCTTCTTGAAATTGACACCGCTGTTGGCAACGTCGTCAACAAGCTTTATACCTGCGCGTAGTGTCTCTTTACCTACAGCCTTGGACCCGCTCGTGATCTATGGCAGGATGTGACGAAAAAGGCCTCCTAACCAGGCTCCTACCCCGCGACCTCTCTGAAAAGTCGAACCAGCAAAAACATTTCTCACACCACCACCCCCACCTAGCTGATCGTCGTAGTTGCGCGCGTAATGACTCATCTTAACATTTGCGCTTAAGTGTAGCGTGACCGTCAACGTGCCGTACTCGAATGGTATACGTCGCCCATGTTGATCTCTTATATCGATAACGATGCTACGAAAATTGTGGTAGAGAAGAGGTATATAGTGAACGGGTGCAAAACGCTGTACAGTACTGCATCCGTACTTAAAGCTGGAGTTGTCTATAGAAACTATGCGCAGTAGGGGAGCTTGGGTGTCACCTACTGTATAAGGTTCACATATATCGGTATAGATGTACATCTGGTCGGGCAAGGCTCGAGAAAGCGAGTCAGGTCTGCTGGCTGCAATGTCCCGGTAACCCTCATTAAGCGTTGTAAACGAACCTTTTTGACCTGCTTCGTCGAAGCCGAATACACGGCTGATTTTTTCGCTAGTATTTTTTTTCGTACGTCATTTTTTTATTTTACAAACCAAGCGTGAGCCACTTTTTTTTCGCTTGTTTTTTACTGCGAGTCTGTATAGACGGCTGGGGTGATTCGTGCTGTATTGGTGTGGATAGACGTCATTTGGCCGAGCGCTGAGGATCCGTCAATATTTGCCCAATTTTTAAAACTGCTGGATTATTAATTAAATTTCCCGGCGTTTCGGAAGTTTTGAGAAATTTTGCAAATTCAATGCGGCCAACGGCTCCTCGTCCTTACTGTTCTTTTTTTTCAATGCGTCGATGATTAACTCTGTTATATTGGACCGAGCAATTACACGACCATCTATAGTAATGGTGCCTGGAGTTATCCCACTTGAGATGCTCGGGTACAGTGACTTTCCAATGGCGAAGCAAGAGACGCGCTTTGCGCGCGTGTACTTTCGGTACCCCCACGAGTATGTCGTCCTCGGACAGTGGTGCAAGCGCCTCTTCGGCCTCGTCTATTTCAGGGTGCTCCTCACGTACAGCGCTACGCTCGTTATCACGGAAGAAAAGATAGCGATTTAAAATCTGTAGATATTTTACGCACTTCTCGTAATCATCTCTAGCTGCTTTTGAGCGTAAAACATCGTACATTTCACCATCCAGACGAGAAAAATGATCACCTGGTGTTTGCAGAGTTTTTTCATTCGTATTCCTCGCCCGCTCCTCCTCCATGACTTTAGATTGCGATGTCTCCGGTGGCGGCTCCGGCACAAGGATCATCTTACGAGCTCGCTCCATGTTTCGTGCCAAATATTTTTGAGATAAGCGCTCCTACGATTGGAGCGAGTAAGAGTGTTAAAAATGACCCGCCGTTTTGTATAATGACACGTTTCTTCGATTTCCAAGTACCGCTGCCTCTATCACCAGTACCGATCAGCTTACGCAGCGTTTGCTTATGTTTACGCAATCGGACCTTTTCGGAATCGCTTAGTTTTACGATGCCCTGCAAAACGTTCAACACACACTCGCATATGCATCTGACGAGAGGTTTATCAGCTGTGCGCGCTATAGCAACACGATGTCTTTTGTCCCCATGACAAAGAGCGTTCAAGAGAGCAAGGTTTCTTTTCGAGAAATGTTTACCGCAGGCTATCGCTTTACGACCTATCGGTGCCATAGTTTTTTCCCGACTGATTAACGCACGCCTCATTCACCGCGATTTAAAGTACTTGGGCACGTAGGCAACGTGCGTCCCGGCATTGGGAAATATGTTTGTTCTAAATCTAAACTCGTCTAAACAGGCTTGAGAGAGATCGATAAAAAGATAGGAGTGAGGTTCACGCGTGGCGTCTAGATAGGCCTCACGCAAAAAAGCCGAATCTTCCGGAAAAATTTGTCTCGCGAGGAGCTGTATTTGTGCTCTGTCGCGAGGATTTTTGAACAATACCAGATACTTGGTATTCAAACTAATGTCGCGCTGTGCCTTACCTTTGTGAAATACGTTTTGCGTAACGAATATTACGCTAATATTTTTGTGATGACTACCCTTTGTAAATAAATCTAAAATAACATCGCTCGACGATTCACGCATGAGGTCGTCGAGAATGAGTAACTTTTTCTTCTCATTGTCACTCGAGTAATCCGCCAGCTGTGGAAGGCCCTCTCGAAACTCGATGGGTGGCCCGTTGGGTTTAAAATCTCGTCTGTACGCGTCTTGCCATTCGGCGTAATAAAATAAGACACGGTCGAAACGTGCGTCGTAGACCTCTGGCAAGTAGGCGAGAAAGCTTTTAACGAATAAAGTTTTACCGCAGCCTGTGGGGCCGCACACGCAGCAAGTAAAAGGATGCTTCCATCGCGTGTCCATGTTTACGACGCGAATAAAGAAAATTACACGCGTGCAGCCTTCTTTAAACCCTTAACTCGCTCACGCGCTCAGCTGACGATGAAGTACGTGAAAAACATCACCGCATATAGCTATGCTACGGTATTTACGATCCCCGCGGCAGCGGGCGCGGCGGGCGCGCGCGCGCGGAGATCACCATATCACCGCGGTGGTGACTTCCGCGGTGATGACTTCCGCAGTCATTAGCATACTCCGGCCCTCACGCGGATAAGTATATTTACCGCGTTGATCAGGTGACTTTCGCGGCTATAAGCAACCATCGCTGCGTGTTTAATGCATTGTTCCGTTGATCTCCGCGTCTCGCGCGCGCGCGGGTTAGCTGATCTCCGCTATAAATCGGTACGTGGGATGAGGGGATATGGGGGAAAATAATTAAAAATTTTAAATATCTACAATACATTTTTTATTATTATGAAAAATATACAAAAGTTACAACATTCAACGCATTAAAATATACAATTATTCAATTGCGCTTATAGCCGAAAGGAAGCGAAACGTCGTGTTGGAAATATCTTCGCTTTCTCAGAACTATGGAACAGGATTTTTTTGCGCTGCGCGTAATGACCTCGTGTGTGCGAGTGCGTCTGATCGCATTGTATTTCAAAACGATAGGCGAGCTCTCGTGGTTATCGAAATACTCTGCGATCAAGCGCTCGATACTAGCGAAATTGATCTTGCTCGTATTGGCGTTATTAAGAGAAATTCCCTTTACTTTACAGCACTCGTGAGAGATGCCGGTCGATGGGACGATCGTACGAAAGGCATAAAATTTCGTACCCCCGGAGAGAAAGCTGGTAATATAAGCTCCCTCTCTCCGTAGCCCTTGAGCTCGTCCGTCATGCTGCCGAGAAGAGTGCCTAAAGGAGGCCTATACTCTGAAAGGTCTTCTTCGCAGCACTTGAATATACACGAATCGGTATCCAGGTAGAGAACGCGGTTGGCCAAAAGCTTTTCTATATACAAGTAAATCTCGAGATGCGCCTGCTCGGTGGTGTAGGCTGCTAGTACCACATTTGTGTTCGGCGACGACTCTGCAGCGTCCTCCTTATAGCGCCAATTTGCGTACAAAAGCTCCTCGCTAACCGGGAGCACGTCGAAAACTTCCTTTTCAGGCGTCGTGAGCAGTTTCAGTAGCCCCTCGCGCGTTTTGACCACTTCCGTTTGTTTTAAATTCGAGCGTTGCCCAAAGTTTCCCCAAAATGAATTTAAGCAGAGTTTTGCGACCGAACGTAAACCCGAATTTTTTTCAATCTTTTCCCGGTCTAACCTTATTCCTTCTTCGCGCTCGTACTCGTCAATATAACGCTCCTTGGTAGTATCGTCCGTATACCAAGACGGCCACCCGCTCGCTTGTTGTTTCAACCGAAGGAAGGTATTTATGTACGCGGCAAACAGACCACCCTCACCGCTGCACTGGTCATACTGTGTGCTCTTATATTGCCATATGACAAATATCTCAGTCACGCTGTAGCCCAATTCGATTGCTTTCTGTAACTCGTGCACTACCCATGTCCCGCTAAACTCACGCTCGGCGACTTGTTCGTGGTTGCAGTCGTCCTGACGCATTTCCTCACAGCAGGAACGACAGAGACCAAAAATAAGGCGCCCGTGCATTTTTACCGGTAATAGGGGCAATAATAAATTTCGGGGTGGCAAAATTTTGCATTTGACGAGCCCTTCGACGCGCGCGAGATTGTTATTCTGGCCATTCGTTAACGCGGCGCATTCCGAGCCGATGTAAATGTGCGGGTGACCGATAGGAAAACGGCCTCGCTTACATATATACGGGTAAAGAGAGCAAATATCAGTATATTTGATCTCTTCACCCGGTTCTACAGTGCATGAGGTAACTATATTTTCAGTTCGCCCACCGAAAAACGCATCCCGCGGATTGAGCGTTATTGTACTCATTATCGGGTGAGTATCCAGATACCGTACGAACTCGGGCTGTTGCCTTTTTATCCCATCGAATTCACACTCCCACATCTTGCGCACTTCGTAGCCGAGACTCCGCATTCGTCTGACTTTTATCTGTACACTTTCGTACGCCTGTGCATACGTTTGATTAAACTTATTTTTTACCGATTCTCGGTTATTCGTAAAACATCGCGGGCAACCGTGCACGTAACAACCTTGAAATTCAAAAACGATTCCCTTAGCTGCTTCCTTCTCTCCGGGAGGGAAAGCAGGTAGGTAACCGTCAACTAAAAATCCCTCGGGCAAGCGAAACTCCCGACCGATCTCGCGCCCGCAATACAGCAACCACTCTATTGATTTTTGCGAGTGTTTGTCAGCGCGCCTATAACCGTTCGGTGGAATTATTCCTATAGTATTCGGAACTAAAAAATTTTTACGCAAAACGTACGAACACGCCGACGCGATTGTACACGCTGATACGAACGGGTCCGTTTCGCCTACCTCGAGAAAAATTTTTCGAAATTGTATACACGCGCGCCTCAGTATTTCCATGTCCTTCTGGCAATATTCGACTATCTCTTTTTGAAAGTCGAATATATAGCCAGGACATGTATTTTCATGTCACTCGAGAAAAACGGCCCGCTCAGCTGGTAACATAATGTCAGGGCAATAAAACTCTAGCGCTGGTAGAGGCCCAACGTACCGCTGGTTCTGAAGGGTGTTAAACAGATGTGGAAAATAGCCCTTCTTACTACTTTCGGGTAAACCGAAGGTAGCTGGTAGAGCACTAAATTTCATTTGAAAATAGTTGATGCTGTCGATAAACTTGGTTCGGCCGTACTTCAACATTGTAATATTTTGACCGTGGGGGCTGTGCGCTCAGAGTTGTCGGCCAATTCTTTTAAAATGAATTGAGCATCAAAAGCCTTGGCATTGTGCGCGATGCATACAATTTCGGAAAATTCAGTGCTTTCCCGAATGCACAAGCTCAAGAGCTGTTTTACCGGATCGTCTCTGAAAATGAACTCGCGCACGCCGCATTTGCTACAAATGATTTTAAGGTCGTCCACGTCTATGCAATCCGTGCAATCGTGATGCGCGACACAGAGATTCGGCACATGAATTCGGGCATTTTCTCCATACGGCGTATCCTGACGGGTCTCAAAATTGTAAAAAATGTATAAAAATTTTTTTTCCGCTTTCAAGTCACCACCACCAATTGGTTGCATGAAACATGCATGATTGAACGGCTGCCGCTTCGAACATTGTTTGCAATAACTAATACCACACTCGTGTTGACTGTGCTGCGTATTTACTATTTTTAAAGAATTTTCGCATAGCCGCACGACGTTGCACACTTTGCGATTATTTTTTTTGTACGAACCCGCGCGCTTGTGATTAACGAAACAACCATGTCCGAAAAATTTACGTCCACACTCTGTGCACTCTATCATTTCTACACCGTCACTCCTACATGAAGGTGTAACAAAGCAAGATTCACAAGTTGGTTTACACTTGTGTTGCCCAATACGGCGAAAACCCTTGTTACAATAAGAGCAACAAAATTTTGACCCGGCCGCAGCAAATAAATTAGTGATCACGTTAAAGTGTCTAGACTGCTCCTCAAAGATTAAATAAATAACACCGTGAAGCGGTGCATTTAAATCTTGAATCTTGTTTCGGCCGTCAAATAACGGGGGTTCGCCGCTACCCAGGTTACACTTTTCAAATATAACCATAGCAATACCCTCCGCAGCAAAAAAATCTTGAAACGCCGTCAATTCGCGGAATCCACACTCCTCTAGCGGTAAAATTACTCCTGCATCGTGCACGAGTTTCTCTGCGCGCTCTTTCTGTAATTTTCGCCGGCCGTCGCGGATTACGCGCCACTTGTCGCGCGTCGCCGCGCATTCGGATGTTTTAAGAGCTAAGTGTGCTCTCGCTACTACGAGCGCGCGCGGTAAACATAAATTGTCCTCGTTTTTTATTGTTACGATGGAGCGTTTACGAAGACTACCTATACTTAGCGCTTGTTTTGGTTATGGTCTCCCTGCGCCAACAGGCATTTCAACGTAATATATTTGTAAGGCTAGTGTGTCATCGATACCCAAAACTGCGTTACTTTGACTTATAGAATTTATCAAATTCCATAAATCTAAGTAACTGAAATTTTCAATAGGCCTGAACGACAACCCTCTGGGCCCCCGCGCAAACCGATCACTACGAATACTCACGCCGATTAATGTACTAGGTGGAACGTTAGATGTAATGTATTCGTAAATGTCTCTAATGCTTTCCTCGAGCCATAATACAGGGTTTTCCCCGGCAGGTGGGTCACGTATATTAAAACTGACCGTGCGGCCGTCAACAGCAAACCTACGCATGTACTGCTCTCCCTCGGCAGCTGTAATAAACCGCTCGGGCCCTGCGTCAGCCTCGTCGGCGCGCGTGATGCTGCTACTGCTGCTGTGGCTGCTGTTGCTTCTGCTACGACCTTCACCAGCGCCTACCTGAAGAGGAGATTGACGGGTCTCTAAATGAATAAAATGAATTGTCGTCAGCTTTTAATGTTATTTAAACATTTCTCTTTTTTAGTCATTTTCTATTCTTCCGGTGGCCCGCGAAAACTTTCGCTTACACGTACTTATAGATCCGCGAGATCTATTTCCGTATACAACGGAGAAAATATATTTTCCGCCTGGTCTAGGAACCAACGCAACACCTGTGCGCGTGGTGAATGGAGTATATTCAAAAACCGCTCGTAAACCCCAGGTATATCGGGAATGTCATAGGGGTAGTGGTACGATATACTATCCCGATGTCTTATGACTAAAAAAGAAAAATATTTTTTTCAACAACATGCTCTTTTTTTTACATTACAAAAAAGAAGAATTAATTTAACTTACGCTCATTTATACGCAGATGAACTTCGTCCCACCGGTTAAAGTTATTATCTCTCCGGGATCTCCAAGGTAAAAATTGCTCAAGATGTTGTAGCGATTTTCAGCGGTATTCGCGATGCCTACATCTGCTGACGCCTGAGGAGGATTGCTCAAAAACGCCCGGTGAACGGCTTCCCCCGGCTCCACGTATGATGATAACGCCTCCAGTATATACTCTCGCTCATTTTCTACCGCCTCCATTTCTAGATTCGCCCTTTCATGGTCCTCCGCATTAATAAGGTTCGGGCTTACGGGGCGCTCCTCTTCGCTGTCAGACACCGTTTCTGTAGTCGGATTATCGTCGGAAAGAGGTGCGTTGTGTACGTCGGCGACCCAGATTTGCTGCTGCGAGCTACCGTCATCAGCCGCGTCGCTATCAGTGTCAAACGATAGCCTACGAGCTACAGGATTTTGTCGTCCATCAGTGCGCGCCGAACCGCTTGCCACCCCCGACGGCCCTGATTGAGAGGGTGTATCATCGGCATTCCACTCAAAGTGAGTGGCGTCGCTGCTCTCCTCGTCATCAGCTTCGATATTTTCGCTATCAGAATCGCTGTCGCGCAATAAATCTTCTAAGGCTGGAAAAAAATGTTTTTAGAGAACTAAATTTTTAAAAAATTTTAGTAAAAATATTAAAAATTTTGTCACTTACCCATTAGCTCCTCGTACTCGCTCATGAGCTTTCTAAAAACAGGCAATCTGCCCAAGTTGCACTCGACCACAAATTCCCCGATGGTACGCTGTACATCTCGCGAATGCCTGAACGTACGAAATAATCTTGCTATCGCCCGATAGCCAGTCAACCGTAAGAAGCGTCGTAACTGATTGACAAGTTCCGTAGAAGACAACGTCCTCAGTCGTGTACGCCACGCGCTGCCTCCACTATAGCGTGGTTGCGCTGCGAGACGCAATACGGCTTCCCGTAAACTTTTACAAGCGACAAAATTCTCCATGGTGACGCTTCTCGTTCGAAAGAAAGACTGGTAGGACCGTAAGTGGCCCTCACCGCTTTTATAGCGCGACTTTTTGGCGGTGTCAACGGCATCGAGTGTTTTGAATACAGTATACACGTGTTATCAGAAAATACCTTTCCCTCGGGGTTTTTGAGCATCTGTTTACGATATGTACTCGTGCCGTCTCTGGAAAATCTCACCAAAGCGCAAGAGGTAACTTTTTTCCGTTAAAAATGTGTAGCTGGGTGAAGAATAACCCCGAGTATTGCTATGCGTGTTCGCACGACGGAAACCCCGGTGCGTAAGCTCTACACGCGAAACATCCTGTTGCGGGGCTGCTACCGTGATATATTGTTTTGAAAAAACAACGGGGCTTACTTTCTTCGCAGTGGATGCAAGTTTCGAGAATAACCCCTTGGCATTATTGCATGGTCCTGTCACGTAGCGATAGTTTAGCTCGAAAGGTTTTCGTCACGCGTGCCGACGGGTTTGAAGAAAAATTGAAAATCCCCGCGAATCCGTGTACGATTACTATGGCAGTCGTACAGCTTTTCGATAAGAAAAGAAACTCTACAGATGTTAAAAAATCTCTTCCTGTAAAAACCCGAAGTATCCTTCCAAGGGTTATTTTCTACGCCTACACGTGTTTCTGTTTTTCTCACGTGCAGATACTTAACTACTCGACCCGTGCGCGCGCTCGTAGAGCCAGAAACTTCTGCGAGGCCGCTGTGCTTAAACCATGAAAGAGTAATAAAAAATTTTCATTCGGGAAAAATTTCGCCGAGGTTCTCCGCGGCAAAACATATGCGCTTTCATCAGAGCGTCTGGAAACCCGGCATGTCGTAAATTTCATTTTCGAAAAGCGTCGAAATACAGTCTGTCGTGGCATCCCCGAAAGAAAGATGTACCGACGACACATTGCTTTTTTACGTTTTTTACTCATCCCCACTCTAGCTGCCCTCACTAACAGCAGTGTGTGTGTGTGTGTGTGTGTGTGTGTGTGTGTGTGTGTGTGTGTGTGTGTGCTAAGTAGTGCAAGTGTCAGCATCGTTATTATTAATACAAATTTTATATTTCGCGCTTAAAAACAATGATTTAAAAGTGCAACCGAAATAAAATGTTTGCGATTGACTGAATGCGTATGGTGTGCTTCTAAAATAGTAATTCGTATTATAAGTTAAAATAAATATTGTGCGTTAGTGATGTCGATATTTATATTGCCGTAAGACCAACTGTAAAATAGTAATTCGTGTATAAGTTAAAATAAAAATTGTGCATTCGTGATGTCGGTACTTATGTTAACGTAAGACTAACTTTCTTCTACGATTAAATAAATAAAAATTTATTTTTTTCATCAACAGCTTTTTTATTTGCAGACCTCTCCTTTACACCAACTCCCTATTCCCACCCCCAACTTATTACGAACATACACACACACACACACACACACACACACACACACGCAAACACAAACACACACACACATACACACAAACACACACACACATACACACAAACACACACACACATACACACAAACACACACACACACACACACACACGGTCTATACAGCGAGAGGGCCCGCTCCAGCACTCTATGGGACTTTATGGCGTAGAGCCTATAGCCAAAGGTCTCTCCCACCACCACCACAACCACCACGACGAGTCGGGGCATATACGGCGGCACGCGCCTGGTAGGTATAGCGGCATGGCGTCATGGCGGGGGCGGTAAGTGGGCCGTTATTTATGGGTAATAATTCGACCCATTGTTTATCATTATTATCTTGTGTTCACACCTGCTAATGACCTTGTCACACTTGGGACCCATACATACACAGCACGCGGTCTATACAGCGAGAGGTCTTTATGGCGTAGCGCGTATAACCAAAGGTCTCTCCCCCACCATCCCCGAGTTGAGGCATATACGCCGGCACGCGCCGGGCAGGTATAGCGGCATAGCGTCATGGCGCGAGCGATAAGTAGGACGTTATTTATGGGGTAATAATTCTGTTCACACTTGGGGCCCATACACACAGCACACGGTCTATACAGCGAGAGGCCTAGCACCCTACGGGTCTTCATGGCGTAGCGCGGACAGTCAAAGCGCTCGCCCCCCACCACCTCGAGTCATGGCATATACGGCAACACACGTGGGCCATATATAGCGGCATGACGTCATGGCGGGCGCCATAAGTACACCATTATTTATGGGGTAATAAATCACCTCCAATTGTTTACACTAATTAGCTTGTGGCCACACATGCTACTGTAAACACTTGAGTTAATCATCCTGTCACACTTGGTGACCCATACACACCGCACAGCGGGGTGCCACATGGCCCCTACACACCGCACCGCGGGGGGTCGTCTCGCTATACCGGTCCCCTTACTACTTGTGCAGGCTCTGTTAAATTTAATTATTTATTATTAATGTTCATTATTTAATAATAATTTAGAACATTCCACCATATCAATGCTTATTTGACACATAACATTCTGCTGCTGTACAAATATAATAAACTAATAGTGTTCTGCATATTATTTTATTTTTTTCAGATCTTAAGATGTTTCGATATCGACTTGGGAAATATTAATCAGAGAATGTTAAACTTCAATAATCATTTTTGAATATTAACCACCCAAGAGTAAATAATGGAACAACATGCACCGTACCATTAGTTTATTATATTTGTACAGCAGTAAAATATGATATGTTGAATAAACATTGATATGGTGAGTTATTAAAAACTATTATTAAACTGCAATAATCATTTTTGAATATTAACCACCCAAGAGTAAATAATGGAACAACATGCACGTACCATTAGTTTATTATATTTGTACAGCAGCAAAATATGATATGTTGAATAAACATTGATATGGTAAGTTATTAAAAACTATTATTAAATAGCACTCGTGTCTCATTATTTTCTGTATTTAATGTTCTGGGTCAAAATTGGATTTCAGGTTTCAAACATTACGGACTCTCCTTGTGAGCTGGAGTATAAAAGAGCACAGAGTTTGTATGTCAATAGAATTAAAATTATTGCTACTGCCTTTTTATTGCTGAAAATTATGTTTAGTGAATTAAAATTAAATTCAATGAAGCTAAATACATATACTTTTTGGTATTTGAATATTTTTGTATTGGTCATTCTTAATTCAAATATATTAATATCAAATTCATTCAGATTATAAATACTAAGCCAAATAATCAAATTTTGCTTTACATGTTATTCATTAAACATAATTTTCAGCAATAAAGGAGCAGTAGCAATAATTTTAGTTCTATTGCCACACGAAGTCTGTGCTCTTTTATACTCCAGCTCACAAGGAGAGTCCGTAATCTTTGAAACCTGAAATCCAATTTTGACCCGAAACATTAAATACAGAAAATAATGAGACACGAGTGCTACCATTAAGCAAATGAGTTTTAGGAAAATTAATAAGAAACCATTAATGTTCATTATTTAATAATAGTTTTTAATAATTCACCATATCAATGTTTATTCGACATATCATATTTTACTGCTGTACAAATATAATAAACTAATGGTATGGTGCATGTTGTTCGTATACGCATGCAAATCGTATATGTAATTTAAATATAGTGAATATGTCTGCTAGATTTGGATTTTGGTATGATTTTCTTTCTCTGAATACCTAGAATTCATGTTTCGCTGTCTTTTTATCTATCTTCCTAATTTGCTTTATAAAATCACTTAAAGATACACTCATAAATTTGACGCTTTAACTTTTTTTCTGCCAACTTTTACATTTATTAATGCTTTTACATTCATAATTGCTGTTGCAAATTTTGGTTTCTTTTACTGTATGCGTTTTCACTTTGTATGCATAATGCAAAACTACATTTCAGTTTTATAAGACTAGAATTGTAAGAATAATATATATATATATAAAAATTATACTTAATGATAATTTTTTTTTCAATTTTGATAACTACTCTGCACCACTGGTTATTGATGGCATCCCAGTAAGCCTAATACTCCAATACTCGAATATAGCAGGATGAGAAAATTAGAGGAGATGGCTCGATGCACATGGTATATGCAGTTTTCCTGGAGAATGTGCCCATGATGTAAGTATGCTTCTGACTGGGATTTTATTTAATAGTATAGCCGAACCTAACCTCCAACTTTCCATCTGTCTACTCCTCTGTTCCTAGCAGTTCGATATTGCTCTCCTCATTTCCACTGATTAACACATTATTTGTTTTGCTCTAGGCGAAGAGCTCCTGCAGAAGACAACACGTCTTCATATAATTCTACTCTCCTCAAAGGCAGCCAACGCAACTACCACTTCCCAAGGACATCACCTAGGCGAACACAGCGGAGAAGTGAGAGCGAAGGTGTATAGTTGAATGTAGTTCGCGCTCCCGCGACAGACTTGAGTAAGTACTTCACTTCGGATTTGGACTTTATCCTGTAGTGTAGCCGAACCTAGCCTCCAACTTTCCATTTGTCTACTCCTGGCAGTTCGATACTGCTCTCCTCATCCCCACTGCTTAACGCATTATTAATATTTTTTGTTTTGCCAAAGGCGAAGGGCTCCTGCGGATGACAACACGCCTTCAAATAATTATATTACCCTCGACGGCAGCTGAAGGAATAGAAGTTACCAGTTTGTTTTATCCATCACAGAAGGAGTTGCAGCAGTGATTGTGATGGTGTTGTCTTAATTGTATTTAGATTAGTTCAGCTCCAGATCAGTAAGTTACACTTATTATTTTGGATTCCACTAATTAATATTAACTGTAGCATGTATTAGTTATGACCCTGAGTAAACCTTTTATTAATAATTTTCATTTATTATTAATCAATCTTTTACTAATTAGAATGAAAATCAAAATGTAAAACATTTTGAGTTTTAACTTATTATCTGCTTTTATAATTTTTTTTTTAAATAATGGGGCATACCTGCAGCTTTGTGCTAACTTGTGAAAATTCTGGCCAGAACACCGCGTGCTGGTGACAGTTTCTGGTCAGAATTTCTGGTCAAATAAAACCATTATATTTTAGGTTATGTATATGTCCTGTATATATAATGATGCTCACTGCTATACATTCATCTGAATGCAACACGAATAATGAATCTGCCTTTTTCTAGTAAATAGATTTTTTCAGATTGTACTCCATTTTATCAAAGCAGAGCAGCATCTATATATAGTTTTGTAACACTACAATGATTTTCAATATATCATAAAGTTTTCATTGTGAAAATGAAAATATAATTAGAATTATTTTCAAGTAATGTATCATAAAGACATTACCTCTGACAATGTGAGCTAAGTTAAAAATTCCTAAACCCATTTTATGCATTGGTAAAGCATTTTCAATATTTTGCCTTTGGTAAATAACTAATCGGGTGATGAATTTTCATGAGATAAAACTTATATCCTTGATATTTTGGTCATATTTATAATTTAAAAAGTTGCAAATATGAAAATTTCCTTATTTCAAGGTTTCTTACATTTTTTGTGATTTTTACCATTTAACTGTCAACTGATAAGAATTTTTCCATCGGTCTTACAGTCTTACAAATTAAATTAAAATAATTAATATTTATTGCAAGTCAGATTGCCGTTGTTTATAATCACCCCCGCAGAATCTGAAATAATAATTCCAATAATTAAGTAAATTTTAATAATTTTACCATTTAAAAATGATTTATTGAAGTAAATATCTTTTCCCAGCAACCGGGTAATGGTTTTTTACGAGTCAAAGCTTACGTTCCTTGTATTTTAATCACAGTTCTAGTTCGAAGAGTTGTACTTGAATAAATTACTTCAATAAGTCAATTTTAAATGGTAAAAATCACATAGATATAAGAAAACTTAAAATTAGGAAATTTTCATATTTGAAACTTTTCAAATCATAAATGTGAACAAAATACGAAGGATATAAGATTTATCTCATGAAAATCCTTTACCCGGTTGGTTATATACCAAAGTCAAAATATTGAAAATGCTTTATCGATGTATAACATGGGTTTCGGAACTTCTAGCTTAGCTTATATAATTTAGAGAGGTAATGTCTTTATGATAAATTACTTGAAAATAATTCTAATTATATTTTCTTCATTCATGCAGAGGACATTAGATGTAAAATCCTAAGTTGTGATATTCTTTTAACTTGTTTGTATTACTGAGTGGATTATTTGTGAATGCAAGTAATAAAGTGATAGCAGTGACAATTTCGAAATGAAAATGTTACAAAATATCAATGCTTTTTCATAATGACACTCATGTCATAGATACTTGTTACTCAGGTGATAGAATGAAGGAGCACTGGTACATTCTAACATTTAAAATCTGAATCTGCTATTCTTGTGTCTTTATTAGTTCTATTAATGTTACACAAATAGCCTACTAGTCAGTGCCCATAAATTTTAACCTAATAGTTGCGCAGATGCCGAGGGTCTTTTGTACTTAAGGATGTATTGGCTATACAATCGGTGTCAAAAGTTAGTTTTTATTTAAAATATTAATAATTTGTTATATGGAGTTGTTTTTTTCTTTTTTATTTAAAAACTATGTAGGAGGGCATAAGACCAATAGTTAAAGCTCCCAAAATAAGAAATCAGACGAAAATTTTTGAAGTAGTTCGACTTTTAAAAATCATATATTCTAAAACATTTTTAATTTCATTCATTACTTTATTAAAACATTTTTTTTTTCTACCGAAGGCGAAGAGCTCCAGTCAACCAAGACAACACTGCGTCATTTGATTCTCCCGTCGAGGGTGGCCGATACAGCTAGCTACTACTTCTCGAGAGGTATCACCGTAGTGAACAAAATGGGGAAACGACGGCGATGGTCGAGTTGAATGAAGCGCAGCTTCTTGCGACGGACTTGTGTAAGTACTTCGCTTCCGACTGGGACTTTATTATGTACGTAGCGTAGATGAACCTAACCTCCTAATTTTCGTCTACCTGCTCCCTTATTTCTGGCAGTTTAATACTGCTCTCCTCATACCTAATCTTTGACACTTTATTAATACATTTTTTTCTGCCGAAGGCGAAGAGCTCCCGCAAAATACAGCACGGCGTCGTTTGATTTTACTCCTTTGGAGGCCAGCCGACGTAGTTACCCTTCCCAAGGCATCACCTAGTTAAATACTGAATTGATGACGACGTTCATACCAAATGGAAATATAATGGAGAAGTGTTGACGCTATAACGAGGTGGCATTTAGAGGTTCTCCAAATAAAATGTAAGTTGCGTGTGCACCTGCAATTGCCGTTTGTACAACTGATGCACAACAGTGGTCCAGACACTGCTGCAGAGGCTGTAATAGTTGGCAATCTGACAGCTAATGACTGCCTGTTACATCCTTTACAGTGCAGATCTTGTATTAATTAGTACTGCTAGTAGTAATAAGTTATTGGATGTGTTTGAAATTCCGAACGTTTACAGTGAACGAAAAAACTAAAATTTGCGATTTACATTATAACCGATTTAAAACCGTAAAACAGGGTAGGAATGGACCAAAAATAGTGTAAAAACCAATTTAGTACTTCGCCACCCCCATAAACCACCCCCAAAACCACCCTCACAGACAAGTCATTTTTCCCATAGCCACACACACGAAAACTAAAATTCCCAGAGTCGCAATAACTTCGTTAGGAAAAATGTTGCGACTGGTACTTGAAGGAAAGTTCCCACACGGTCTAAAAAAATATGAAGGAAATCGCTTTTCTGGAAAACCCTTGCACGGCGATATACAGTGTCGGAAAAGCGAAAAAAAATTCCCACAGCCGTAATTACGTCGTTCGAAAAAATGTTTCGACGGTTTCTTGTAGATAAAGTCCCCAAATACTTAGAAAAGAATTATGAACGAAATCGCTTTTCCGGAAAAGCCACCCCAGGCCGATAAACTGTGTCGTAAAGAGGAAAAAAATTCTCAGAGCCGCAATTACATCGCTCGGAAAAATGTTTCGACGGTTTCTTGTAGATAAAGTCCCCAAATGCTTAGAAAAAAATTATGAACGAAATCGCTTTTCTGGAAAAGCCCCCTCAGGGCGATATACTGTGTCTTAAACACGAAAAAAAAATTCCCATAGCTGCAATTACGTCGCTCGGAAAAATGTTTCGACGATTTCTTACAGATAAAGTCTCCAAATGCTTAGAAAAAAATTATGAACGAAATCGCTTTTCTGGAAAAACCCTGCCAGGACGATATACTGTGTTGTAAACGGGAAAAAAAATTCCCAGAGACGCAATTACGTTGTTCGGAAAAAGGTTGCGATTGTTTCTCATAGATAAAGACGCCAAATGGTTAGAAAAAAATTATGAACGGAATCGCTTTTCCGGAAAAGCCCCCCCCCGGACAATATACTGTGTCGTAAATGGGAGAAAAATTTCCAGAGCCGCAATTACGTCGCTCGGAAAAATGTTTCTACGGTTTCTTGTAGATAAAGTCCCCAAATGCTTAGAAAAAAATTATGAACGAAATCGCTTTTCCGGAAAAGCTCCCCGACGGCGATATACTATGTCTTAAACACGAAAAAAAATTCCCGGAGCCGCAATTATGTCGCTCGGAAAAATGTTTCGACGATTTCTTGTAAAGTTCCCAAATGCTTAGAAAAAGTTATGAACAAAATCGTTTTTCCGGAAAAGCCCCCCCAGGGTGATATACTGTGTCGTAAACGGGAAAAAAAATTCTCAGAGCCGCAATTACGTCGTTATGAAAAATGATTCGACTGGTACTTGTAGAAAAGGTCCCCCAATGCTTACAGAAAAATTATCAACGAAATCGCTTTTGCGGAAAAGCTTCTTTACGCTGATATACCATGTCGAATTCTAGAAAAAAAATTCCCAGTCGCAATTACTTCCTTGTGAAAAATGTTTCGACTGGTACTTTTAGATAAGGTCCCTCAATGCATACAAAAAAAAATATGAACGAAATTGCTTTCAGGAACAGCCCTTTTAGACGGGTATGCCGTGTCGAAAACTAGATAAAAAATTCCCAACGTCGCAATTACTTCGTTACGAAAAATGTTTCGAATGGTACTTGTAGAAAAGGTCCCCCAAAACTTAAAAAAGATTATGAACGAAATCGCTTTACCGGAAAAGCCTTCGGGCCGATATACCATGCCGTAAACTCGAAAAAAGATTTCCAGAGTCGCAATAATGTCGTTAAGAAAAATTTTTCGACTGTTACTTGTAGAAAATGATGTCCCCCAAAGCTTACAAAAAAATTATGAACGAAGTCACTTTTCCGGAAAAGCCCCTTTAGACCGGTATACCATGTCGAAAACTAGATAAAAAATTCCCAAAGTCGCAATAACGTCGTTAGGAACAATGATTCGACTGGTAGGTACTTGTAGAAACGGTCCCGCAAAGTTTAAAAAAAAAATTATCCACGAAATCGCTTTTCCGGAGAAGCCTCTTCAAGCCGATATACCATGCCGTAAACTGGAAAGAAAATTCCCAAAGTCGCAATAACGTCGTTAGGAGAAATGTTTCGACTGGTACTTGTAGATAAGGTCCTCTGTTCGGAATTGTAGTACCCAAAGTGACCGCTAGATGGCAAGCGCCAAGCGCGCAACCTTCAATAAAAAACATCACCCCATGTGCTTAAGTAGGGGCCTGCGCCACGCACTCGCCGTCTCCCTCGCCAAACATTATTTGCCTTACTTTTACTTACCTCTTGCTTTACTTATTGCCCAATTGCTAATTTTTGCCTTGGTGATAATACGTGGGGCTCTCGTATTATTAGTTTGCCTGTTGCATATACATTGCGTATTGCTTGCCTATTTTACTCGAACGCGCGTAGCGTTCATATTCCTCTTGCTACAACTTTACTTTCGTAAAGTGGATTGGAGCAGAGACTTTCAGAGTGAATACAATTTATTATTTTCTCTCGGCGATAAACCCTAACAATATAAACTCCGTATACGTTCATTTGTATACATTTTTGGTCCTTCGAACCGGATAGGGTTGTCAACGAGAGAAATACTTACAAAGCAATAGAACTCTCGAGTGTTACATCAATTGTCAGAGATTTACGACCTTTGGCAAGTTAGTTTGTTGGAGATTTACGACCTCCTAACGAAATCTATCGTGTGACTGATCTCTTTGCCCCTGCCACTCTGCACAGCGGGCGGAGATACCACACAAACTCTCATAACACTCAGGGATCTGCTTATTTCTTTCAATCAAAATACCTTCACTTTCACTTTCGCAAACCATCGAACGTCAGTTCGAATTATTCAAACGAATCTACAATTCAAGTGACAATATCAAGAAAGCTGGAAAAGACAATATTACTCGTGAGTTTCTCGAAGCTAAGCTAAAGATATTAGAGAAAAATTGGAAGGAGTTCCAAGAAAATCACACTATTGTCCTATCCCAGAAATACGAAAGTACTAGCGAGAATGATTATTTTGCCAATGATTGCTATGGCATAACAGAAGACGGTTACATCAATGCAGTGGTCTATATAGCCCAGTGGCTCAAACAATTCCCACAAGAAGCTAATGTGCCTAATGCGCAGCAACCAGTCTCCACAAGAAAGTTACCTAACATTGAAGTTCCTACCTTTTCCGGTAAATTCACCGACTGGCTAGATTTTAAAGATCTATTTAAAGCTACCATCATCAAAGATGAACGGCTCTCTAATTCAGAGAAATTACAACAATTGAAAACGCACGTTCAAGGAGAAGCAGCTGATATGCTCAAAACAATTCAAATTACAGATCTCAACTTCCCTATTGCCTGGAAAAAGTTAGAAGATTACTATACAAACAAACGTCGACTTTTTGCCATTTATACCAAGACATTACTCAATTTGCCTGCCGTAATTTCCGATTCTCCATCTCAATTACAATCCCTTCTTAATTCTACAACAAATGCAATCTCCGCTTTAGAGCAACTCAAAAGGCCAACCAATCAATGGGACGATCTTCTCGTGCCTATCATTTCTCATAAGCTTAATTTCAAAACCTTATGCGAGTGGGAAAAACAAGTTAGTAAAAGTGCCGATCCCCCTACTTTTGTCCAACTTAGTCGGTTCATCACCGAATGTATCGATTTTCTAGACACCACCTTCGTGCCTAAGTTAAGTAAATGCAAAACTCCAGAAAACAAATCAATTAGCTCCCATGCTACGTTTACCGACAAGTGTGTCTTTTGTGCAGACGCACATTTCATTACTCGTTGCGACGCCTTCAAAGCCAAAACCGCAAGTGAGCGAAAAATCTTCGTAGAAAAAAGGAAGTTATGTTTCAATTGTCTTGGATTTCACCCGATCAGTAATTGCCGATCTGACAGAAGATGTATCATATGTAGCAAACAACACCATACGCTTCTTCACGAAGATACAAATACAAGTTCTACCGTGTCTACCATTGAACCCATACATAATCACGTCGCTTTCACTGGTCCCTCCTTTACTACCAACACTGAGCTGCAACTAAGTTTAGTAGCTCAAAGCTCCGGTGTAGAACCTGTTCTTCTGGCTACCGCGTTGGTGAAACTACGTGGTGCTGATGGCAGAATTCATACTGCTCGAGCTATGATAGATCCTGGATCCCAAAGTATCCGAGGTGTTATTAAAGAAGCTTGAACAACCATACTCTGCCACGACAGTGCCGTTGAGTGGTATTGGAGATTATTCTCACATCCCTGCTAAGGGCCGAACCACTTTGCAACTTACATCGACTTCCAACCCTAAAGCACATTTGCAGTTAAATGCACTAGTACTTCCTTTTATTACAAAATACACGCAAAGATGCCATAAACTAAAGAATGCCTGGACCCATTTAAAGGGATTAGAATTAGCGGACGATTTCAGAGAAACACCTGCTGAAATTGATATTTTACTTGGTGCTGACATCTTCCCAGAGATCTTGCTCGACGGACTGGTCAAAGGACCTTCCGGAACTCCAATGGCCCAACGCACAATCTTCGGATGGATTACTAGCGGACCTATTGCCAAACTTAACACCTCAACGTCTCCAACAGTTCAATCTTAGTTTTCAGATCGGTTTAAGTGCCTGCTAAACTAATTCTGTTCGCCCATTATATGGACGAAAGCGGGCGGTATGTTCGGAATTGTAGTACTCAAAGTGACCGCTAGATGGCAAGCGCCAAGCGCGCAACCTTCAATGAAAAACATCACCCCACGTGCTTAAGTAGGGGCCTGCGCCACGCACTCGCCGTCTCCCTCGCCAAACATTATTTGCCTTACTTTTACTTACCCCTTGCTTTACTTATTGCGCAATTGCTAATTTTTGCCTTGTTGATAATACGTGAGGCTCTCGTATTATTAGTTTGCCTGTTGCATATACATTGCGTATTGCTTGCCTATTTTACTCGAACGCGCGTAGCGTTCATATTCCTCTTGCTACAACTTTACTTTCGTAAAGTGGGTTGGAGCAAAGACTTTCAGAGTCAATACAATTTATTATTTTCTCTCGGCGATAAACCCTAACAATATAAACTCCGTATACGTTCATTCGTGTACATCCTCCAATGCTTACAAAAAACTTATGAATTAAATCGCTTTTCCGGAAAAGCTCCTTCGGGCCGATATACCATGTCGAAGATACGAAAAAAAATTCCCAGAGTCGCAATTAATCGTCGTTAGGAAAATGTTTTGACTGGTACTTGTAGGAAAGGTCCCCCAATGCTTAGAGAAAAGTTATGAACGAAATCGCTTTTCCGGAAAAGCCCATTTGGGTCGATATACCATGCCGTAAACTCGAAAAAAAATTCTCAGAGTCGCAATTATTTCGTTAGGAAAAATGTTTTGACTGGTACTTGTAGAAAAGGTTCCTAAAAGCTTTAAAAAAAATTATGAACGAAATCGCTTTTACGGAACTACTCCTTTAGGCCAAGGGTGCAGGTCAAAAACATGAAAACAATTCTCACAGTTGCAAAAATTACGTTAGGAATAAGCTTGCAGTTAGAACGTGTATTAGGGGTCGCTAATAGCCTAGAAAAATTCAGGCACGAAATCGATCTTTCGGAACTGCTCCTTCAGGTCAAGGGTGCACGTCAAAAACACGAAGAAAATTCTCACATTCGCAAAAATTACGTGAGGCAAAGTAACAATATAATGATGTTTTTTTGCTTTCTTCATAATTAATTTAAGATATATGTACAGAATATAAAAGTGCAATACGCAAATTTGAATATTAAAGTTGAAAAAAACTCTTTAATTTTTTAATTGCGTTTAGAAAAACATATTTTTCTCTTCGCTACATTTTGGTTTAAAAAATCTTCTTTCTACGTCTAATAGTTTTGGAAATAGCGAATTGAAAATATAAAAAGATTATGGAGATGATGCTGGTTGCAAGAGAAAGAATGCGTCCATGAAAAGAGAGAGTGAGTGAGTGAGTGAGAGAGAGAGAGAGAATAGTGAAAGAGTACGCGAGAGAGACAGTGTGCGAGACACTGTCTCTAACATAAGTTGCTACTTCCTCCTCGCGGCAATTACCGAACAGTTTTCGAGAGCCCCAGCAGCCGCGCGGTTTTTTATTATTTTCGACTATGATTTTCCGAAATCTGTATACTTTGTTGAATTTTTATGTAGTATAAACCTTGTCTATAGTATGCAAAAGGAACAAATTTAGGATGCAGAGTGCTATTTAAATTACAACGACCGCAATCGTTGCAATTATGTTTTCATCATTATCTTTTAAACTATTAAAAGAATTTCAATTATTGTTGTAAAGTTATTGCATTTTCAATACCTCTCCAGAAGTGTACTGACGATTTAAAAAGAAATTGATTTTTCATATGACCCTATAACGTCGGTCTAAATTAAAATTTTTGAAATTTCAAAATGGATATTCAAGTTGGATATATATCATTTTTCAACCTCAAAGTCTCTACCGCCTGGAGTGCAAGGCGGCTTGGCCAGCACAGCTAATTGCGAGAGTCGTCTGGGCCTCAATATATGAGTGTCGACGCTAGAAACCAGCACGCGGGCGCGCGCGGTGCCTTTATCGTGTAATACTATTCGCTTTTTTTAACTAGCTCATAATCATATGCTGAGTCTCTTGGAAAAAACACAGAACATATATCGATAGATTTTTCCCCCTCTTTCCAGTGGTGCTATTATTTATTCTCTGAATTGATTTTTTACGGTAAAAACTTGAGTTGAAAGTTCGGGCCGATTATTCTTAAAGAATACCATTTTTTTTTTAAATAAATTTTTTTCATTCGAAAATGCAATTCCTCAGCTTCGAAACTCCAAAATTTCAAGTAGGAGAAATGAAGGGTTCATAAGTAATAAAATGTAAAAGACGGCGGCGAGTTGCCGCGCGTCTTTGTGCGCTACGCCGAAGCGCGCTGTTGCCAACGTATTTCACTATTCCGTTGTTTCGTACTTAATAAATATCATATAATAAATTTTTCAAAGTAATTTTTGATTAAAAGTCAATACTTTCCGATCCATCTTTTCCAATTTTTTGTTAATTTACTAATTTCTTGTATCTGAATTTAATTGAATAGGTCTTGTCTCAAATTTGGATTTCTTCACTTTTTGGATAGGTGAGTATAATTCTAAAATTTCTGATCCTGAGAAATGTTATAGTTCAACCCTCTTAACGTGTGCTAACAGTTTAATAGAATGAAATGATAGAGTTACAGGAACTCTTTTTGCTGATTTTAACCTTTGTTTTAGTTTTAATTCATCGTTTCTAATTCATCATTTGAAGACATCATTTTTCTCTTTTATATAAACTTAAAACTCATTCTTTTATTTTCAAACAGTGAACTTCATATTTGCAAACCTTAAGGGAGTCCTCATCCAGAGAAGAATTTTTAAATTCTCTTTTAGGTTTCTTGGAAAAGTATGTCTTTTTTACCAAGAAGCGGCACAATCATTTCACTGCAACACTAATCAGTGTAGTTTGGCAGCATTGGTCCTTTATTATAGAGAATTAAATTTTAAAACTTAAAAAAGCATCATACTTTTTCAGACACTTAATCTCATGCTGCCGTAGCAGTTTATCTAAAAAATTATAATCAATTACCCTAATAAAAAGTTCTTTTGATTTCGCCAAAAAAGGTATTTGTTTCACCGATAGAACTGGGTAATACTATAAAAACAAATACGACTTCCATAATCTTTTTCATCATTATCAAGATTTTTCTGTTGAAGCAGAGCAGCGCTTTCACGCAACCGCGTGCAGAAAAGTGCATGAGAATTGATTGTGCCGTTTTTTGGTCAATAGAGACGAACTTTTCCAAGAAACCTAGAGAAATTAAAAATTTTCCTTTGGATAAGAACTTCCTCAAGGTTTGTAAATAAGAAGATCACTGTTTGAAAATAAAAGAATAAGTTTTAAAGTTTATATAAAAGAGAAAAAAATGTCTTCAAATAATAAATTAGAAACGATGAATTAAAACTAAAACAAAGGTTAAAATCAGCAAAAAAAGTTTCTGTAACTCTATCATTTCAGTTTATTAAACTGTTGCGATGCGCCGCTGTCTTTTAAATTTTATTACTTATGAACCCTTCAGTTCTCAAACTTGAAATTTTGGGGTTTTGAAACTGAAGACTTGTACTTTCGAATGAAATATAAACATGTTGTTCTTTTAGAAAAACCGGTTCGAACTTTCAAGTCAAGTTTTTGACAAAAGCATTTCGGAGAATAAACAATATAGCATTACTGGAAAAAGTGGTAAAAAAAGTATCGATATATGTACATTGTTTTTTCCGAGAGACTCATCATATGATTACGAGCGAGTTGAACAGAGCGCATTTTACGCGAAAAAGGCTCAGCTCGCGCCCGCTGGCTGGTTTCTGGCGGACGCTACGATATGCAGTATAAGTGTACCGATCAGCACGAAGTGCCTCGCAGCTCGCGAGTCGTCTGCGCCCGAATACGCGCTATGAGTGTACTGGCCGGCGCGGAGAGGGGGAATTGGGAGAAACACGGGCTCGGCCAGCGCAGAACGAGAGAGCTAGCTGCGCTCGAACACACACACACACACACACACACACACACACACACACACACACACACGCACGCACGCACGCACGCACGCACGTACACACACACACAGCAAGCTGCCGGAGGGGAAGGGGAGCGGAGCATGGGGCCGCGTGCTGCGGCCTCGGCGACAATGTTGTCATATGAGCGTGCGCATGCTGACTGTCGCTTTGACACTCGGGAGCCATTTTTCAGTTTCTAGCGATTCTACCTGGCCCACGAGTCGGAAATTTTTTCGCTTCTGTCTCCCCATTTATGCAATTGGATAAAATAACCATCGCTTTTTATAGAGTTTGATTCGTAGATCCTAAATTTCGAGGTTACAATTTAACAAAATTGCTTTTTAAAAACCTTGATTTTAATGCATTTCTTTAAACCAAAACTTCAAATAGAAACAATCTATTGCGATCAGAATAATTGTTTCTTGAAAATTCAGGCAATTTTAAGATTAAAATGTTACACTCGACATCTACGAAGAACCAATATTCAAAGATTTATAAATTTTTCAAATATTAATTTTCAGTATTTAAGAGATTTTTTATTGTAGTCAAAAAATTAAACATCGAGTAGAAATTATTACAATTGCTTACCGTTTACCATCTAAAGCTTTAGTTCATTTCTCTCCTTAAACTTTGGAGTTCCCAATAAGTTAAGAGTTCCTGAGATTTACTCGCATATTAATGTGAATTATTTATAATGCAAAGTAATATTAACTATGCACATCTCTTTTTAGATGGTAAACGGTAAGCAATTGTAATAATTTCTACTCGATATTTAATTTTTTGACTACAATAAAAAATCTCTTAAATACTGAAAATTAATATTTGAAAAATTTATAAATCTTTGAATATTGGTTCTTCGTAGATGTCGAGTGTAACATTTTAATCTTAAAATTGCCTGAATTTTCAAGAAACAATTATTCTGATCGCAATAGATTGTTTCTATTTAAAGTTTTGGTTTAAAGAAATGCATTAAAATCAAGGTTTTTAAAAAGCAATTTTGTTAAATTGTAACCTCGAAATTTAGAGTCTACGAATCAAACTCTATAAAAAGCTATAGTTATTTTATCCAATTGCATAAATGGGGAGACAGAAGCGAAAAAATTTCCAACTCCTGTGCCAGGTAGAATCGCCAGAAACTGAAAAACGGCTCCCGAGTATCAAAGCGACAGTCAGAATGCGCACGCTCATATGAGAACATTGCCGCCGAGGCCGCAGCACGCGGCCCCAGGTTCCGCTCCCCTTCCCCTCCGACAGCTTGCTGTTTGTATATATATATATATTCGAGCGCAGCTAGCTCTCGCGTGCTGCACTGGCCGAGCCCGTCTTTCTCCCAATTCCCCCACTCCGCGCCGACCAGTACACTCATAGCGCGTATTCGGGCGCAAACGACTCGCGAGCTGCGAGGCACTTCGTGCTGATCGGTGCACTGCTGCGGCCTACTATCAGGCAGGTGAACGCGCGCGCGAGACTCCTCCTGAAGAAGATTTGCGTGACATTATGTGGCCAGAAAACAAGAAGTCTTCTCGCCTCATCAGAAAGTACAGAGCATCTGTACATTACTCCAAGAGCCTCTAGCTATGTCATCACTTACGCAAGAGCCCTATTATGAACAGGAATAGCAGCACCACATTCAGGATGACAAAATATCAGTACTGCATAATTATGCAACAAATGTAACCAGGGCCTTCTCTGCATTCAGTGGTATACATATAATTAAATAACAACACAATAATAATGATATAACAAGACAACCTGATGCAAACTGCTCCAATAGTTGTCATGCGTAAATCACTCTTCAATCTGTTAACATGAAGAAGTTTTTGCATACACAGAAGCTGTAGTAGAAGCAGAGAACATCTTGTATTGTCAGCATTATGCAGGCTAGAAGATGATATTTAACAGTTAAATTATCATGGTGAGTATCTCATGTTCTGTTTCTAACAATATAAAAGTAATGCATAATGAAAGCCACCTGTCTGCTAAATCTGATAGGTGGTTTTAATTTCTTTTAAAGTTTTTCTCATGAAATTCATAATCAATTCATTGTCAGTTCTTTCTTTTCTGTAAATTGATTGGATTTATAGAAAAAAAATTTTTATTGCACATTGATAGAAAAGAAAATTTTCTTGTACAGTGATATTTCTTTTCTATTTCTGATTATAAAATAAAACTGATTTTTGGTGGTTATAGTAGTGGGTTTCCGTCATTTTTGCACACTCCCACAGATTCTTTACTTAAAGTAAATATTTTTACTATTTACTATCCAGCTAGTATGTTTTGAATATGCATCGAATGTAATATTCACTCTAACAGAGCATTATTGTTGAGTAAAAAATCTGAGGGACCGTGGGAAAATTATGGAAACCAACTACCATAACCGACAAAAATCAGTTTTAATGTATAATAAGAAATAGAAAAGTAGTATCATTGTATAAGAAGACAATCAAAATTTCTTTGCTATAAATCCAATCAATTGAAAGCTTTCTGTAAATTGAAATCAATTTACAGAAAGAAAAGAAATGACATTAGCACACTAAGAATTTTATGTCTTTATAGAGTAGAACAATAAGCTTTTTTAGTGTTCAATTCCAGCAAAAAATTAGTTTTATTAAACTTAAAAATAATTAACAACAAAAGTAATCTATATTTATTGCTGTTTATTATTAATTATTTTTTGGTTTATTAAAACAAATTTTTTGCTGGAAGGTAACACTAAAAAAATTTATTGTTCAACGATAAAAACATGAAATTTTTAGTGTGTTAATGTCATGTTTTTCCTCTTTGGGAATTGGAATTTTTATTGTAGTTCTTGTATAAATATGTTGCTTTCTATTTCTTATTATACAATAAAACTGACTCTTGGGGGTTATGGTAGTGAATTGCCATAATCTTTTCACGCTCCCACAGATATACATAAATCTGATACATACAAACACTTATAACCTAGCTTAACATCTACATATTTTGTAGAAAGAGTGCTACATTTTCCAACCCATAGATGACCGTGTAATAATTTATTCTAAGCAGAATGTTTTGAAATATATTATTATTAATCTAATTCTTTAGTTTTTTCTTATTTAATATAATTACTTTTCATATTGAATCCAAAAAATTTCTATTATTGTTTCCTTTTCCTGACAAAAGAGAGCATGTTGATAGAAAATTTTCTGATTTTCCTTTTTCTTTTCTACGCATGTCAGGGTATTCAAATCTAAAATAACAACCGTTATTTACTAAGCCAATTTTTTTTTTCCCAGTACGATTCTTCAGTATCGATTGGAAGTATTATAAGACTATCAATATGGAGATTGACCATTCATATGACTCATTCATAAGGAAGGAGACTTAAGAAAATAGCACCAAATTTGGAACTGCAATTTTGAGAAACTCAGCAACGGCAGTGGGTAACCTTGAATGAAGGGCTTCCTGATACGAGCATCTTGACAGCTTCATCTTCCAGATTATCCATGGAACCTGATCTAGTCTGTATTTATTTTAATACACTGTGACCACTTTGTGGTCTCTTCTTTGAATAATTATTATTTCAGTAATCTACTGCTTTCAACCATTGCTATAGCTTCATTTTTTGTTTCAGGGTTTTCATTTTCCTTCCAGAAAAAGCAGCAACTATAAGAGGCCACCTGTCAGTTTTCGAACTTAATTTAAAAGAGTATAAGAATGATAGAAATTCGCTTCTACAATGTATTTCAGGCCTTGCATGTATTTCTAAGCTGATTTTATCTTTCTGTAATTAGGTATAATTTAATAAAAAGAAAATTTAATAATGCAATTTTTCAGATTTATGTAAGGCACTGCTTGTGTATTTTTTAGAACTGTCAAACTGAAAAGTTACATATTTTCACTTTTTTATTAAATTATATGTACTTCCAGAAAGATAAAGTCAACTCAAACATACATGAGATGTCTGAGATGCATTACTGGAGCGGATTTCTATCATTCTTATACTCCTTTGGATTAAGTATGGACACTTGACCTCAAAGTAAATATCGATAACATGGAATGGCCAATCTAACTGCTAAATCTGACAGGTGTCTTTTATATTGTAGGAGCAGGATGAATTTTCTTGTCAAGTTTTTAATTTTGGCCATTTTCGTGTAGTGTAGTGTGAGTGGGTCCGAAAGATCAATAGATCTATAGATAGCTGTAACAGCTATGCCTACAAAATACAAGATCAAATTGGTAATTTAACAGGGCATCGCTAAATAATAAATGTGAGTGCATATAAAAATTATGAAAAAGTTATTTTAACCTGTAAAATTCAGTTTGATTATAGTAGTTAATAAATAATTAATGAACATTAACTGACTTTTAGAGGTTATAGTCAACTTTTAATAATTCTGACAGGTACCCATATTTATTATTCAATCATACTCACTTAAAGAAAAAATTAAACATTCGGTTAGACTCACACTACACGGAAGCCCAGGTTCCATAAGGGAAACATAATTAATTAAATATGCTGAAATTTACAACTTGAGAAGACAAATCTTGCTCCTATAATATAAAAGCCACGTGTCAGATTTAGCAGATGTACTCATCATTCAGTGTTGTTGATGTTTACTTTGAGATAATGTGTTTTACTACTTAATTTAAAACAGTATGAGAATGATAGAAATCGGTTTCTATAATGCATTTCAGGTATCGCATGTATTTTTAAGGTGATTTGATCTTTCTGTAAGTATAGGTATAATTTAATTAAAAAAAAATTAAATTGTGCAATTTTTGAGATTTAACTAAGACACTGCTTGTGTATGCTGAGATGCATTACTAAAGTGGATATCTATTATTCTTATATTCTTTTAGATTAAGTACGGTCACATCACCTCAAAGTAAATATCGATAACTTTGAATGGCAAATACACCCGCCAAAGCTTTTATATTGTTGGAACAAGATGAATTTTCTTTTTGAGTTTTAAATTTTGGCCCATTTAATAAAGTAAAGTGTTGTGAGTGTTATCAAAAGATTTATAAATCTATGTTTAGGCCTGCTGTAACAGCTGTGTTCACAGTGAACATTATTAATTGACTTTTAGAGTTTATAGTCAACTTTTCATAATTCTGACGAGTACCCAGATTTCTAATTCAACAATACTCAATTAAAGAGAAAATTAAATACCATGTTACAATCAGGCCTATAGACCTATAGATCTTTCGGAGAGACTGACACTACAAAGAACTTCAGATTTCATAAGAGAAAACATATTTAATTAAATAGGCTAAAATTTAAATCTTGGAAAGACAAATTAATCCTGCTCCTACAATATAAAAGCCATCTGTCAGAATAGGTGTACTCGTCATTCAATGTTTTTGATGTTTACTATAAAGTCATTTGTTTTAGTGTTTAATTCAAATAAGTAAGTAAAAGAATGATTCAACTCCGTTTCTACAGTGCATCTCAGGCATCTCATATATTCTCAAGGTGACTTTATCAATCAGAAGGTAGATATAATTTAATAATAAAATGAAAATATGTAATTTTGCATACATTCCAGTTCTAGAAAATACACAGCCGGTGTCTCAGCTAAAACCGAAAAATTGCATAATTTCATTTTTGTTTATTAAATTATATTTTCTTTCAGGCAGGTACAGCTTTCAAGATGCACAAAGATGCATGAGATGCCTGACTTGCATTACTGAAGCAGATTTCTATCATTCTTATACACTTTTGGATTAAGTACTAAGACACAACACCTCAAAGTAAATATCAAGAACATTGAATGGCCAATACACCTGCTAAATCTAACAGGTGACTTTTATATTGTAGGAGCAGGATGAATGTTCTATGCAAGTTTTAAATTTTGGCCCATATAGTGTAGTGTAATGTAGTGTGAGTGTATCTGAGGGATCTATAGATCTATAGACCTGCTGCAACACCTATGTTCACAAGATGCAAGGCACCGAATATTCAATTTAAGAAGGCATGGTTGAGTAGTAAATCTGAGAGCATATAAAAATTCCAGTCTAATAGGTTATTTTAATCTATGCAAATTAATTTGATTATAGCAGTTAATGAATAATGAGGTGGCTTACCCATTATTACCACCATTAATTGACTTTTAGAGGTTATAGTGAACTTTTAATAATTCTGACACATTCCCAGATTTATTATTCAATCATGCTCGCTTAAAGTAATTATTAAATATCATATTGCAAGCAGGCCTACTATAGCCTGCGGCCTATAGATCTATAAACCTTTCGGACAGACACACTCTACACGGAAGCCCAGGTTCCATAAGGGAAACATATTTAATTAAATAGGCTGAAATTTACAACTTGAGAAGACAAATTAATCTTGCTCCTATAATATAAAAGCCACCTCTCAGATTTAGCAGGTGTACTCATCATTCAATGTTGTTGATGTTTACTTTGAGATAATGTGTTTTACTACTTAATTTAAAACAGTATGAGAATGATAGAAATCGGTTTCTATAATGCATTTCAGGCATCGCATGTATTTTTAAGCTGATTTGATCTTTCTGTAAGTATAGGTATAATTTAATAAAAAAAAATTAAATTATGCAATTTTTCAGATTTAACTAAGACACTGCTTGTGTATTTTTTTTAACTGCCAGACTGAAAAATTACATATTTTTATTTTTTTATTAAATTATATCTACTTTCTGATTGATAAAGTCAACTTAAAAATACATGAGATATCTGAGATGCATTACTAAAGTGGATATATATTATTCTTATATTCTTTTAAATTAAGTACGATCACATCACCTCAAAGTAAATATCGATAACTTTGAATGGCAATACACCTGCTAAATCTGATAAGGCTTTTATATTGTTGGAACAAGATGAATTTTCTTTTTGAGTTTTAAATTTTGGACCATTTAATGAAGTAAAGTATTGTGAGTGTTATCGAAAGATTTATAAATCTATGTTTAGGCCTGCTGTAACAGCTATGTTCACAAAATGCAAGGCATCCAATATTTAAATTAAGATTGCATGGTTAAGCAATAAATGTGAGAGCATGTAAAAATTGTGAAGAAGTTATTATAACCTCTAAGATTCAGTTTGTAGTAGTTAATGAATAATGAGGTGGCTTATCCATTAACTACCACCATTAATTGTCTTTTAGAGATTACAGTCGACTTTTCATAATTCTGACACATTCCCAGATTTATTATTCAATCATGCTCTCTGAAAATAAATATTAAATACCATATTACATAAGTAGACCTGCTATATAGCACTATAGCAGGCCTATAGATCTGTAGAGCTTTCCGACAGACTTACACTACATGGAACTTCAGATTTCATAAGAGAAAAAATATTTTATTAAATACACTGAAATTTAAAATTTAAAAAGGCAAATTAATCCTGCTCCTATAATATAAAAGCCACCTGTCAGGTTTAGCAGATGTACTTCATTCAATGTTGTTGATGTTTACCTTGAAGTTATGTGTTTGAGTATTTAATTCAAAAGAGTAAGAGAAGAATTCAAGCATCGCATGTATTTTGAAGCTGATTTTATCTATCTTAAAGTAGGTATAATATAATACAAAAAAAAATTAAGTTATACAATTTTTCAGATTTAGTTGAGGCAGATGATGTCAGCAAATCCATGGTAATGGGCAGCAGCAAGCACTGATAGTATATCAGCATTACATATACAACAAATGCAATTCCTCTTTCTTCGAGTAAGTACTTCACTTCGGATTTGGACTTTATCTTGTAGTATAGCCAAACCTAGCCTCCAACTTTCCATCGGTCTACTCCTCTGTTTCTGGCAGTTCGATACTCCTCTCCTCATCTCCACTGCTTAATAAATTATTAAATATTTTTTTTGCCTTAGCCAACGCAAGTACCACTTCCCGGGGACATCACCTAAGCGGACACGACGGAGAAGTGATGGTCAAGGTATATTAGAATGTAGTCCGCTCTCCCGCGACAGAGTCGAGTAAGTACTTCACTTCGGATTTGAACTTTATCCTGTAGTATAGTCAAACCTAGCCTCGACCTTTCCATCGGTCTACTCCTCTGTTCCTGGCAGTTCGATACTCCTCTCCTCATTCCCACTGCTTAACAAATTATTAATATATTTTTTGTGCCCTAGGCGAAGAGCTCCTGCAGAAGACAACACGTCTTGGTTGGTGGTGATCTCCTGCTCGAGCGACACCATCTCCATATGCGTTTGAAGGGTGATTATAAAAGCAGTGGCTATCGTTTCAAGGACTTAGACAAAGTCGTATTCGAAAATCCATACAGTGAGTAATTTATATCCTACAGTAATTGTTTTTGATGTGTGTTTCAGGTACGATATAATCCAAATGCTACGACAGCTAAGCCTCCTACAAGATACATGTTGTTGCTGTTGTTCAAGGTCTTCTTCGTTTATCGATGTAGAGAGTTCGCATACTCTCTTATATATGTGTAGGGAAAACATATGTAAGTACTGTGTTTAAAGGGGTATTTCTAGGCTACCTAGAGCCTATTCTTCGATCAAGGTTTTTCTCTGTTTATAGGCTTCTCTGTTCGACTACAGCATGCTGGTCATAGGTCGAATCTCTACTTTTACTATTGTAACATCAAAGTTGATGTTACAGTATTGTCTTATTTATCAATCTGCAATGAAATGCATGTGTTGCCATATTGCGCGATTTTATTTAATACAACAGTAATTGATGATTTCTTCATCAATTAATAATTATCAAAATTTTAAATATTATTTAATCCGCAGAAAATTCAGTAATAGATCATTCCTTTATTGATTTGCAATAAAAAATTTTGTGTAACTTAATGTGCATGTTATTTTATATGTAAATATTCTTTCTAAATCTGCAATCAAATGCAGTAATTAAAATTTTGCATGATTTAATTTAATACTGCAGGAATCGATTTCCTTTTATCGATCTGTAATCAAATATTATGTTTATGATATTGCATATTATCGTAAACTACTACAGTAATTGATAATTTCTTTATCAATTAATAATTATCATAATTCTCTATAATATTATTAAATCTGCAGCAATACATCATTTCTTTATTGATTTGCAATAAAAAAAATTTATAACTAAATGTGCATGTTATTTTATATGTAAATATTTTTTTAAATATGTAATCAAATGCGGTAGTTATAATTTATCATGATTTAATTTTATACTGCAGGAATCGATTACCTTTTATCGATCTGTAATCAAATATTATGTTTATGATATTGCATGTTATCATAAATTACTCCAGTAATTGATCATTTTTTTATTAATTTATTATCTCAGATCGTTTTGCATATTGCATGATTTTATTCAAAACAGCAGTAATTGATGATTTTATCAATTAACAATTATCATAATTTTGTATGATATTGTTTGATTCACAGCCAATTCAGCAATATATCATTTCTTTATTGATTTGCAATAACAAAATTTTTGTATGACTAAATATGCATGTTATTCTATATGTATATATTTTTTTAAATCTGCAATCAAATGCTGTCATTATAATTTTGCATGATTTAATTTCATACTGCAGAATCGATTTCCTTTTATCGATCTGTAGTCAAATATTATGTGTATGATATTGCACGTTATCGTAAACTACTACAATAATTGATAATTTCTTTATCAATTAATAATTACCTTAATTTTCTATGATATTATTAAATCTGCAGCAATAGATCATTTCTTTATTGATTTTGCAATAAAAAAAATTTATAACTAAATGTACATGTTATTTTAAATATTTCTTTAAATCTGCAATCAAATGCGGCAGTTATAATTTTGCATGATTTTATTTCATACTGCAGGAATCGATTTCCTTTTATTGATCTGCAGTCAAATATTATCGTATACTACTGCAGTAATTGAGAATTTCTTTATCAATTTATAATCAAAGTTCGTTTTGCATGTGTTACATTGTTGCATGATTTTATTAAACACAACAGTAATTGATGATTTCTTCATCAATTAATAATTATCAAAATTTTGTATATTATTTAATCTGAAGCAATAGATCACTTCTTTATTGATTAGCAATAAAATATTTTTTATAAGTAAATGTGCATGTTATTTTAAATGTAAATTTTGTTATTAATCTGCAATCAAATGCTGTAGTTATAATTTTGCATGGTTTTATTTAATACCGCAGGAATCGATTTCCATATCGATTAGCAATCAAATATTATGCTTATGATATTGCATGTTATCGTAAAATACTGTTTTATAATTTTGCATAATACTAATAAATGTGCCATTATCGCTTTATTCAGTACTATTCTGTACTACGAAATTACTATCAGTAAGAGAATTACATTACATGATAAATGACGTATGAAACAAAAATAAGAAATTATTAGTGTTTGATTTTTATTTATAAGAAATAAGTAAATTAATAATAACGCATGATATATTGGAAATAAGAAATTTCAGAATGCATGTTGTAAAAAAGTTGTACCTAATGATACTAATACATGTGCCAATATCGCTTTACTCAGTACTATTCTGAACTACGAAATTACTATAAGTAAGCGAATTACTTTACATGATAAATAATGTATGACACAAAAATAAGAAGTAAGAAAATTAATAATGCATGATATATTAGAAATAAGAAATTTCAGAATGCATGTTGTAAAAAACTTGTATCTAATGATACTTATAAATGTGCCATTATCGCTTTATTCAGTACTATTCTGTACTAAGAAAATACTATCAATAAGCGATTTACATTACATAATAGATAATGTATGAAACAAAAATAATAAATTAATAGTGCATGATTTTTATTTATACGAAATAAGAAAATTAATAACGCATCATATATTGGAAATAAGAAATTTCAAAATGTATGTTGGAAAAAAGTTGTATCTAATGATACTAATAAATGTCCCATTATCGCTTTATGCAGTACTATTATGTACTACGAAATTACTATCAGTAAGCGAATTACATTACATGATAAGATGTATACTTTGATTCGTAAACCGATTTTCAGCTTTGGAAATGGTTTTTGAAAAATATTAATTTTACAAAAAAAGAATCTTGTAAGAGAAGGTAAATTACAACTTTCTAAACATAACCTTAAAATTTATGTTTATTTATTTATTTATTTAACCGGAGTAGTACATGTTGTTATACATGTTATTATTTACTTCAAGACATAGTTATATGTCTGAAGCAGCTAACATCCTATACAGGGTAGACATAGCTACCTGCGGTGTGATTCTGTAACGATAAAAAAAGTGATAAATTGTTTATCACAAGTTCTTATGACGATAAATAAAATTTATAAAAAAAAAGTCGGGCCCCTGTACATAGGTCCGAAAACTTTTTAAAGATCCATTTAAAATCTCATTTATTCTCGCATAATTTGTTTGAAAAAAATTTATAAACTTGATACGGATGTTTTCATAATTTTTTATGAGAAAAATTATTTCCTATATTATGCACTGAGATAAGAATACTTATGTTCTGTTTGAAATCGAAAGTGCAATATTGTAACTGTTACAATATCTTATATTCGAATAGGGGAGATTTTATACGGCAAATCTCATATTGCACCTATTACAATATCAATATTTATAGCAACATATTGAAATTGTTAAGAAGAACATGGTGACTTAACTGTTACAATGCGTATATTTGGAAATATTTAAATATATAGGCATGTTAATAATTATGAATCTTAGGATCCCATGTTGACATTAAACACTTTGTGGGGATCCTTATCCACGGGTCTCCTCGTTCCAGGAATAGGAAAGGAGAGGAGAGAAATGATGAGTCGAGGAGTCAACAGTAACGAGGAGATTTATTAGTCAAAGTAGGATACAGCGGACACACGTCTGCACACTCGTGGACTCGAGCAACGACTGCCGCTCGCAGGCGGCTTCTCGCCACACGCAACATGGCCGCTTCCCCCACTCTCGCAGAGAGAGCGAGAGGGAAGATCGCAGTCCCTACACACTCCCCCCCGAGTGACAACGCAATACATAAAAATAAATATAAATTATTATACTGTGCTCGATAGCACTTACAACTAGATAATCACAGTTAGATTACGGTTTGATCACAGGAGCAAAGGATACTTTCTTCCTAGCATAGGTCTTTAATACTGGTTGATCTACGGTGGTGGGCTGATTGCCAATTGGATCACCACCGGGAGGCACATCGGGAAGATTGTCGGATATTACATACGCGGGCTTTAAAAGTTCCACAGATACACTGCGTGCCGCGCCATTAATCTCTATATCAAAAACGCGATCGGACGGACGTTTCAATATTTTGTAGGGACCCGTATAAGGTCTTTCTAAAGACTTTTTGGCCATATTGCGCATAAATAGATGAGTACAACTATATAAGTCTTTGAAGCAAAACGCACGCTTCTTATAGTTATGTGTGACAGGGACTGGACGGACTTGACGCATATATTCACGGAATTCTTCTATAAAAAAATTCGGATCAGGCGTAAAGTCTTCAGGGAGGAAAAACTCACCTGGGAGACGTAAGGTAGTGCCAAATACAAATTCTGCAGGAGACGTACAGTATTATTAATCCTAATAATACTGTACTTAAGGTACGGGTCCAGTCCTTGTCCACGTGACACATAATCGCCGCTTTAAGTGTACGGTGCCAACGCTCGATAAGGCCATTCGCCGCAGGGTGATACGCGGTAGTGTGAATAAGCGCGATTCAAATTGCGAACCCTGATCGGAAGTGATGACCTTTGGGGCACCATAGCGCGAGACCCAGGTGTCATAAAATGCCCTGGCAACTGTCTGCGCTGACATTTCGCGTAGCGGAACTGCCTCAATCCAGCGCGAAAAGCGATCGATCATGGTGAGCACATACTCGAAACCATTACGATTGGGAAGAGGACCGACTAGATCAATGTGCTCATGGTTGAAGCGACCATCAAATGCGACGAATTTGTCAGGTACAAGTTTTACATGGCGAGAAATTTTTTACTGTTGACAGTCTAAACAATTTTTGCACATGCGAGGAATATCACGGTGCATATTGGGCCACAAATAGCGCTGCCGTATGAGTCGATCGGTGACTTTAGGGCCTGGGTGAGCAGGCTTATGGAACATGTTAAACACCGTTTCACGAAGGGACTCAGGGATGTACGGGCGAATGGCTTCACCAGTGATCTCGCAAAAGATAGTAGTATGAGCAGGGCCCCATTGAATACGCTTTAAGGAGAGCGGATAGTCAGAGGACTCGCGAATGGCCTTAAGCTGCTCATCAGCTTCCTGTTTTTCAGCAAGCTCGTTAAGATTGATCTCTACGGGGAGTCGAATGGACTCTACCCGAGAGAGTGAGTCAGCAACTGTATTTTCAGCGCCTTTGATGTACTCAATTTGGGTGGTAAATTGTGCGATAAGGGACAGCTGACGAGTTTGCTGCGGAGACGCCTTATCAGACTTTTGCATGAAAGCATAGATGAGGGGTTTATGATCTGTTAAAATCTTGAAGTCTCTGCCTTCAACCAAAAATGAGAAGTATTTCACAGCTTCGTATATGGCCGTGAGCTCACGGTCATATGCACTGTACTTCCGCTGTGAAGGGGAGAACTTCTTAGAGAAGAAAGCTAAAGGTTCCAAAATTCCAGTGAGGGAAAGCTGTTCAAGCGCAGCACCCATTCCAGAATCGGATGCGTCAGAGACGACGCGTATTTCCGCACCAATGCGGGGGTGGACAAGCAGAGCCGCAGCTGACAACTTCTCCTTCACACGAATGAAGGCCTCCTCAGCTTCGGGCGTCCACTGAACGGGACGCTTATCATTTTTGCGAGAATCGCTAAAAAGAGCATTGAGAGGGGCTTGAGAAGTGGCGGCGCGAGGCATGTTACGGCGGTAAAAATTTACGGTGCCGACAAACCTACGAAGTTCTGCTATAGTTTGGGGTTTGGGGAAGCTTAAAATAGCTTCAACCCTACTAGGAATGGGGCGAACGCCTTCACCATTCACTAGGTATCCTAAGAATTCTAATTCTTCAACAGCAAAGGTACATTTTTCAACGTTCAAGCGAAGATGAAACTTCTTAAGTCGTTCGAAGACCATGCGAAGATGAGAATAGTGTTCTTCAAGAGAAGACGACGCAATGAGGATATCATCGATATAAAGATATACAAAATCCAAGTCGCCTAGCGCGCTATTGATGTAACGCTGAAAGGTCTGACTGGCATTGCGGAGACCAAAGGTCATATACATAAATTCAAAAAGACCGAACGGGGTTATAATGGCCGTTTTCGGAATGTCTTCAGGGGCAACAGGAATCTAATTGAACGCTTGGTGAAGATCAAGCGCCGAGAAGATTTTCTTACCGTACAAGTTGTTTGTACAATCATGAATATGAGCGGTTGGATATTTATCCGGGACCGTGGCGGCGTTTAAGCGCCTGTAATCACCACATGGTCTCCAGGAGTTATCCTTTCTTAACTCCATATGGAGAGGGCTTGCCCAAGGGCTGCTGGAGGGGCGGCAAATTCCAGCCTCAATCCAAGCATCAAATTCGGCTTTCACCGCTTTCAACTTATCTGGAGCAAGTCTACGAGGACGCTCCGAGACCGGGGGGCCAGAGGTTAAGATATGATGAAAAACATCGCTATTTCTGGGGACTGTGGGTTTAGAAACGCCCGTGATCTCCGGAAAATCAGCAAAAATCTTAGCACACTCTGAGCCGGGAACAACTGCAAAAACAGAGTCAAATGAAACATCTTTTACGATTGCAAGAGTATAGATATTAGTAGACGAGTCGATAAGACGATTTCTTTTGAGGTCAACAAGAAGGCCGTAATGGGATAAGAGATCGGGACCTATAATGGGATGAGGGACGTCCGCGATGCAAAATCTCCAGCGAATGGGACGTCGAACGCCCAGGTTAAGTGTGAGCATCGATTCGCCGTAGGTACTAATTAATGAATTATTCGCTGCAAAAAGCTTGAAGGAGCTGGGCTTGCCGCATGCCTTAGGATTAGCTGGGACGAGCGAAATATCCACGCCAGTGTCGATAAGGAACGACTTGCCCGAAATACGATCACGCACATGAAGACGTTTGGATAAACGAGGACCTTCTGAAGACGCCTCCTCAACAGAAGGTTGAGTTAGTTTTTTTGTTGGGCAGGATTTTGTCTCTGACACTCAGAAAATTTGGAACACCATTCCCTACATGAACGCGGGCTGTCAGGGTATTTCCGATGAGCAAGGCATAAGCCAGAAGAGTCGCGACTGGAAGAACGGTCGCGCCTAGACCTGCCTCTAGATTGAGGGCGAGATGCATTATTGGAAGATCCAGAGTTACTGTCTATTTTCTTTGCGAGGGTTTCAAACTTTCGTTCGAGCATTTGCTCGAGACGCTTGAAAGCAGCTTCAGCGTCAAAAGAGCTGGATTCGTTGGAAGAAACAGCGCTGACTTGCTGGTCAGAGTTGCCCGAAGCCTGAGCAAGTTTGTCAGCCACTTCCGCGAGTTTATCAAGATCATCAATATTCGTCGCGACAAGGATCGAACGATGATGTGGAGTGAGCTGGTTGAGGAAGACGGACCAAATAATTTCATCGTCACAGGAGCCAGGATTGAGGCCACGGAGCCGTTGAAGAATTCTCGTGGGCTTACCATCGGTCATCACTTCCCCCTTTAGAAGTTTGCGCAGGTTATGTTCGGCCGAGCTAGCGAAAGTCGAAATGAGGCATTCTTTCACCTGTTTGTATATGTCCGCAGGAGTAGGGTTTCTCTTGATTATATCCCTAATGGCCGATAAAGCCTCTCCACCGAGTGACGGGCAGAGATAATCTACCTTAGTCGAATCAACCGTAATATTCGAGTTACGAAACGTTGCTTCTACTTGCAAAAACCACAGATCGGGATCGGTTTGAATGAATGGCGGGATTTTAGGCACGCGCGCGGCTTCAACACGGTTGGCCGCCTGCACAGGCGCGTTGGCATTGGCAGTTAAGAGCTGTTGCATCTGCTGCTGCAGGGCTGCAAAAGCTTCGTCGCTCACAGGCATTTTGCTAAATAAACGTAGACGAGCCTAAAGCCTAGCACGTAGATAGCTATCCCCACGCGACTCGAGAGTACACGTGGAGAATAGAGAGAATGCCTAAATTGCCTTACGCCGCAATGCGTATCACAAGCTCCCTAGTTGGTGCTTGCAGGCACCGACAAAGATTTAAAAAGAATTTTAAACCTATGCTAACACTTAAAACTAGGTATTGAAATTATCAGAAACCGCGTAAAAAGCTAAAAGATCACTTTCCCGTTTTTTTTTTTTTTTTTTAAAAATTTTAAAGAATTTTATTAAAGCATGTGATTAAAAAACGCATGAATTTAATGAAATTGAAAAAATGTAATTTGCGTGACTCAAAGATACTAAAAGGTTTTTCGTGTCACCTTGCACAAGAGCAGGCTTGAAAATACGATAACGAAATTAAAAACGGCCGCCAAGATGGCCGACCAGTTTTCGGAACGCGTGATCGTTGCGCGGGAGTTCCGCGAATTCAAAATCTCGCGAGTAAACACGCGCCGCGCGACGAGAGTTCCCGGAAGGCCGATAGGGCGTAAACACTTCCCGGAAATCGAAAAAACGCACGCTAATTACCCGCACGCATACCTTGACGCAATGATTGAGGACTGGAGATTGCCCGCCTCGGAGAAGACTCGACGAGGTGCTACGGCTGCAGGTGCTCACCTCCCGGTGCTCGACGGGTGCAGTAGAAAAGGCGCCGGTGACGGTGGCTTCACGCAAGGCCGCACCCGGAGATCTGCCTTACGTTGCTCAACAGGTGCGTTTGAAGGCGCCGGTGACGATGGCTTCACGCAAGTACGCACCTGGAGATCTGCTGAAGAAAGCTGCGATGTCTCGGAGATGGCTCGACGAGGCACGATGATTGCGCAGTTGCGCTAAAGGCTCTAGGCCGTTGATTTTTCACGTGTGCGCCGGCGTGCCAGCACGCACACGTCGAGGTTTCCCGTATGCGCCGGCGTGCCAGCACGCATAGGGGCGAGAGAAAAATTCTCCTGTGCGGCGAAGTGCCGCAAGACTCGCTGAGGCTTGTGGTGCGGCACTGGATGCACGTGCCACGGGCGAAAGCAGTGGCGGCGAGAACACGCCGCGGCAGGCGCCGACTTGCCTTCTCCTCGGCTGATAGTCGGGGTCACCAATGTGGGGATCCTTGCCCACGGGTCTCCTCGTTCCAGGAATAGGAAAGGAGAGGAGAGAAATGATGAGTCGAGGAGTCAATAGTAACGAGGAGATTTACTAGTCAAAGTAGGATACAGCGGACACACGTCTGCACACTCGTGGACTCGAGCAACGACTGCCGCTCGCAGGCGGCTTCTCGCCACATGCAACATGGCCGCTTCCCCCACTCTCGCAGAGAGAGCGAGAGGGAAGATCGCAGTCCCTACAACTTCTCTCAGTGCACGCCATCTGTGCGAGTATTTTGGAACTAAAAGTTCTACGCATATAGATTAAGCATATCTTCAGCGCCATCTACTATTTGATATACAGTAGTTGGCTCTCCCTACATTATCGACTGAACCCAACACGATTTTTGTTGAGTATCACATGGCCTTAAGTATTCCTCTACAAACTTTATAGATTGGATTTTTGGAAAAAATAAATTGAAGTTCATGCTGTGTATATAACATGCAAAGAATAAAAAACTAATATTATCAATTTATATGTTTGCAATAACTTAAAATAAAATGCTTTAAGAATTCTGATTTATAAAATCTGTAGATACAATAGTGAGAGATAGTTTTAGAGTTGCTGGACATCAAATAATGGATAACCAAATTTTTCTAAACCTGCGTCAAAAGCATGAGAAGCCTATAATTCGAGGTTTTCATAACTCGAGATGTAGCGAAGGATCTCTTAGCAAAATGGACTAGTTAAATAGTAAAATGAACTATAATACATGTATACTTTTAGTATTTAATTTAATTTAATTTATTTAACCAGATTGAATATAAAAAGTAAACCCTACAGAGGTAAACGCAGTTACCTGTACATAGGCTGGAATAAACTGTAAATAGGCTGAAAATAAACTTTAAATTAAGATCAATTTATAGATTTTTACTGTCTAGTTAATACATGTATTTCTTAGCTTAGTTATTGAGGTTGTAATTTTTAACATTGTGACTTCAGAATAAAGGCATTAAAAATAGAAGATTCTTAGCGAACCTCTCTCTGTTGCGTTAAAGTATAATGAGACAAATACTTTCTCCTTTATAATATATTCATGGTTAGCGATTACAGTTATTATAATTTTTTGGGCAAGTAAGTAGTTAAATCAAACTAAATTTAAAAATAGTACAAAACTTTTGTGCACTGTAAATGCTTAAAATTTCAACTATTTTTTTTAACTCAAGTGAAAACCTTTTAAATATCAAACTTTACATTAGTCTCTTCATGGGCTAGATTAATATACAATACTTGTATATAATCATTTCAATTCATCATTTCGCAAAAATTTATTATTAATGCAATTATAATTTGTTTTATATTTATATTCTTTCAAAAACATGATTTTAGAAGTGGTAGAAATATTAAATGATTAAAAATTATGCATAATAATCATACGATCATATGAGTTATTTGTTTCTATTTAAATGCAGTATGTAGGTACATACTAATCACAGTTAATGATATTTAGAAAAAAGCTAAAACAAGTTCAAAAATCATTTGTAGCATTAGACGGATTGTAAGATGTAAATTACGTTAAAATGATTTGGAACTATTGGCTTGGAATTTGAGGTTATGAACTTATATGTAGTAATTGCAATATAGAAAGACTTGAAGGTAAATTACAGAAAGAATATTTTTAAAATATTAAAACTACAAAATTCTACATATATTATCTCTCAATTGACCTGTGTATACTCTGCTAACCATGAATATATTATAACGGAGAATGTATTTGACTTATTACTGTTTAATGCAGCAGAAAGAGATTTGTTAAGAATCTTCTATTTTTAATGCCTTTCCTCTGAAACCACTGATCAAAATTACAACCTCAATAGCCGAGCTACAAAATGTACATGATATTCTTTCAGAAATGACTAAATTACATTCTATCTTGTAGATGCGCATGATTTTAATATTAATATTAATTTGTGTTCCTAAAAATATCTTTATAAAAGAGAAGAAAAAATTAAAATCATATGAACGTTTATTATAAACGTTCCAAATGTCAAAATAAATGTTAATGCTCACCTTGTACAAATCCAAAAGTAATAGACGAGATGAGTATATATGGTGTATTACTTGCTCTACTTTGTTCCTGATGGTTCTTGTTCTTTTTGATGATCCCATTTCTTTGCGATCCAACGAAATCTACCACTTGCTGATCCTTTTTCAGTCTAAAAACTCTATCAGAAACATTAGCTCGAAGCCCCAGTAACCGACGAACGTAACATAAGGAGCTGTCCACAACCTCACGCAAAAAGTGTGCGTGCACGCAAATCCCACTAGATTTCGCTAGAGGTAAAAGTACGACTAACCTTGACAAAAAAACACCAAAGTTAAGGTAAACACGAGGAACCTACCTTAGCAATAGAAAGCTGTTTTCTAATCTCACAAAATTTTTGGATTTCAAAGGACGTGTGTAGCTTGAAGCCGATATACCTCTAAAAAAAGCAATAAGTAATATTCGGATATACTTAGTAAAGTAAGTGTCAAATTCTTATTTTTCGTACTATTCTATATAAATTCTTGTACAATATAGCGTATCAAATTTTAGTACTAATTGAGGAATGGATCATTACGACATGGTAATGCAAGTGCTTGAGTTATGTATTTCGTATTTACGCATAATACAAGTACTAAGAAAACGAAGAAAAAAGATCAGGAGATGGTGGAGCAAACCAAATATCAGAAAGAATCACATCACAGGTTATGGAGGGTTTACAAGTACTTTTAGATATTTCAAACTAAACGATGAAGAAGAATTGATAAGATTCGTAAGGATGAATACTCAACAATTTACGTATTTGTACAATTTAGTCGAAGAGAGATTGACAAAAGCTAGTTGGAGAACACCATTGCCCGCTGAACTAAGACTTTGTTTAACATTGAAGTGAGTACACACAATAAAATAATTACATAATAATATTATAATATCTTTCCAATATACTTATATATATATATATATATATATATATATATATATATATATATATATATATATATATATATATATATATATATATATATATATATATATATATATATATATATATATATATAAAAAACTAAAAATATATGTAATATATATATATATATATATATATATATATATATATATATATATATATATATATATATATATATATATATATATATATATATATATATATATATATATATATATATATATATATATATATATATAAATAAATATATAATAAAACTAAAAATATATGTAATATATATATATATATATATATATATATATATATATATATATATATATATTTATCTGCAACGGTTCGTTCCGGGACGTTTACACTGTACATCGCTGTTATTTCCGGGACGCGCTGTTTTTTCCGGGACGTCCCGGAAAATCTGTGTCTGCAACTGTTATTTCCGGGACGTGGTATTAGTCCCACACCCCAGGGATATTATTTCTTTAGTCACGCGCTTATATAGGGAACTCTGAAGAGATAAACTATAGGACCCTGTAGATTACCAGAAATAACGTTTATAGGTCTTTATATATATATATATATATATATATATATATATATATATATATATATATTACATATATTTTTAGTTACTTAGCCCATGGTGATACTGTAAAAAAGAATGCATGGTTCTATAAAATTGGAGTTTTAACAGTGTGTCAAGTCATTTCAGAAGTTTGTCGAGTCTTGTGTGAAATATTAGTTCCTATCTTTCTCAGATTTCCTTCAGCAGAAGAATTTCAAGTAATATCAAATGCCTCAAAAATCAAAAAGATTTTTTCCAGTTTTCTTCAATGAAAGCATTGTATCCATTTTCTCAGTGTTTTTAATAATTTCCTTACTTTTACGCTCATAATTTTTAATAACTTCCTTACTTTTACTCTCACATTTTTCAATGATTTCCTTACTTTTAGTCTGAGAATTTTTAATAATTTCCTGATTTTCTCCAGTTTTCTTCAATGAAAGCATTGTATCCATTCTCTCAGTGTTTTTAATAATTCCTTGATTTTCTTTTTGCAGATGATTATAAACAATACCTTCAAAACCATCCAGAATTTCTATTGATTTATTTTCATGCAGATTAAAAATGCTACTGGCATCAGAAAAATCATCTACACAAAAAGGCGCATCGACTATTTCAGGATTGGATTCATTTGACTGCTTGTTATCCAAATTATCTTCCACAATTTCGTAAGTATTATTCATGAGCTCATCATAAATCTTCTGTATAATTTCTTTCTTATTGGTTGTTTTGTATACATCACAATCTTTATGTGAAATATAGTCTTCTAAAAAAATTAGCATATCATAAAAGTTTTGTTGGCTTTAGTAATATTTTGCAAGCGAGCCTTCTTGAGGTTAATTTTTACAAATTTTTCTCTTAATTTGTACCACTCCTTCTTCAATTCCTTTTCTGAAAACAAAATTTTTAAAATATTAATTAGATTTTTATCAACAATTATAAATATTTACGATTCGAACATTTTTCTTGTAACCTGTACTATAAATGTTGTGCTTTTCTTTTAGCTCTGATTTAACAGAGTAAAAAAACTGTTAACCGCATTCTCTTTTTTATGATTTATATCTTTTTCATTGTAGATATATTGAAACTGGTCAGATTCAACGAGTTTTTTAACAACTGATTGTTCACTTGGTTTCATTTTTGTAGAAATGTAGAACACTGCAGTACCCACAAAAAACAAAATCTAACGAACCTTGCCCTCGAACGTCTGAAACTGATATAAACAAACAATTGAAAAACGAGTTAATGTCAAGGGCGCTATTGCTTAAAACAGTACACTTACTACCTTTTACGAAGTACAGTAGCAGTACACTTGCTAGTTTTTATAATGTACAGTAACAGTATATTTGCATATATTTGAAAATATTATTAGTATAATTCATAAAGCTTTTTTAAGTAATAGTATATACTTGATTTTTTTCGAGGCATTGGTATTGTACATTTTTTCCAGTAAAGAAAAATAAGGTTAGGTTAGAATATTAAAAAATCGAATTTATATTAAGAATTTAAAAAGTATACATAAAAATATTTTTAGAGTGAAATATCATGAATGACATGGATGAAAAGCAAGTAGAAGCCATGGTAGTAGATATTATTATTAATTTTTAGATGAACAATCCAGATTTATATGAAAAATCTGAAAATGACTATATCAATAAATCAGCAAAAATGGAAAAGTTTGAAGGTGTAGTACAATTTTTAAAATCCATAAATTAAGTATTACAGGTTAGTATAATTATTCAAAAATGGTAATATTTTTCAAATTTTATCAAAAAAATAAATTACAACATTCAAAATGATTGTTATAGTACCTGACATAGTGAAGATTTGGAAAAATTTGGTGACTCAATTTAAAAATTGTTTTACGGAAGAAAATAATGCAAAAACTGGCTCAGCAGCTAAGGAAAATAATTTTCCGTACTTTGAAAGCATGTTATTTTTGAAACCATCTCTACAGCACAGAACAGCACTTCAAGTATGTCAGAAGTATGATCTACAAAATAAATCCTGCAAACAAAAAAAGATTGTATTTATTAAATTGTTATTCCAATTTAATTAAATTGTTTTTAGCCCAACAGAAATAGACTTCTGCAAGATACAACTTGTTGTAATTTGTAAATTAAGAATCAATTAATAATTTAAGATGTTTAAATATTCGCGGGTAAATTTGGATAGCACCAACTTGTTATGCGTAGTTAGGATTATATAATCTTTACAGCGAGCGTCAACGCTCCCTTTATACGAACTACTCGTTCACTCGTGTACCGGCTCTTGATGAGCAACTAGCTTCGCATCAATCTCTCTCTCTTAACTCTATTTAAAATGTAACGGTAGAAATAAAAGTTGTAATTATTTTAAACTCTGAACAAGTGTATTTGTCCGTTCATTTGCTTCCCTAACATCAGGTTATGGGCCCAGAACTGCATAAATGAAATTCTGAACAAGTTTTTCATTGCTGTTAGAGTGTAAGTGCGCAGTACGTGACTTGCAGTTTTGAACTTTCTTTTGGAGCAAGTACGCAGCACTCAGAGAGACAAAATGGCGCAGCGAACAGGTAGTGGTTTTTTCCTGCCCGTTGAGAAACTAGCTGGTCGGCAAAACTACAGATCGTGGGCAGTGGCGATGCGAGCTTACCTCAAGGTAGAGGATCTTTGGGACACCATCGAGGCTCCCGCAAATGGAGCAATATCGACGGACGCTAAGAAAAATGCCAAAGCTCATGGCCGCATCATTTTATCAGTGAAACCGGAAGTCTACGTATACATCAAAGATGATGACTCCGCCAAGGAAGCCTGGGACGCATTAGCAAAAACCTTTGACGACAAAAGTCTGATAAGTAAGGTAACTCTTTTACGGGAAGTATCTACAACGAAACTTGAAGATTGCAAATCGATGCAAGATTATGTTTCACGGATTGTCTCTGCATCGCAAAAGCTGAACCTAATCGGGACTAAGTTACCAGAGGATCTAGTTGGTGCCCTGTTGCTCACTGGGTTACCCGCATCTTATAAACCCATGGTTATGGCATTGAGCAATTCAGGAACGGATATCACCGCTGATTTGGTGAAAACCAAGTTATTAGAAGAACCCGAAGATGCTGGTAACGGTAAAAATTTTCAAACGCAAGCGCTTCGTGCGCAAGCGTTTCCTGCGCATTTCTCGGCACACGGCAACGCCAATAGAGGACGCTACACGGTGGATCAGCAACAGCGCTCCCGGAAGAATTACAAGGTTAGGTGCTATAAGTGCAAACGAGTCGGCCATTATGCGAACCGGTGTCGCGCTCCAAAAACTACTGATACGAGCGCGTGCACGGCAGCTGCAGACGACGAGAGCGAAGACGACGATACTGTCTGTGCGCTTTTCTCCACGCTATCAACGCTGGACACACAGTCAGTGGATCAAGACGCCGTTCTCGTCGACGCTGAGATGTCAGTGGCAGCAGCAGGCAGTAATTTCCTCGCAGTTCAGTCATCAAACAACATAGATCGAGGAGATTGGATTCTCGATTCCGGCGCCTCGACGCATATGTGTTCCAGTGAAAAGTATATGACTGATGTTTGCAGGTCACAAATAGTGAGTGTCACAGCAGCAAATAAATCTAAGGTACCGGTGAGTGGAGTGGGAAAAATCCTATTGCAGTACAATGGACAAAGAAAACACAAGAAAGTTCTACTACAAGATGTACTGCATGTGCCAGATATACACTCTAACCTTATATCGGTTAGTGCCATTGCGAAGAAAGGTGGCAAGGTAGTGTTTGATGGCTCTCGCTGTCAAGTTTTTGGAAAGGAAGGTGATGTGATTTTAGAAGGAAAGTTAAGTACTCAAAACATTTATAAAATAAAGCTCGAGCCCAGTGTAACTTTAGCAAATGCATTAAAAGTGGAGACAGTGCTCAAGACATCAATACCAGGCAGCATCACATTGTGGCACAGGAGGATGGGACACATGAATAGTACTTATTTGCAACAGCTACGCAACACTGCTACAGGGATAGACTTTCCAGAGAACCAGATTAACCAGTGTGAGGTGTGTGTAGCAGGCAAGTTAGTGCAGAAACCTTTCAAGAAGAGCCAGAACCGTGCCAGTGAGATTCTTGAGCTTGTGCACAGTGATGTATGCCAGATTGAAGATTTCTCCATTGGACAGCACAAGTATTTTATTACCTTCTTGGATGATCACTCAAGAAAATTGTTTGTCTATTTTCTCAAGAGGAAGGATGAAGTGCCACAGATTGTTCAGAAATTTATTAAATTGGTTCAAAATGAGACAGGCAAAAGAGTTAAAATTTTAAGGACTGATAATGGTCGTGAGTATCTGAACTCTTCACTAAACTCAACACTGGAAGCACTAGGAGTCAAGCATCAAACCTCTATTGCGTACCAGCCCCAGCAGAATGGCAGGGCAGAACGTGTTAACCGTACCTTGTTGGAGAAAGTACGCTGTATGCTACATGAATCTCAACTTGACAACAAGTTCTGGGCAGAGGCTGTGTCGACGGCATGTTACCTCACAAACAGGAGCCCCAAAAGGTGTTTAGGAGGAAGAACTCCAGAAGAAATGTGGAGTGGCCAGAAACCTAACCTCAACCACATAAGAGTGTTTGGTTGTCGTGCACGAGCATACATCCCAAGCCAGCACAGGAAGGCTATCTATGGGCGTAACTGGAATTTGAAATTGAATGCAACTTTAAAGGAATTAAATCTTAAACAGTCAGATTATGACGCCTGTATTTATAGTTATCACACAAAGAACAAATGTATTATAATTGCTCTATTTGTTGATGATTTAATTGTATTTACAGATAGCATTGATTTTTATCATCTACTCAAGAAAGGACTGGAGTCAATTTGCAAAATAAAGGACCTTGGCCCTCTCAAGAGATGTCTAGGAATAGACGTACACCAAGACAGAGCTCGTGGCACCATACAGCTTGAACAAACTGCTTACATCAACTCACTTTTAGCCAACTTTGGAATGAAGGACTGCAGGAGCAGTAGTACACCAATAGAAATCAAGACAACATCAGATTCAAGTGTTTCTCCAGAGTCAAGATTCAATCTGAATGAAGTTCCATACCAAAGTGCCGTGGGTTCATTGTTATATCTAGTTCAGGCTACTAGACCAGACTTGGCATACGTCGTCAGCCAATTAAGCAGGCACAACCATCGTTTGAGGAGTCTCATTGGAAGAGTGTTAAAAGAGTGTTCCGCTACCTCGAAGGAACTAAGGATCTGAAGCTAACATACACCAAGGATGGCAACTCTGAAATCATAGGCTATTGTGATGCTAGCTATGCCACAGATCCTGATGACCCACGTTCAACGACCGGGTACACATTTATGTTTCAGGGAGGAGCCATATCATGGAACAGCAGACGCCAGAACACAGTGGCACTTTCAAGTACAGAGGCTGAGTACCTTTCTCTCTCGGCAGCTACGCAGGAAGCACTGTGGTTAAAGAGACTCGCCTCAAATCTGCAGATAATGCAACTAAATCAACCCCTACTAATCCTGTGCGATAACAAAGGTGCAATTGATTTAGGTCAGCATTCTCGTTTTAGTGGCAGGACGAAGCACATTAACGTTCGTCACTACTTTGTGAAGGAGAAAATCGACAACCAAGAAATAAAAGTTGAATTCGTGCCCTCAACACACATGTTAGCTGACGCTCTCACCAAAGCCACCAACAGCCTGAAACTGAAAGAATTTATAGATGGTGTTGGACTCAAGAAAGAAGAGAAGAAGAGACTATAAACAATGTTTTTATTTATTAATTTTATCTTGTGTAAACATGTTTTAACTGCGATAAATGTACCTGAAGTATTGTAGATTTTATTACATATATATGTATCTAATGTATCTTAAATTAATTAATTGAGAGGGTGTGTTGTAATTTGTAAATTAAGAATCAATTAATAATTTAAGATGTTTAAATATTCGCGGGTAAATTTGGATAGCACCAACTTGTTATGCGTAGTTAGGATTATATAATCTTTACAGCGAGCGTCAACGCTCCCTTTATACGAACTACTCGTTCACTCGTGTACCGGCTCTTGATGAGCAACTAGCTTCGCGTCAATCTCTCTCTCTTAACTCTATTTAAAATGTAACGGTAGAAATAAAAGTTGTAATTATTTTAAACTCTGAACAAGTGTATTTGTCCGTTCATTTGCTTCCCTAACATCACAACTAATATTATAGATTCAGTCAATATGTCACAAACTCATGCAGATTTATAAGGTTCACCTTACCGGTAAGAGTATTTACAATAAACCTTCTAAAGAAAAAAACAAAAATATTTTGTATTTAAACGTGTCTGTTTTTAGAAAAAGAAAAAAAGATCTTCAGAAACATTGCCAAGGACTACTACATCTACTTCATTGAATGTGCCCGAGCTCGACACATTTGCTAAAAACAAATTAAAATCTGTAAAAAAAGATGACGATGAAGTTTCTGCCGTTAGTCAGAAAATGTTGCAGACATTAGATGTTGTTCAAAAGAAATTAAATTCAAATTCTATTGACACATCCTGCAGTTATATGAATATTTTAGTTCAAGCAATGAGTAAAGTTCCCGATGGCATGGAAAGTGAATGCTTAATGTACGTATTGAACGATCTAGAAGCCTTTGATGAGGCACTATCTAAAAATAATAAATAATGTACTAGTTTGTATTTATTTAAACGTAAAGGTACATGGTTACCTGAAAATTTATAATTATATTTACTACGTTGATGATGTTAAAAACTGTATTAATGTAAAATGAAGTAAATGTTTGAGGTTAATATTTTATTACATACTTTGTAAATGCATGTTTAAACTTTAATAAATTAATATTGCAAAACCAAAAAATACCAAAATTACTTTTTTACTATACACAATCTGCAGCAATTTCAATGTCGAAATTTTGTTTCAAAATGTAATTAAACTGCTCCATGTTTAAGGCTTGCCAGCTGAATGGCAGTTAGCAGTCACTGCTCCCTCTTACAGTCTTACAATTTCTTTGTGTGACTATTAGGTACAAGTACAGGTGTATCTGTGTGCGCGCGTACGTGCGTGCGTGCGTGCGTGCGTGCTTGCGTGCGTGCGTGCGTGCGTGCATGTGTGTGCGCGTGTGTGTGGGTGTGGGTGTGGGTGTGGGTGTGGGTGTGGGTGTGTGTGTGTGTGTAATTCAATTCAAGTATACCAGTATTTTCAATAACTTAATATTTTTTCATACAAAATGTACTTTATTATAAATAAACTTTACAAATCAAATAAATCATTTATTAACTTCTAAAATTTTTCTATTGATTTTAAAATAAAAGTTAAACACAACCTTTGGGTTTTCAGATCACTATGAAATAAAATTGTCTCTTTCAAGACTTTAGCAGATTCTATGCAGGCTGCAAATTCAGTTTTGCTAAATAAATTTACAACATTATCGAGTTTGTCGTTCACAACAGGTTCACTCAGCTTCAATTCATTTTTATAATCGTACATTAATTTAGATCCAGGTATTTGATCACTGATTATTGATCTTAGAAAAAACATTCTATTTAATATACCGTTTTCTGTATATGTTAGGCATTCCTTTCTTTCCAATTTTTTGTTTGCTTCAATGAAGGACTCGCACAGATGATTCCATTTGTTACTAATTTGTTGCATTGTAGATAATAATAAAATTACATAAAACTCCAAATATACTCAAAAGTATTATATATTTTATTCAACATTACCTGAGTAATCTAGATTTAATTCTGACCCAAGAGCTTTTTGAATCGCTCTATATACCTTTTCTTTTTCTTTTTGCAAATCTTTGTTGTTAATTTTACTATTATTATTAAACATGAATGTGTTAGTTACATAAAATCTAACAATTATTTTTTCAGCTGAAGTCATTCTGTAAAAAAATAAATTAAAAATTAAAAATAATTATTAAATAAGTACTTACATTATTATTATATAATATAATGATTGTCATTACTTGAAATTGAAAATTTAACATTTAATTGTACTGAAGTCAGTTTACGAAGTTTAGCGAAGTCATTTACTTGTAATGAAGTCAGTAAGTACACTTTTTTTTTATTTATTTCTAAAATATATGCCAGCTTCCTTGATCGCCACAGAAGACTATCCGGAAAATTGTGAGGTTAGAAAACAGCTTTAATTGCTAAGGTAGGTTCCTCGTATTTACCTTAACTTTGGTGTTTTTTGTCAAGGTTAGTCGCACTTTTATCTCTAGCGAAATCTAGTGGGATTTGCGTGCGCGCACACTTTCTGCGTGAGATTGTGAACAGCTCCTAACCGCAGCAACACTGTCAACACTGACGAAATGGCAGCTGGCGCCGCTGGCGGCTTCGTCGGGCGTCTGCTGCGCCTGCGCATTGTCTTACTTGCGTGTCAAGGACTAAGGAAAAATTTCACGGAGCGATTCATCACGTTAAGCTACAAATATAAAACCTCGCTTAGGGATATAAAAGGGCCAAATAGCGCCACAAAATACATGAGAAAGTTAATGTAGCAGCGAAAATTGTAACTCTTCTATAGATCTCTATGACCTGATCAATAATATATGTCGCTGCCAACTTGCATTTACGTAATTTTTCTTCATTATAATAGTAATTTGTATGTTATTGAAAAACATAAGAATTCAAAATAAGTTCATTTTGAATTTATTCTCTTATCATGTACGATATGTAGACAAATTTATTATTATAACGACTTCAGATATCATTATGAATCGACTATGTAATAAGGACAGAATGCTTTCTGAATTCGTGCCGAATGCTTCTTAATTCATTAATAATTCATTTTGTCTTCTTATTAATGAATACTTTTAGAAGTCATTTGACGAATTCTTAGCAAATTATCGCGAACGATTAATATAATTTAATTTAGAGTTCATCATACTGCTTCGAAAAAATTCTTTTAGAACTGTGTATGTGTTTTTACAATAAATTTATATTTAATATATAAGTAATTCATTATGAATTCATTTTTCAAAACATGACCTCTTTTAGAATTTATGTTGATTTCATTTGAACTGACATAACACTGATTCATTATGAATTGTTTAAGAATACTTCACGAACACGTTACGAATAACTAATTTGATATTTTTTAATTCTTTTTCACTATTCTTAATTCATTAAGAATTCTCTTAGGGTCCTAGTAGAAGAGTACTTTTCGAATTCATTTTAAGAATTTTTTACAAACCCATCGCGAACATGTGTGCCGTCTGGGAATAAGAAATCTGATTAAATAAGTTTAAGGCACGACATGCATGATTCTAAATTTAATAATAATCTTTGTAAATAAATTTTTTCAATATCATTTTATCAATTTTTTTGATTGTGAAAGTTTTTTGGTTTTTTGATTTATCTTTGTATTAATTGCATTCGCTGTATGTATGTATATATGTATGTATGTATTCATGTTTCCAGATATGTTTACTTATCTGTACAAAACAATCTTTTCCAATTTTTGAATAGTAGTTTAGAAGGCCAATTAGTATTAGGAAAATACAAACACACACAAGGTGTTGATTATTGTAGATTAATTGATTTAGTAATCTGTAAAAAAATTTATGAAGATAGGGAAACGTTCAAGTAAGTTAACAGTATTTAGTAATGAAAAGTAAAATAAATCCATGACTTTGTACTTGATATAACCGATAATGTCTGCAGTGTTAATTGATTTATATATCTAACTCTTCTGTTATCCATCTATATATTACATTTTTTAACATCTAATAACGTTTGTTAATACTGTATATTATACTAAATAGTTATCAATGTTCATATTTTATGTATTCAAGCATGCATGAACTAAAAATATTAGTGGCTGTTTTACTAGTTCGTTTGATGTAACTTAAAATAACGTGTGATGCGTTTTCTTAAAGAATGTTAGCTAAAATGAGCCTCTTAACAAGATCATTACACTGATAAATACATTATTCAAATATAAAGATTTCTTTGTAATTTAATATATAAAAATAAAATTTTGATATATAATATTGCAACTATTAATAAATGATAAATTTACTTGTGTTACATGATATGAAAATTTTATGTCACTTTAATGTATTTATTTTAAAATCTTTTTTTTTATAAATTGCCTCTTATATAAATTGTTTGAAGCTCATTTTAATCTGGTTCTTTGTATTAGTTTGATTGATTTACGTAATATGCAGTTTTTAAATTATTATTTACTTCTATTGTGTGCAATGTCCTATTGTTAATTTATTAATGTTTATTTGTTACATGTTTATTCGTAAACAGAAAACATTAAGTTTCAAAATTTTAATTTTATCATTAATTTTTACAGAATCAAACCAGAGGTGTTCCTTAATCTACAAGACCAAATAATACAGTTGTTACCTACTGAGGAAGAGGACGTTTTATATGTACCAGCTTGTCAGAGCGAATCTAACGAGGCTGTGAGTGCTCGCGGTACATTGTATAACCACTATAAATTGTAACGCGTGCGCGAGTTAGGTAATTCGAGATTCGAATTACCTGCGCCGAGCAGACATGCTCACTGGGGGCGTGAGCGCGCGAGCATCCCGACCCGATTAGAACGGTCTCGCGACGCGTAATATGCCCGTCGCGTACCCGCGAAGCTGCTACGGCTTTATGCTAGTCACAGCAGCCATCTTCATGTCTGCCATCGTGCCATGAACTTCTCTCCAGCGTGTCTCTCGAAAGTTACCTCGTCCGCGCCGTCCTCTCTTTTTACAGTTACCGCGAGTGTAATGGAGGCGTCGAGCAGAGTGTATGCGTGTGAAAGAGAGACAGAGAGAGCGATCCCGAGCCGCGTGAGCCACACGAGACAGCGAGCGAGGAGCCGGCAGCCAGCTCGCCTGCCGATCCGATACAGCGAGTAAGAGAGAGAGAGAGGGAGAGACATAGCGCGTCTACTGTGCGAGCGAGGGAGAGCGAGAGTCGAGTGCACCGGCTGCTCCTTCCAAAAGTAAGTCTTATACTCTTATCTCTCGCGTTACATATAAAGGTTTGCACGGAAATCGCCCCGTGCAAGCTTTCTGTACCGTGTACGTGCGGGTGTGTGTCAGTCCGCCGTACTTTAACACCGCACGCGAGATTGGCAGCTTCGCCGCGCGCCGTATCGTTCGCACATTTGAGTATTAACTGCCGCGCGCGAACTAACATATTCTTTTAATAAGCACGTGCATTGTGCATGTAATTATTAGTGGTTTTAATATACTGTGATATCTACTTACTCGTCGCATTGTTCATTACAACCTGTCCTTCTACCGGATACCACCGCCTCCGCGGGAAAACGACTCCGCCGGTCGTTTTCATATCTGAGCGTAGCGGCCGCGCGCTTTACTCTTGAAGCGCGCGCTTTTCACTCAGCGATCCAATTAGTTGGAAAGCGAAGTTCGCGTCCGATCTTCGCGTTGTTTTCGGGATTCCAGGAGCAGATTCCCGGGCAAGCCATTTTAGTCTGACACCCGCGGCAACGCTGGCCCGTGGCTTTTTGAGATTTTCCTCCACTAGCCATCCCGTTACAACTGGTGCCCAACGTGGGACCCGACCTCAAGAAGTGGCACCAACCGAGCCCACTGGTGCTGGCCGAGTCCCCGAAGAGGAGACGACCCGAGACCATCATTGTGCGCCGGAAGTTGACGCCGGCGCGGCTCAGGCCGCAAAACGAAAAGGAGAAGGTGCTCCGATCCAGGCCCCAAAAGGAGTACCGACTGATGAAGTCGGTGTGGCCTGGGTCACGGTGGAGCAGGCCCTTGAGGAGGCGCGGCGCCTCAGCAAGTCCTCGCGCGCTGCGGAGGACGCTGCCCTAGTTGCACTGGACGATTTTCTCCAGTGCCACGGTAAGGCAGGCGAACGGCAAGCTGACAAATGGGTCGGAATGGCCCAAGGTCGGCGAGAAGAGCTCGCGGCCGCCGCAGAGGCCACGGCCGCCAGACTGTGCCGCGCCGCCTTGCTTAAGGAGGAGGAGGCTCGTCTGGCTCGTGCGTAGGAGCGCATGGAAGAGGCCAGGCGAGCCAGAGAAGAGGCGGAGGGGACGGCGCGCCGGGCCAAAGAAGAGGCCAAGCGCCGTCTCCAGGAAGAAGATGAGCGCCTCCGAAAGGCGCTCGAAGAGGAGAAGGCTGCCCGGGAGGCATTAGACACGCAGGCGCTCCCCCGGTGTTTTATGTGTGGTGAGCTTGGGGTAAAGAAGGACCAGCGGCGCGTACGTGATTCGCGGCGAAGCTTGGCGCGAAGAAGCTCAGCAGCGTAGCTGAGCGTAAGCTGCAAAGAAAGACTCTTCGTGCCGCAGCTCGTAGGCGCGTGTGTGCGTGTGCGTGACACAGCCATGCTATTGCGAGACTGCGGTCAAGAGGTTAGGTGAGCGATAGGCAATAACCCTCGACCTAGAGTGCCGACGAGGAGAGATCTTGATCGCGAAATTTTTGTGCGTTAGGTAATTGTTTTTAACAATTAAAATTTTTTTTAATAAAAATTAATTATTTTTAACGACAAAAATTTTTTGTTAAGCGATAATTAATTTTTTTCTCGACTCGAAATTTTTTTTTCTCCTCTCGTATTTACGATACGAATTTTTTTTTTGGACGAAAAATAAAATTTTTTTTCCTTTTCTCGTGCGGTTAGTAGAAAATGGAGAGAAAGTCGGCAAGCACTCTCGGAACAAAAAGTTGACTGTGCGCCCGAGTAAAAACTCGAGCGCAAAAATTCCCTCGAACTTTAAAGTTGTTTTTTTTTATAATTTTTTTTAGGTGAAAATTGTATTTATTTTTTGTGTTTTTTTGTGATATTGTCCGTTATGACACATATATATATATATATATATATTTTTTCACATATATTTATTTTAAAATTACAAGTGCGAGTAGTTGCGCGTAATTAATTACAAAAATAGCTTTTACTTTTTTAGAGTCGCATACGGGAAACCTTCGTGCGTTATCGAGGTTAAGAGCAACTGCCGTAGCTCTGAGAAAATAACCCGGGTTCGCGTTAAAAGAGAGCTAGCTCACGGGTTGAAAAGGCAAACTCTCTCTGCCATCAATCCGGATACTACTCGCGCTAGTAAAATAAGTTCGTGGGGAAGCCCCCAGCCAATTGACATGGCCCGATCATCGCAGTTTGCGGAATCTGCGATACTTAATTGGGCGTATACACAGCCCGAAGAGGAAATAAACGAGGCCATGCAAGCCCTTGGTCTACAGCAGTCAGATATGCAGTCAGTAAATATGCTGACAGCGATCAAGTGGCTTATGGGCGATTATAGTACCGCCGATTTCATGCCAGAGCCGGAGCTGTCGGAGCAGCAAGCGTTTGCCAAACGCGAGCAGTCCCGAAGGGCGTTCGTCGACTTAACGTTGATGAACAAGTCTGGGTCGACTATTGTGGATCCCAGTAACGACCTAGACCACCCGCACCCCTTCATAATGCTCCTTGATGACCCGATAGTGATGCAGAAACTCTTGGAGTCTCGGAGGATGAACGCTCCACAACAAGCACATAATGCAGTGGTGGAGCCAGCGGAAGAGGCAAACGGCCAGGAGAGTTCCGGGCCAGAGCTATTGAGCACCCACCGGGACATCTCCAGCCGAAGCCGAGGGACAGCTTCAATAGCAACAGCTCCAACAGCAACAACTGGATCAGCAACAACTGCAGCAGTAGCAAATGCAGCAGCAGCAAATGCAGCAACTGCAGCTGGAGCAGCAGCAGCAACAAAGGCTGAAGCAGCAGCGATGGCAGCAACAGCAACAACAGCAGCAGGAGCAGCAGGAGCAACAGCAGCGGCAGCAAGTGCTCCTGGAAGAGCAGCGCAGGCAACGACAATGCCAGCGCAACTACGAGAAAGTGTCGTTAGCACGAAATGGGCAGCAGGAGTTCTGGCAGCAATCGCGAAACTCGTCACAGTCGCAAAACCTGGAGTGGCCGCGACAGCGTGAGCCGCGAATCGCTGGGATAGCATTCGGAGACAGCATATTGTCGGAGCAGCTACTGGCGGTGATCAAAACACTTGTCGAGGAGGTTGAAGAGCTTAAAGAGAATGTAGGAATACTGCAAGGAGCTCGAAATCCAACCTCAAGTACGCACTTGGAGGGAGTTCAACTCCAAGCACGGGCCATAGACGAGGATCACCGCACGTGAACTTCCAAGACACGTTCACGTATGTGGAGTTTAACAGCAGCAGCCCGAGTCTCCAGTCCCCAACAGAAGCTGGGAGGAATGATACCAGAAATTCTTCCCAGCGCCAGACAAGGAATGGCGCGACCCAGGACCCGTCTGAGAGGCATACGTATTTGTCTCAGCAGACGAACCGTGATGTGGGCCAGATGGTCCGAAAATGGCACATCAAGTTCTCAGGGTCCTCAAAGGAGCAGAGCGTTGAATTATTCCTGACGAGAATAGAAGAATGCAGAACTCCAGCTAATCTGACAAACGACGAGATATTTTCGTCGTTGTCAGAGCTCCTAACGGGGGTAGCAGCCACCTGGTACCGGAGCAATCGCCACACATGGCGATCGTGGCCAGATTTCAAAGAGGCCATAACGCACATGTATGGCGGGGACAGGGGACATCAGCAACGCGTCCTGGCGGAAATAAACGCGAGGACTCAAGGCAGAGATGAATTTACGCGTGATTACGTAGTAAATCTACGAGCCATGATCCTCAAGTTGGTTCCGGTGCCTAGCATTGCTCAACAGTTAGACATGTTGCCCCGGAACATGCGGCCAGAACTGCAAAAGATGGTAATGCGAAATCAAATTACGGATTACCGAGGGCTCCTGGACCTGGCCCGGGAAGCCGAATTAGCGCTCAGATAAGATGTATCACTCATCATCACCGCCCGTGCACACGTACATGCCAGAATTTGCCTACGTGCCGACAGAGCCGCCCACGGATCAGCGGAGAAAGCAGAATCCAAGCGTGACGGTGATGGGGCACCATCAGCTTGAGCCACGAGGGAGCCTCGAAGCTATGTTCCGTCGGGTCATGGCCGAATGCTTATCGGTCTTGACAAAGAAAGGCACCGACGAGAACAAGGGGCAAAAGCCTAGCCCGCCGCCAACCAGAAAACCTAAGAAGGGTAACTGGGAAAATAGGCGGCGGCAGGGCGGGCAAATAACAAACCAGTCTAGTGGGGATAGTAGCTCGACCCACCGGGTTAGGCCGCAAAGTCCGAGAAACAACGGAACTCCACAAAGGCCAGAGTACCGAAGAGAACCAGGGTGAGCAAAAGGGAGGTAACGAGCCCAATGCTGCCGGAAACCAACAGGGAAATGGCCAGGGGGGCAGGTAAACACGACCACATACCCGCCCTCAGCTCTTTCAACAGAGACCGAGGGTAACTCGGTCCAATCGTCTGGAATGGAGAGCGAAGAAGTGCCCGTGACTCAACCGAATGAAGTCAACCAAGAAACTTGCTCGCGATGGTGGCTTCAATTAGATGTAGCCGGTCACAGGCTACGAGCACTCTTCGATACAGGGGCTTGCTGGACTGGGATGAATTCCATCGGCCTACAGCTCGCTACGGCCTGTGGAAAACAGTTAATCCCAGCCAGCAGCCTAACGGCACCGGTGGCAAACGGGCAAAGCATAGCAGTGGTTGGCTATGTGTATCTCCCCATGGTCGTGGCTGGCGTGTGCGAAGACGTGCGCGTCGCAATAATGCCAGATCTAGATACGGAGTGCTACTTGGGGGTAAACTTCATTAAGAAGATTAGCGCCGTCTTAGACCCCACAGATAAAACGCTGCATCTCAAGGATGACGATGCAAGCGTAAAGTTAGAAGTAGCAGCCATAACTGCAAACAACACCGTGTCCGTATCAGCTATAGGGTTGGCGGATCCAACAGAGGAACAGCGCAAAGAGGTAGAAGCTTTAGTAGCTCAGCTGATCGGTAACAGCCTGGCACCACTAGGGTGTACTTCGTGGATCGAGCATGCAATAGACGTCGGATCTACAAGACCCATTAAACAGAAGTATTACCCTGTATCTCAGAAACTCGAGGAAAAGATGCACAAACAGGTGGAGAAAATGCTAGTCGCGGGAATAATAGAACCCTCGACATGTGGCTGGTCAAGTCCAGTGGTAATGGTACGCAAGTCCAACGGGAAGTTCCGTTTCTGCGTGGACTTCAGAAAAGTGAACGCAGCGTCAAAGCTAGATGCGTACCCGTTACCATACATGTAAAGTATCTTGCACAAACTGCAGAAAGCGCGATACATCTCCACGTTGGATTTAAGCAGTGCGTACCACCAGATACCACTTAGTCTGGAATCCAAAGAGACTACGGCCTTCACCGTGCCAGGCAAAGGGCTTTTCCAATTTACGAGAATGCCCTACGGTCTTTCGTATGCCGGAGCATTCTTCCAGAGGCTGATTGACAAAGTCATCGGCGCCGAACTCGAACCTTTTGCTTACTCGTATCTCGACGATATAATAATAGTCACAGAGACCTTCGAGGGGCATAAAGAGATTCTAAAAAGAGTTCTGGACAGAATACAGGACGCGGGCCTCACAATAAATCGCGAGAAGAGCGTCTTCTGTCGCGATGAGGTCCAATATCTCGGGGTCATAGTAAATAGAGATGGTTTTAAGCCAGACCCCGAGAAAATAAAGCCCATCATGGAGTATCCGGTACCGAAAAACCTCCGTCAGCTGAGACGCTTCTTAGGAATGGCCTAATGGTATAGAAAGTTTTTATCGAACCTCGCCACAATTACTGAACCACTGACCGAATTAACGAAAAAGGAAATATGAGTGGTCAACAGCACAAGAAGAGGCCTTACAGAAGCTAAAAGCGCTAGAAGATTCTGCACCGATTCTACACAGACCGGTATCTAACGCGCAGATCGTGGTGCAAACTGACGCGAGCGACACAGGTCTGGGAGCGGTGCTATACCAAATAATTGACGGCGATGAAAGAGTCCTAGAGTTCGCGAGTCGAACTCTGAGCGCAGCCGAGAGGAATTATAGCGTGACGGAACGAGAAAGTCTAGCAATTCTTTGGGCAATTAAAAAGTTCTGTCCGTATATAGATGCCTACGACTTCAAGGTTATCACGGACCATAGCAGCTTGAAGTGGCTCCGTGACCTCCAAAACCCGACCGGCAGGTTAGCTAGGTGGGCTTTGGAGCTTTAGAACCACAGTTTCACGGTCGAACATCGAAAGGGCTCGTTGAACAATGTCCCAGATGCCCATTCACGGATGTTCGAGGAAGAAGAGCCAGCGGTCGCCACGTTAGAGCTCGAACGCGATACAAACGACCACTGGTACCTCAAGATTGTGAAAGAGATGCAACGCAGCCGCGAGACTTCCCCACGTTCAAGCCGGCGGGGGGGAGAGACTGTACAAGTACGACCCTAATGAAGTCATAGACGAATCTCTCGGCGATGACGATGCATGGAAGTTAGCAGTCCCCCACGAGAAGCGACGCGAAGTAGTACTGAGAGAATGCCATGACTTTCCAACTGCTGGGCACTTGGGCCGCGAGAAAACTCTAGAGGGAGTAAGGCAGAAGTATTATTGGCCACACATGTCTAGAGATGTGGCAAGATACGTGAACCAGTGCCAAATTTGCCAGCAGTGCAAAGTCGAACAGCGTGCTCCAGCAGGATTCATGGGACATCGCATTACAGAACGTCCATGTCAAATCGTGGCCAGCGACATTATGGGATCCCTCCCTAAAACCAAGCACGGCCACGAATACATTCTGATCTTCCAGGACCTGTTCACATGCTGGATCGAAGTAATTCCGATAAAAAGGGCAGACGGCAAATCGGTGATAAAAGGGCTCAACGAACGAGTATGTCTGCGGTTCGGAGTCCCCGAGTTGGTTCTCTCCGATGCACAGTGGGAAAAAAATGACTTTTTTTGGACAAAAATCTGCCGACAGTGCAATTCTTAACCGATTTGGACAATTTTTTTTTTTAAATTCGCGTGAAGAAATTTCCTATAACGCATCGCTACCTAAATTAGCGGCATTTCATTCCTTAGCTAAGAAAAGTCCCAAAAACGGCCCAGAATGGCACGATCAGTCAATAGAACAGACCAGTAAAATCCATAAATAAATATATTCTGAAAAAATACGCTCTTTACTCCTAATTTAAACATTTCTTAATATTATATTTTTGCTTCGGGGTTGATACCGGTATATTGTGGTCCCATGGGCCCATGAGCCTCAAATAGATCCTAATAAGACGCACCAAATGACATTTTTTCAACATAAATCAGAATTTTTATTACTGAGTCGAAAAGTAATTTCTATACTCACATTTCGATCATTCCTTATCTGTCAACAATATATTACGGTTCTATGGGCCTCATATTTACAGGGTGATCTATTTGAAACTACCTACTTAAATATATCGAAAGCAAAGCATTTATGGAAAATATTCAAAACTGAACATTCCAGAAAAGAATGGATTATCTCTGAATGGACCCTCTTAACCAGTCCTGGGCCCTACTAAGGCCCAATATATGTGAGGCCCATTTTTTAATATAAATTCTTATTTTTATTACAAAATCAAATGATATGATTCAAAGGACACAGAAAAAGCATTCTTTAATTTATTTCAATGTGGAATTTCTTTGACTTACTAGCATTTTAGATATTGAATACTTGGATAGCTGGGATCTCGGAATAAAAGACCCATTCAAAAAACCATTAAAACGGTTCTTATTCCTTTATAAGGAGATAACCAGGGCTGGATTTGGCTCAAACTGCAGTAGACACTTTTTTATGATAAATAAAATGAGGCACGTGTCTCCGGGTTTCTCTGAATGAGCCTGTTTTCCGCGATCCAAGGTATTTATGATCTAAAATAAGCTATTTTGGACAAAAATGTGGTCTCTTTATTCAGCTATAGCTTTTCAAATATTTCGACGATGTAATTGCGCTAAAAAGTATGTACAAGAAGGCAAAAAAAGTTTCAATTTAAGCTTTATTTCATTCGAAAGTTTCGGTTTTGTATGAAGTTATGAGCTATTAAAAACAGAGCTCAAATTAAAGTTTTTTTCATCTGCTTTTACATACTTTTTAGTGCAATTAGATCACCGATATATTTGAAAAGCTATAGCTGAATAAAGAGACCACATTTTTGTCCAAAATAGTTTATTTTAGATAATAAATAGCTTGGATCTCGGAAAACAGGCTCATTCAGAGAAACCCGGAGATACGTGCCTCATTTTATTTATCATAAAAAAGTGTCTACTACAGTTTGAGCCAAATCAAGCCCTGGTTATCTCCTTGTAAAGGAATAAGAACCGTTTTAATGGTTTTTCGAATGGGTCTTTTATTCCGAGGTCCCAGCTATCCAAGTATTCTATATCTAAAATTCTAGTAAGTTAAAGAAATTCCACATTGAAATAAATTAAGGAACGCTTTTTCTGTGTCCTTTGAATCATATCATTTGATTTTGTAATAAAAATAAGAATTTATATTAAAAAATGGGCCTTACATATATTGGGCCTTAGTAGGGCCCAGGACAAGTTAAGAGGGTCCATTCAGAGATAATCCATTCTTTTCTGGAATGTTCAGTTTTGAATATTTTCCATAAATGCTTTGCTTTCGATATATTTAAGTAGGTAGTTTCAAATAGATCACCATGTAAATATGAGGCCCATGGGACCGTAATATATTGTTAACAGATAAGGAATGATTGAAATGTGAGTATAGAAATTACTTTTCGACTCAGTAATAAAAATTATGATTTATAGATATGTTGTAAGCGCTCGTGGTGCTATCTTAATAGTTTTCAATTTTTAATCGGACTTCAACGAGCCAATCTCTTATGCGTTAGGTGACTGTCTATTCTCAAATCGAGAAAGGTAGCTTTTGTTTAAGCTTCCTCCTCTCTCGATAAGAATTTTTTGACAAACGGCGAACACATAAGAGAAATTTTTTTTTTTTAAACGAATAACTATTAATTTCGGAATAAAATATAATATCTGGGAGTTTCGTCCTTGTCGTACTTGGTGGACTCGTCAGGAAGACCCAAGTAGACATATCTTCGACTCCAAAATAATGAAATTACTGTGTACTTATAGTGTGTAAGTTGTAATTTTATATCGACGCCCCTTACGAAGACTAGCACAACTCAGTTTTCTCTGTGTTAATCTCCATAAGGAAACGCGAGTTGTGCTAGTCTTCGTAAGGGGCGTCGATATGTGGATTTGAAAAATTGGTTGCCATCTAGTGTTAAAGGTTGGAACTAAGATTATACAAGGTAAGGCAATTTTAGTGTCCGAATTCCATTTGATTCTAGATATGTTGTAAGCGCTCGTGGTGCTATCTTAATAGTTTTGAATTTTTAATCGGACTTCAACGAGCCAATCTCTTATGCGTTAGTCGAATGTCTATTCTCAAATCGAGAAAGGTAGCTTTTGTTTAAGTTTCCTCCTCTCTCGATAAAAATTTTTTGACAAACGGCGACACACATAAGAGAAAAATTTTTTTTAAAACGAATAACTATTAATTTCGGAATAAAATATAATATCTGGGAGTTTCGTCCTTGTCGTACTTGGTGGACTCGTCAGGAAGACCCAAGTAGACATATCTTCGACTCCAAAATAATGAAATTACTGTGAATTCTTATAGTTTGTAAGTTGTAATTTTATATGTGGATTTGAAAAATTGGTTACCATCTAGTGTTAAAAGGTTGGAACTAAGATTATACAAGGAAAGGCAATTTTAGTGTCCGAATGCCATTTGATTCTAGATATGTTGTAAGCGCTCGTGGTGCTATCTTAATAGTTTTGAATTTTTAATCGGACTTCAACGAGCCAATCTCTTATGCGTTAGTCGAATGTCTATTCTCAAATCGAGAAAGGTAGCTTTTGTTTAAGCTTCCTCCTCTCTCGATAAGAATTTTTTGACAAACGGCGACACACATAAGAGAAAAATTTTTTTTAATATGAATAACTATTAATTTCGGAATAAAATATAATATCTGGGAGTTTCGTTCCTGTCGTACTTGGTGGACTCGTCAGGAAGACCAAGTAGACATATCTTCGACTCCAAAATAATGAAATTACTGTGAATTCCTATTCTTCGGGAGAACTATCTTCACGAGGACCACAGATAACTGTATTTTCACACTGCAGAGAATGTATTATTTCGCACATTTTTAGTATTTGCTTTGTTGCAATGGTTATTAATAAATTGTTAGTACAATTTGTTGACTGTGCACTTGATTTTAATTCACGGTGATGTGATTCATATCTCATACCCCAAAAATGTATCACTGGTCCATTCTGCTGTAGTATTGCGGGGTAGTGCAATAAATGATGAAATTTTGGATTTAAACTTCCAAAAAGACGTAAGTATAACACATTTGCTGTGTTATCATTTCACTACTTGTAAGTATAACTCGTTGTGATTTTCTATTAACTTTTTTTAGTACCCATGCATCTGACCGAACTACCCTTGGAGAAGCAACTATATCCAATATCTGTCGTAAATAAATGTACAATTTCCAATATTGATCTTCTTCAGGTACCAAGTCACCTACTATTAATCCAAAATATCTAACCAAATTAAACATTTCAGTGGCAGATATTTTTAAATTTAATTTACCTTTCAATCTATTGATTGTAATAGGTGGAGGCATATTAGAAATTTCTTTACAATTTAATTTAAAATCTTCTATACGGCTATTTAAAAATTCTAATGTGAAATGTTCTTTTTCAAAAATAAACGTGTGAATTATAGATCGCATGACATAAAGGCATACACCCTCTAAAAAGTCATGCATCATGTCCACACTTGTATTTTCAGTAATATGAAAATTTTCAACTTTGTGGAATACACATGGCTCCTTTATGCCCGTTTTGGAAGCATCTATGTTTTTAATGTCTTCTTCATAAGTTTTACGTGTTCTCACTCGAGACTGCTCTTCTACTATTAATTTTTTCGATTCTTCTTTCCTAATTTTACACAACCCACATGAATAATTAGCCTTAAAAGATTCTACCATTCCAAATATATTATTAAGACCAAGATTATCTCCTAGTATTAATACTAATTGGAATTTAATAACATATAGAGTATCATCTACATTGATCGTAATTCCTTTTGTTGAAAGAAAATTTAATTCTTGTATTATTTTCTTAAATACTTTTTCATTCGTACTTTTCTTTTTATCTTCTGCATGTACTAACGTTGTAAAAAGAATGCTAGTCAATCGAGAAGCTATATGTGGCGGAAGACATGCTATAGAAAAGTAAACGGCACCAAATTTATTTACGCCTGCGTGACTTCCTAAGGGATTACCAGTTTCTAATTCATCATAAAACATGAAAAGTCGTAAAATCATACTATCCTTTTTGTAATATTTTTTTTTTCCACAGGTCAGCTTGAATGATGTTACTAATAATTTGAGATTCGTTTTCCAATGTTTTTATGTACTCGCGTATCTGGTTAAACATGCTTGGTAACTCTAAAAACAATTTTAGCGTTTTACAAAGAGGAACATGGAGAGCGTACATGAAATTTGGAACAAGTTTTAGTTCGTTTCCAACTATTTCATCGACGAACGTGCTACCTATCTCATACTCCTCATAATCTATAAAACCTTTATTTTTCAAAAGTGAAAATCTTTTTCTTTCTGTTGAAACTTCTTCAATAACAGATCCGTATTTCTGGAAGCAACCACGGAGTTGTTTTTAGATTCACAATCAATATTTGTTTTTTTTTTATTTCCATAATATCACTTTCTAGTGATGGCAGATAAATGTTTTCAAGAATTTTTTTTATAAAATCTATAGTTACTTGAACAATTTTCCGCCGAAGATTAGAATCGCCATATGAAGTTAATATAAATGTTAAAATGTAACTTAAAATATTTTTATAATCCATATTCATAAATTAGAGAGAAACGAAATTGTAAAATTAAATTAAATTGTTATAACAATTAGAACTGAATATATTAAGAACTGAGTATTTATTATCAACTGAATTATAAGTTTTTGTGAAATATTGACTTCCGAAATTTCGGTTCAATCGGTCAATTACTTGCAGAGAAAACCTTCAAACACTAATTTAGTGCTTTGACGTTCTGTTAAGTTTCTAGCCAACAAGTTGAATTTCAAATAAAGAAAACAGTTAACCACCTTTTGAACTGTTTAAATACATAATTTATTAAAAACTAATAATTACAAAATTATGTAACGCAAATCTAAATGTTAAATCTATCGTTTCTTAATCTCCACAAGCGTTTTAAACATAATTGAGAACGTGTTATTATGCGAAGTAAAATCGTATACAGCTCTTTCGATGAAGCTCCACACGTAATCATATGTATAAGGTCGTTTTCGTAAGGCTAATAAGCATTTTAGACATGCTTCAGCGGCTTTAATCGTGTCTGTGTATGAAAATTTTTCCTTATTTATGACTACGTAGACTTGACTGAGCTTATCAATTTCTCCAGAGAAAATTATGTAGGGTAAAACCGGTTGATGGTACCGCATTAACCACTTTTCCAAATTTTCCTGAGTAGTATTTACATTTCAAGGATCCTAAAATATTTATAATATATTTAATATTATATACTTCATATACTTAAGGACGCCCACCGGTTGAAAACGACCTTTTGCATGGAAATTTATATAACGGTAATAGTTCTAATAAATAATATAAGACATTTTTACACTCTGTGCGTAAAACACTACTTTTCGCATGCTTAGGTTTTCAAGCGTGCGCTGAAATAGTACTTTACGCGCGTTGTGTCAAAAAATAATGTTCGATACTCGTGATAAAGTATCGAACAGTACTATTATATAATACTAAAAAGTTTAGCACGATAGAAACAAATTTTTTAGAAATGTTATAACGAAAAATATTCACGATTAACAAATTCCAAATTTCATTTAAAATTTTATTTCTATATTATGCCAAATATCTTAGTATTATATAAAATGTATTATTTATTAAAACTATGCCAGTTACATAAACGTTTCATGAAAAAGTTTTCAGCTGTAGTGAGTCGTTAAGGTGATGCGATACCCACGCTATTACTCAAAATTGGGTTCCCGTTTTTCTTATTCAATTTTTAATTTTAAGAAAAAAACTCTTTGATACGTTATAGTTCTTTATTAAACTTAAAACGTGTCAAAGAGTTTTTTTCAAAAAGTTTAAAATTGAAGGAGAGAAACGGGAACCCAGAATTGAGTAATAGTGTGGGTATCACATCACCTTAAGCATAAAGTTCAGTAAGAAAGGAATATCTACCTTTACATGCAGTATAAATGTTTGGCATGTCTCATCTCTAGGCAGGATAACTGGTTCTTTCTTTTACCTTAAAAGATTTTGGAACCTTGGTAAGAACTGGCACTACTAATAAAGCCAACAAAGAATTATGGGTTCCTAAAATAAAAAAAACCATTATGATTTTGTACGATTTTGAATGATATTTATGAAGTTTATGGTTTAGTAAAGCATAAACTGAATTCTAGTTCTGGCATATTTTTAAAAAGTGCTAATTAAACCATTATAAAATCTATATATGTGTGCGCGCGCGCGTGTGTGTGTGTGTGTGTACGTGTGTTACTATTATAAAAATAGAGACCTTTGTCGATTAAATCCTTATGACGTTTCATAAAATTCTGAATCTCCTGAACTCTTGATGATTTACAATGGAGAATTATTTTCTTTGCAAATTCCGACCAACTGTTGAAAAATAATGAGGAATAATGAGCTACGTTATTAGTTAACCTTTTCTTTTTTATTAACTCTTCAATGACTCTTTTATAATCTGATTCTAGCTATTAAAATAAATAATAAGTAATAAATTAAAAATAATATCAAGAAGTAAAACATAGTTAATAAATATAACAAGTAAAACAATAATTTCTTACCAGAGGGAATGTAAGTGGAAGACTCAAGCAAGGAAACGATCTAAAATATAATTGTAAACAATTGCCCTTTTTATCAGGTCTTAAGAGTATTTTTGTTCTTTCAACATAAGTATTTTCCCACTGCTGTAATATTTCTGTCAATGAATATTCTTCTGGGCTCCGATCAGTTAAGCAGTTCAGTGTAACTTCATGATCTGTTAAAAAAAACAAGTTTAAATATATGAAAAAAATTTTTTTTTATACTAACTCCGGTGTTATACAATTAATTATTGACATAAAAAAACACACGGCATCAATACATTAGGCGGAGGAAGCTATGTGCTAATGTATTGGCACCAATTTTTTGATCAGAGCAAAATCTATTATTTTTTTTTGAAACTCTATTTTTTGGTAAAATTACCTTTACTGTTTTTACCCACTATGCAGCTATGATCATTCGTACTGGAATTCGTTGAAGAATCATTCAAAATTTTAGTTACCCTCAATAGCTTCCTTATATATTTTGTAACGGGATGGCTAGTGGGGGAAAATCCCAAAAAGCCACAGGCCAGTGATGCCCTAGAACACGGTGCCGTGGGTGTCAGACTAAAATGACTTGCCCGGGGATCTGCTCCTGGAATCCCGAAAACAACGCGAAGATCGGACGCAAACTTCGCTTTCCAACTAATTGGATCGCTGAGTGAAGAGCGCGCGGCCGCTACGCTCAGATATGAAAACGACCGGCGGAGTTGTTTTCCCGCGGAGGCGGCGGTATCGGGGAGAAGGACAGGTTGTAATGAACAACGCGACGAGTAACTAGATATCACAGTATATTAAAACCATTACTAACTACATGCACAACGTATGTGCTTATTAAAACAATAAGTTAGTTCGCACGCGACAGTTAATACATAAATGCTCGAACGATACGGCGCGCGGCGAAGCTGCTAATCTCGCGCGCGGTGTTAAAGTACGGCGGGGTGACACACACCCGCACGTACATGGTACAGAAAGCTTGCACGTGGCGATTTCCGTGCAAACCTTTACATGTAACGCGAGAGATGAGAGTACAATAGTTACTTTTGGAAGGAGCAGCCGGTGCACTCGACTCTCTCTAGTTCTCTCTCGCTCGCACAGTAGTTGCGCGCTATGTCTCTCTCTCTCTTACTCGCTGTATCGGGTCGGCAGGCGGGCTGGCTGCCGGCTCCTCGCTCGCTGTCTCGTGTGGCTCACGCGGATCGGGATAGCTCTCTCTCTGTGTCTCTTTCACGCATACACTCTGCTCGGCGCCTCCACTACACTCGCGGTAACTATAAAAAGAGAAGACGGCACAGACGAGGTAACTTTCGAGAGACACGCTGGAGAAAGTTCACGGTACGATGGCAGACACGAAGATGGCTGCCGTAAGCGCACGCGTTACACCCCCCCACCAGACGCTGCTTAGAGGACCTGTGAGCAGCTCTGCCATCCATGGCCGTCGTCGTACCTCTACGTAGGGTGGTAAGGTTTTAGTAGAAGGAGGTTCGAAAAGGGAATTAGAAAGAATTGGAGTCACTAGATTTTTTTTTTAATATTTATTTAAAAAAACTCTTCTGGGCCTAACCCTCTTCAGCTGGCTCGGGAGTAAGTCCGGCGCCCCCTTATGGCAAGCTTGGTTGGATCAGTGCTTCGACTTCTTTACACCAAGCTCACCACACATAAAACATCGAGGGAGTGCCTGCGCGTTTAATGCCTCCCGGGCAGAATTCTCCTCTTCGAGCGCCTTTCGGAGGCGCTCATCTTCTTCCTGGAGACGGCGCTGGGCCTCTTCTTTGGCCAAGCGCGCCGTCCCCTCCGCCTCTTCTCTGGCTCGCCTGGTCTCTTCCATGCGCTCCTGCGCACGAGCCAAACGAGCCTCGTCCTCCTTAAGCAAGACGGCGCGGCGCAGCCTGGCGGCCCTGGCCTCTGCGGCGGCCGCGAGCTCTTCTCGCTAGCCTTGGGCCATTCCGACCCATTTGCCGGCTTGCCGGTCGCCGGCCTTACCGTGGCACTGGAGAAAATCCTCCAGTGCGGCCAGGGCAGCATCCTCCGCAGCGCGCGAGGACTTGCTGATGCGCCGCGCCTCCTCAAGGGCCTGCTCCAGCGGGACCCAGGAAGCACCGACTTCATCGGACGGTGCTCCTTTTGGGGCCTGGGTCGGAGCACCTTCTCCTTTTCCTTTTGCGGCCCGAACCGCGCCGGCGTCAACTTCCGGCGTACAATGATGGGCTCGGGCCGTCTCCTCTTCGGGGACTTGGCCAGCACGAGTCGGCTCGGCTGGTGCCACTTCTTGAGGCTGGGTCCCGCTCTTCTCCCGCTGCTCCTTCGGGGGATGAGGTCGCCGGAGCGGGGACAGACCGGCGCCTGTGTCGGCCGGCCTCGAAGGTCCCCTTCTTGGCTCCGGTGCCTCTATCTCCTCAATCATGAGGGTTGATGGTTCTTCCACTGGTGGAGGTTTCAGCGTTATCGTATCAATCCCCTCCACCACCTGCTTCAGGAAGTCGATGACGGCGGGGTCAGGTTGACACTGGATTAATCCAGCGATCACTTGCTTAGCCGTCTCCGCTACCTCTGGAGTCAGGCCTGGCATGTCCTGCAACAGGCAAGTTGATCTCGGAAAAAGGTGAGTATGAGGATCGGAAAACAAGGACGAACACGGGTTAGTACGGACGGCACAATTCTTGGACGGCACAGTTAGCGCTTTTGGGACGCTCGGGTTCGACGGGTCTAATTGGATCGACAGCAGTAGGTGCAGGCTTCTTCTTCGAGCCCTTTGGCCTCCCTGGGCCTCGTTTGGACTCTGTTGGACCGCCCACACGCGTAGATCGGCCGTCGCTTGCACGCTTTCCTGGCCTAACTAATAGCGCGGTCTTACGAGGTGGACCGCGCCTCTTAGCCGTCGCCCGAGGCTGTACATTCCCCAGGCTACCTCTATCGTCCGCTGGTGCGCCACGTTCGACTGAAGAGTCCCTCGGTGGTGGTGATTGGGCTACTTCCGGACTACTTTTGTCCAAGTAGTCCTTGGGCTCTTCTGCGGAGACGTATCGCTTGAGTTGCTGCGCATGGACGGGACTTATCGTTCGACCATCCTCACCTTGGATCTCATAGGTGATTTCGCCTAGAATATTCACAATCGTGTATATATATAATTTTTTGTATATATAATTTTTTATAATATGTGTGTATATATAATTTTTTGACAAACGGCGACACAAAAAATTCTTATCGAGAGAGGAGGAAGCTTAAACAAAAGCTACCTTGCTCGATTTGAGAATAGACATTCGACTAACGCACAAGAGATTGGCTCGTTGAAGTCCGATTAAAAATTACCACATGCGCTTACAACATATCTAGAATCAAATGGCATTCGGACACTAAAATTGCCTTTCCTTGTATAATCTTAGTTCCAACCTTTTAACACTAGATGGCAACCAATTTTTCAAATCCACATATAAAATTACAACTTACACACTATAAGAAAGAAGAAAAACATTACTTTTCCAAAATGGAACAAACAAAAAAAGTCAATTATTACAAACAAATTCAAATTAAAGGGACATTGTACAGAATTGGTACATTCATTGTTACGGATATAAAAAGAAGTGAAAAACAATTTGGCGAAATTATCAAAATTATTACAGTTGATGATGATATTTTTTTCCACGTAAATAATTACGAGGAAATCACATTTAATGAACACTATCATGCTTATATAGTTAATCTGGAAAAGAAGGGCAGCAAAATTATAGAATATAAAGAATTACCAGCAATTACACCTTGCACATCTACAAAAAAGAAAGATACACACTTTATATCTGCACGCTATGGTTTGTAATGTAAATTATAAAGAAATTTTTTTTATTTTATTATATTATAATTACTATAACTTGTCATATTTTGATAAATAAAGTTACTTTTTCCTTTATTAAAGAAATTATTTGTTACCTTATATGTGAAATGGAGCATGTTTCATTAAAAGAATTAAAGCTTTTGAACAAATTTTTAAATTTAAATTAAAATATTAATTATTATTTATTTCTTTATTTATTTATTACAAATTTAACGGACTAAATATTATAGTCTACAAAGATTTAAGTTTTAACGATTTTACAGTTTCAAATTCTGTATAGTTAAAAATTAATAATATTTTTTACAACAAATATACTGTCACGGCCTGCCGTATCGACGTCGGTAGCAGCGAGCGGTTATAGTAGCTCACGCTCGCGAACGCGAGATGGCACGTCGATGCAGAATTGGAGCTGCCTCGACGTGATGAGTAGTAGATCTCGGCGAGCCGGCGGCAGCCATCTTAAAGTCGGCTTGAAGAGAAGGAACACGCGCCAGAGTACGCTCCGATTTTATTCAAGAATCATAAAAGAAAGTATTGGCTTTTTCGTCCGCAAGGCTCGCAAAGTGATAGCGTCGTGTCCGCTGAAGCGTTCTCGCAAGTTTTCGTGCTTCATCGTCGGGTACTTGCGCCGTTGTGATGTGTCGAAGCTAAGCGATCGTGCTACAGGCTAAGTCAACCTGCCGCACAATCTTCACGGGCCAGACACCACAGCTACGTGGCAGCGGGCTCAACAACCTCGCGGCCAAGACTGACGGACGCTAATCCGATTCCGGCTAAACTGCGTAATTGATTTCGCCCATCAAGGTAAGCGTGCTCGCATCTACCGCGCCGCGAATCAGCTTCGCGTAACCGCTTGTCTGTTAGCGCGTCTGTTACCTAATCTGGCTATTACATCTCCGGGAGTTGAACCGAGAGATATGGAATTGAATTAGTGAGACACATAGTTGAAACATCTCTTAACCGTAAAATCCACCCCGTGACAATACATAAAAGATTTATAAAGTAAAAATGATCTTGAAAAATGTGTCGTTAAAACACTTTTGTTACAAAAATAACTAATTTTGGATTAGTAGAAATAGTCTACCTATTCACACATATCATTTTTCCCATTATGATAATGCAGCACTCCCGCCCTTTGGAAACACTCTCTCCGTACTTTTGGATTAAATTTTCTCCCAAATGTGAGCGCGCCGCTGTACTGAATGCATGGTGGCGCTGCGTTACCGCTACTGGGCCAACGGCGCTTCCTAATGCTTTTCAGTGTACCAATATGGAAAAAAAGTTACGAATCTTTCAATAAACGTATAAATAAGGTTTCAAAAGAGGAAGGTCGTTCGCGCAAATTCCTTGCGTTCCCTCAGACGATAGGCGCGCATAACAAACGCATAAAAAAACGGAAAAGGAAGAATATTTTTTTTTTCTTTTTTCCGAGATCCCTCAGACGCGGCGCGTGTAAAGGTCGATTTCTCGTGCGCTTTTCTAAAGTTCGCGCGCCCAAGTCGAGGAAAAAGGTAAAATATGTCAAACATACAATTCTATAAATAAGTAATAATAAATATCTTTAGCGCTGGCAATGAGTATCGCTAAAATAACATAATAATGGTAAACATCGAAATTAGTTAGGAAAAAGAAGCGCACTGAAAAAGTTGGGATACGTTTTCGTCATGACCTATCTGATTATTACAGTAATAACATCACCACTCATACTGACAAGCAAATGATTCTGACGAGAATACAAACGTGGAGGCAAGAGACTAAATTTTAGGTTACGGCGCGGAAATATGATTTCCGAGTTTAAGAAACAAGAAAAGAAATAGAAACAAACTCATTAAATTCCATGATAGCATGCGATAAAAATAATTTACCTCTTAATCATGAATACAAACAGACGTATGAGTCACGCATTAAAAATGAGTAGTCGGGCTGAATTCGCTAAAACCTACATGTACTACGTATAACGAAGCAGGCACAAGCACCCTACCTCCCCTCAGACAGATCGTCGGTTCTCGCCACCATCTCCCTGACCTTTCGAAGGTCAGCTCCCTTGTATTGTATCGAACTAGCGACTCGAGTACTCGTAAAGGGAGGGAGTACACTTACGGAGTGGAATTGCGGCGGGGACGCGGCGAAAGGGAGCCGCAGATGTGAGTCACGGACCTTGGCAAAAACTAGGCGTCAAGTAGCCTTCAATCGGCTGCATGAATAAACAATACAATGACGCAAGTCGTATCTGGACGATGTGCAGCTTTGAGCGCAACGTTTGCGTGACTTGGAGGGGGAAACGCCAACTTGCTTGCGGTATCCCTCCCACGACGCGGACAGGGCTATAGTGGGGCAGACTAACGCATATACGATAAAACGCGGGTTATGAAGCGAACCGCACGCCTACTCGTTTATCTAAAGAATCCTTGTCCAGAATAGGCGACATAATATAGTGAATTGCTTTTATCGATCAGCAAACCTAAGAGAAAGTTTTAAGATTGTGACTGTAGCTCGCTCCCTGCCGGATGCTCAAGAGTATATTAGGGTTCGAATGTGGGGGATAAGGAGGAGCAGGTGGCTTATAGCATAATTAAAAGACTGTTTTAACAAAAATAAGAAAGTATAATGTTTATTGGAAAAATCAAAGTTAAACTATATTTAAACAATAATCAACAAGTACTAAACGCAAGTATCTGCGGGTCGTCTGCCACGCCGTAGCTTAAGACATAAGAAACATAAAAAGCCAGAAAACGCATTTACTACGGATCGCTTTTCGTATAACACGCTAACGCCCTCTGGCGGTGGGCGGTTGTCGCACGGAGTCGCACGCTGGGATATGTAACGGATCTCGACGGGATATTTGTCGGATCGTACGAGGGTCATTTGACAAGTACCTAGCCTCACCGCCAGATGGTGCCACTATCGCACCAGAAATACACTACAGTATCTTCCTGTAAACGGTTACAGACGAAATTTCAGCCGGATCGGAGTTGTAGTTTATTTTTGAGAGCGTGTGAAAGCAAATGTGTCCGTTGATTTTTGAAAAAATGGAGAAAGAACAATATCGGTCGGTGATTCGATTCTTGTTTTTGGAAGGGAAATCGCGCAGTGAAATTATAGAACGCTTGGATGCAGTGTATGGGGATGCTTCTCCTTCGATGGCGACCGTTAAATTTTGGTATAACGAGTTTCAACGTGGTCGTACGTCGGTTTTTGATGATCCACGCCCAGGTGCTCCGAAAACAGCCACTACGGAGGAGAACGTGACAAAAATACACGATATCGTTTTGTCAGACCGCCGATTAAAGGTGCACGAGATAGCTGCGATAGTAGGCATCTCAGAAGAACGCGTGTGGCATATCCTACATGAGATTTTAGGCATGAGGAAGCTGTCAGTAAGGTGGGTGCCGCGTTTGCTGACTGCAGACAACAAGCGGATCCGTGTGACCAGTTCAGAGCAGTGTTTGGAGCTGTTTAATCGCAATCCAAAAGAGTTTTTGCGTCGTTACGTGACCGTCGACGAAACATGGATTCACTACTACACTCCAGAGACCAAGGAGCAGTCAAAACAGTGGACCTTACCCGGTGAACCTGCTCCGAAGAAGGCGAAGACGGTCCCGTCGGCCGGAAAGGTGATGGCCACTGTTTTCTGGGATTCTCAAGGTGTGATTTTTATTGACTATCTGGAGAAGGGCAAAACGGTCACAGGACAGTACTACGCCGAACTATTGAGCCGATTTGACGCCGTGTTAGAAGAAAAACGGCCCCATTTGTCTAAAAAGAAAGTGCTTTTCCACCACGATAATGCACCGGCTCACACTTCTGCACTCGTCACGGCTAAATTGGTCGAATTACGCTACGAACTGCTGCCCCATCCACCGTATTCTCCAGATTTGGCTCCGTGCGACTTTTTTGTTTCCGAACCTAAAAATTCGCTCGCCGGGAAGAGATTCCACTCCAATAACGAAATAATCGCCGCCACGGAGGCCTATTTTGCAAACCAAGAGAAAACATTTTTTTCAACGGGGTTAAAAAAATTGGAACACCGCTGGACCAAGTGTATTCAACTAAAAGGAGACTACATTGAAAAATAAATTTTATTTTTTGTAAAATTTTGGTGTTTTCATTTGTAGGCTAGGTACTTATCAAATGACCCTCGTACTGTCTATGTCGTTACGTCAGCCAGGAAACTCGTTGTTCCAGTTCCATTTTCATGACTGTGACAGTCAGTCACCTAAGTACGTGTGTGCACGAAACCAAGGTGACAGTTCACTCCAGGAGTCAGTTTATCTCTACCTCGTATGTGCACGTTGGTAGATCCAGGACTGGTTCCGGCGTTCCGTTGTCTGCGGACCGTGACAAGAACTCACCTAGAGACGTGTGTGCACGAGGCCTGGGTGAGTCTTGATCTGGAGGTTCGTCTGTCGCGGCCTCGTGCGTGCACGACGGCAGGGACAGCTCGTGTTCCGGTGTTCCATTGTCTTCGGACCGTGACAAGCACTCACCTAAACACGTGTGTGCACGAGGCCTGTGTGAGTCTTGATCCAGAGGTTCGTCTGTCGCGGCCTCGTGGGTGCACGACGGCAGCGACAGCTCGTGTTCCGGTGTTCCATTGTCTTCGGACCGTGACAAGCACTCACCTAAACACGTATATGCACGAGGCCTGTGTGAGTCTTGATCCGGAGCTTCGTCTGTCGATGCCTCGTGTGTGTACGACGGCCGGAATAGCTAGTGGACTACGACTGGTTGAGCCTTTCCTCTCCTACCCCGTGTGTGCACGATAGCAGGTATAAGAAGAGCCAGGATACCCTTTAAGTCCTCGTTCTATTCCTCTGCTGACTTCGGGTATACGTATGTGAACGTCGAACCAGGTGTCCGCCCTACTGGAGTCACCCTATTCTTATCGAAGTGTGTGCACGACGATAGTAATAGCGGTAATTCCAGATGGAAGCGGTGAGTCTAGGTATGTTAGTTAGTTCGTGGCGAACCGGGGTACAAGGAGAGAGACACGTCTTCTACTCGAATAATCAGAGAGATCGGTGTGTTGGTATCGGAAGGAATAGCCAATAACCTGTGTATGCACAGTGCTATTGATCGGTCAGGAATAGGGACTGGATCGGTTGAACGGTCGGTGAAGGTTTGTCTCACAGTTGGATGAGCACGGGTTATATTGGCTGAATGTCTGGCACAAAGATACACGCGCTGCTGTGGTGGCAGGACAGTCGCGACTGCACGCGTTGCGGCGCGCGCCGCTGCACATGTGGTTATAGTGGCACGCCTGCTCGCACCAGACCGCAAGGCGAGTCCTAATGTGATAGCATGAGTGTCCGCACGCAAGTAAATTGTTAACCTAATCCGGAGCGAATGATTCGACTGTGCGAGCGCTACTATCATCTCGCAGCTCGCTTAACCCGACGCGATGACTCAGCAACGAAGGAGCGGTGGCTTTGTTGCAAGGTATATAAATTTATAGTTACTGACTTGTTATACAAGGAAATCATAGGTTCGCGCCGGGGGTATACGCTAGGCACTCATAATATGCACGGGGATAGTCAAAAGAAAAAAAAGGAAAACTATTCATCACTAATATAATAATAATCGTTGGAATGATTTGCTTAAAATTTATCCCCAGAACGCTTAGAAAATTGTAAGCAGGCACACACGACAGATTACAGCACCAACAAACAAGAATAGTGGACTCGGGATAAACGAGTCATCATTTCAGAATAACTAGGTGACACGCGTATTATATATATAAACCAAATTGTTGACGGCCTCGTAATCAAATTATGAAGGACGTCAACATAAATGTAAAGCGCATACTCATCGCCGCACGGCTAAGGAATAAAATAAGAAGTTATACTGACAGAGAACCCGACTGGTCGAGCGAATTCTACGCTTTTGAATGGCTACATAATAGAATAAGAAAAGGGGAACATGCGGGATGTCCGACCTCAACTGTCCGAATGGAATAATGGCAGCTGCTGCCATTAGACACAGAATAAACTTGAACCCAAAAAGATTCTTACATTAAGATTGAGAGGATATATAGACATACGCAACTAGGCATACTAGTTTAAAAAAAAGTAATAATAATAATAATAAAACTATACTCTGAAAAATACGTAAAAATCTTCATTAAAATTTGATGTAAGTCATAGAAATAAACAACAAATTTATAATTTAAATATCTGAATAGGACCTTATGGATCCTATAGTTTAACTAAACTGAAAAACTTTATTTAAACATTCCATTCGTGTTAATAAATATTTTGACAATAAAACACTATTATAAATCAACTTATTATCGGAAATACTTTAGTGAGGACTTAAACTGATTCCCTCGACGTAAACTACTAGTAAATAGCATAACTGAACTGAAAACGTTATTTAAACATTCCATTCGGGTTAATAACCATTTTGACAATAAAACACTATTATAAATCAGCTAATAATCAGAAATACTTGAGTGAGGGCTTACACAGTCCGGATCCCTAGAAGTGAGAAACAAGCTAAAGAACATAATCACCCGCGCGGAAACTAGAACAACGCGACGCCGTGAATGGCGAATTCATAGCCCTAAAACAAGCAGCCTCTTATTCAGGTGGATCAATCGTCGCGATCACAATCATCCTCGCGTTAGTTTGGAAGATCCGGGCAAGGGGAGAGGGGCGCCCGCTACTAATCAATAAGGAACTTTTTTCAGGTTCCCAATCCCAAGCGCTGCTACCTGCGACGGTACATTATTCGACTACCACAGGGAGAGTCATCACCGTATCACACGACCAGAACCAAACACGATCCACAAAGACAGAACGGGGATGCAGAACCGATCTTATGCGATGATCCAATAAAGAAAAATATATAATTATATATACATACCTATTGTTATACCACTATAGCATGTATCTAAGTACTAACAGACACTATGCATGAACAAAAAAAGTAAGAGGCGAGAGAGAGAAATCGCTAGGTTTAGAATTGCATTATTAGGTACACCCACGCAGATACAACACTACACACGAATATTAAGACTGTAACATACAGACATCATACCCTAGAAAGATGAATTTTCGTTAACACTCCCGACCGCTCGACGCCAACCTTAGCAAACCGTAGCATTATATCAACCTTAGCATCGAATTAACTTCAAACAACCCTAGCAGCAATTGTACGAACCTACCTCATCTAACCATAACATTGAACGATTTTTTTTTTAAATTTTTTATACAGTGTAAGAAGTTGTATTTGATAAAACTGAAAATTTTACTTTCAACCCCCATTTTCCACCCCTTAGACAGTTTGAAAGAAAAACTAAGTACGGGAATGGATTCAGCAACATCGTAAACCACTAGAAACAAATTCGGTGGAATTTTGGTGAATTTCGATAAAGAATTGACTTCTACCAGAATTGATACGAAAACTGAAAAAAAGCTTTGGTTAATCTTTTCAAATTCATGAAATAGACAATTTTTTGTAGTTTTCGGTCAATTTTCGCGATTGAAAGAAAAATGAAGGGTGATGGGATAATTCTGACACCAGATTTGTGTTAAGCAGGTTAAAATACATGTAAAAACCCATCTTTCGACTAATCGTATTGTTAAGTCTTGAGATTCGAGGAAATACTCTTATATTTATTGAATTTATTATGGTTATATTTGAATGATATATATAATATATTTTCAATTGATATTTGATTTATATTACCTTTATTCTGGGCATAGGCTCTCGTAAATAATAAACAGCTGATTAGTTAGATGCACTATTTATTGAATGATATAAGTTTTATAAATAAGACTATGCGATTTACAACTTATTAACTTTGTTAAACAATATATAATACCGATAACGTATTAAATTGATATAATTGCTTTACTGTTATTGGCTCGCATTGGCCTGTACAAAAACGATCGTTTCTCCTTTTGTCGGCTGGAGTGGTACGGAGCTCGCGACTTTTGCACGATTACTGATTTGTGTGTTGAGAGTCGCCGTATTTATTAAGCGGTTAATTTGGGTTAAAGATGATTTTGACGCTGAGCCCAAATCATTTTTTTAAACAAATTTAGTAAACATTTAAATATCATCATTTCGATTTCACACTTAAAAGTGCTGATTCTAAACAAAGTTGTGATGAGCGGTTGGTTTCACGAGGTCAGTGGCTCGCTACATCACGCTGGCTATTGCGTAGCCGAAATTGCTGTACTGTTAAAATTCGCACTCGCATCGGTTTGTGGGTCAAAGAAATGAATATTGGAATTTAATAACGTCACAGACATATCAGTTTATAATTTGTCTTGCTCCATCGCGATGCCGCTTGCATTGGAATGCAACGTTGTTAACATTCATATGCAAAATAATAAATTCATGTCAAATAAATATGCATTGTTAATTTGATTTTAGAGATACGTCACAGACGTAACAGTATTATCTAGCGACTCTATGAATTCTTCCAAATCCATGAAATAGTTGATTTTTCGTAAATATCGTTAATTTTTGTAAAGGAAAAAAAATCGTGGCTGATGGAGCAATTCTGAGATCGGATTCGTGTCGAGTCAAAAAGCATAGGAATAAATGTGTCGGGTTTCAGGGTTAAAGACATTTTTTTTACCCGGTGTAGTTATGAATGAACTTGACGGAAGATATAATTCTATACTATTTAAAAAAAATGGCATTGAGAGCTACATGATTAGTCCTTAGTTATTCATAAATGAATCATTTTTTGTAAATAGGTTATTCCTCAAAAAGAAAGAAGTATCGTAATATCCTTGTTTTGTATGCTCTGATTGTATTTATATAAAAGTTTTATTGTTGATGTACATAGGCAAATGTTGGCCTAAGAAAGTTAATTATAAACAATAAAAATTAAGGAATCAATACACTAGTTTGAGAAAGCAACGTACTAATCAGTTAGCAGCGGTTTTTTATTTTCGTTAGACGAAGAATTAATTTTACTCTATGATATCGAGTTATAATACATATACTATCACTAAACAAATATATAATATATGATATTCAAAAGATTTATTTATTTTAGTACTACCAACATGCCCGCATCAGAGCACTTATTAAAGTTTATCCTGAATTGGCAACTGAATACTCTGAAAGCAGTGTAAAGTGCTTAAATTATCCTAAACCAATAAGTGAACCTTCATCTCCATCATCCTCGCGACATACTACGCCAGCAACATCTATTCATGGATCTGATGATGAAGATGAATTCGATGAAGAAAAAGAAGTAAGTGTGTAATACTAACTAAATACTGTTGTTTATACAGATTATATAAAATATAAGTAAATTACACTTCGATTCAATTGAGACCGGTCACTAAATCATTAGCACTAGCTCATCAAATAAATACGTCGAGAGGTGACGCTTGCAGTTCTGTGCAACTTTAGAAATTGTTTTACTGACTTTCTACTATTGAAAATTTTTCCTAGAACAATTTTTTAGATTTTATAAATCCAGAACTATTATTTGTTTTCAACATTGTTTATTAGCCCTTTAAGATAATATATCCTCAAGACTTTACCGATTGATGTACCGCTACATAAATCCACGCAATACTTTTTGAACTATCGTATTTGAACTTACCTAATACGTTGTTTTTTAGGTCTCTAGAATAAGCACGAAATGATTCTAGTTAAAGTTCATAGGTTTAACTTTCGTTTTTATCTTTATACAAAAAAGAATCATACTTTTACATGTCAAGTAGATTTAATAAGCTAATAAACCATTAAAAATATTACTTATGTCGACTGCAACTTACTATCAACTGATGAGAATTTTTCCATCGGTCTTACAGTCTTATAAATTAAATTAAAATAATTAATATTTATGGCAGTCAGATTGCTCTTGTTTATAATCACCCCCACAGAATCTGAAATAAAAACTTAATTAAAACCTGGAAAAAAAAACTTTATTAGCAAAGGACTATCTGATTGCCCCGCAACACCAAATTGCCCAATTGTCCAACGTTTCGAGCCCGCTCCGGCTCTCCTCAGGGACTGAAATTAGATTGGTATAGAAAACCTACATGGTCAGGTAGATTTTTAAATTTTGATTCTCACCACCTATTCGGAAACAAGACAGGTGCGATCAAAGGTGTCATTGACAGAGAGATTAAATTGTCACATAAAGATTTTAGGAAAAAGAATTTAAATTTAGTCCGAGAAACATTTATTAAGAATAGTTATCCGGTAAAATTTATTGATAAAATGATTGATGAGAGAGTGTGGGAAATTTATAATGATGAATTGAAGAAGCGGGCAGATAATCAAACAAGGAATAAAAATGGGAAGAATGCATATTTTAGTTTACCATATGTTAGAGGTTTGTCGGAAAGGATTAGAAGGGTTTTTAGTAAACATAATATTCCAGTTTTCTTTAGAAACGATAATAATTTAGAAAGGTTATTTAGTAATTGTAAAGATAAGGATGATAAAGGTTTAAAATCGGGACTAGTTTATAAAATTAATTGTAGGGATTGTAGTGGATGTTATATTGGTCAAACGGGTAGATATTTGAAGAAGAGAATACATAAACATCAATATAGTTTACGTAGTACAAATTTTTACATCGGGTTTGAAAGAACAGTGTTTAAATAGTTTGCATTCTTTTGATTTTGGGAGTGTGGATATTTTGGAACAAGGGATTAAGAATAAATATAAGAGGGAAAGCCTTAAAAGTATTCACATTTTAAGGAATCGGAATAATGTAAATTTAATGGTAGAGTCAAGTAAATTAGATAACATTTATCATTCTTTATTAATTTAAGTGAGAATGGAACGTTGGAGAGGGGAAGGTGGATGGTGGTGGAGGTAAGAAGAAATAAGTGGGTATGGGTATATAAGGAGGTGTATTGCGGGTTTCATTTCCGTCCCTGAGGAGGAGCCGGAGCGGGTTCGAAACGTTGGACAATTGGGCAATTTGGTGATGCGAGGCAGATAGTCCTTTGCTAATAAAGTTTTTTTTTCCAGGTTTTAATTAAGTTTTTATTTCAGATTCTGCGGGGGTGATTATAAACAAGGGCAATCTGACTGCCATAAATATTAATTATTTTAATTTAATTTACAAGACTGTAAGACCGATAGAAAAATTCTCATCAGTTGCTAATAAACCATTTAATACTGAAACGGTAGGTTTCATGCGGAGAGGGTTGTTCTCACTTAGGATTGTTGGTGGAGTATGTAAGATGATTAGGATAAATTAACAAAGCCAAATAAAAAATTAAGAATAACAATTTATTTAAGTCTAATTAGGAATACATTAACTATCAATTGATAATACCACTTATCGGATATCTGTCACATAAAGAGTACGAATACATTAGTACCCGTGCACTTTAACGTAGTGAACGGAAATCGCGGTCGCTGATTACTTCAAGCAGGCAAGGGGGCTCATACTTGTAGTCGCACACTCTAGTAATGAGTGTACTTGTATACCCCGCTCCGTCGTCAGGGCTCTAGCGCTAAGCGTACCAGTCTCGGTGCTGAGCGAGTAATTTTCCACGACGAGAGCAGCTGAGTTTATACCGGTCTCGATTAAAAATATTTTATCACATTACTTTTTTTCTTTTCAGAAAGTATTCGCTTTTCATATTCGTGTGTACTTAGATTCTTCCATTTTAATAATTTAGGACATACAAATTAAATAGTGTAAGCTACCTTAATATAGCACGATAACCCCCTTAATAATTGGTTCGCATAATCAGGATGATTTCGTGATATCTTATATTTAGCCTACGTCGATTTTAATCTTGACTTAAGCTATATTGTTCTAATACATTTTCTTTTCGTGCTATACTTAATTTTTATCAAATGGTTACTCTTATTGAATACTGCGCAAACGTATAATTACAAATGTTCGTAGATACTACTATACATGTATCATACAACGGGTTCTGGAATTCACCCACGAACATAACGGAATGGGATAGAGAATAAAGTTCTGAGCAAAGAGTTCCTTCACAATTTTTTAATAGGATCAACATTTACCGCCAATGAGCGGAAAGTAGGCAGAGCTAATGCGCCGGGGCTAGAGAAGAGGGAAAGGCCCATTCATGAGAGGGGGCATACGGCTATCCGAACTTGAGGTGTTTCACGTCAACTGTCCCAGCGCGCGGCGCGCGAGCCCCAAATCCTGCTATTTCTAACTCATGTTTATGATACTAAAAAGTACTTAAAAAAATTGTTTGATAAGCGTTTTCTACGTATTTTCTCCTCAGTTTTCCAATGATGTAGGTAGTTTTTTCAAAATTTTCCATTTTCGTCTTCAAAAACTCTTTCGCATTCTATTTCTCGCACAAAACATCTCGGGCACTCTTTGGAAAATATCCTTTCCTACGTAAAAATGCTCAGCTTTCGATCTAGAGGGTAAAAAAAATATTAAAAATACACTTTTTGAGATATAACATGTTTTGTACTTTTTGAAGGTGAAAATGGAAAATTTCGGAAAAACTGTTTACGTCATTGGAAAGCTGAGGAAAAAATACGTCGAAAATGCTTATCAAACAATTTTTTTAAGTACATTTTAGTATCATAAACGTGAGTTAGAAATAACACGATTTGGGGCTCGCGCGCCGCGCGCTGGGACAGTTGACGTGAAACGCCTCATATATACGTTCAGCAGGCCCAACTCTGTCTCTTCCGCGCTCTCTCTCTCTCTCTCTCTCTCTCTCTCTCTCTCTCTCTCTCTCTCTCTCTCTCTCTCTCTCTCTCTCTCTCTCTCTCTCTCTCTCTCTCTCTCTCTCTCTCTCTCTCTCTCTCTCTCTCTCTCTCTCTCTCTCTCTCTCTCTCTCTCTCGCCGTATCTTGCACTCACTCGCACTTTCTCGCTCCCTCTTCAGTTCTTTACATACTCGCTCACTTTTTCGCTCTCCCTCTCGCTATTCCTTCCTCTCTCCCACACAGTATCTGGCACTCTTTTGCTTTCTTCCGTTCATTCTCGTACTCTCTCGCTCTTCTACCCGCTCTCTTCCGGTTTTTCACCAACTCTGTGACTCTCCCACTTTTCTTCCCACTGCCCATCTCCCCTCTCACTTTTTTGCCATACATGTCGCTTTCTCTCGCTCTCTCCCGCTCCTTCACATACACTTTAACCCTCGCCTCAGCCCTCCATCCGCCTCCTGTCTCCCGCACAGTACCTCTCGCATTCTTTGGCTTCCTCCCACTAATTTTCGTACTTTCTCGCTCTCCCTCCGGTTCTCTCCTGATTTTTCACCTACTTCGTGACACTCCCACTCTTCTTCCTGCTATCCATTTCCCTTCTCACTCTCTCTCTCGCTCATTCACACACACTTTAACTCTCGCCTCAGGCCTCCTTCCTCACCCTCTCTCCCACACAGAACCTCTCGCATTTTTTGGCTTTCTCCCACTCATTATCGGACTCCCTCACTCTTTCTTACGCTCTCACCCGGGTTTTCACCTACTTCGTGAGTCTCTCACTCTTCTTCCCGCAATCCTTCTCCCTTCTCACTCTTTCGCAGTGACAAAGTTAACTTTTAACGCTGTGATTGTTGTTATAACATTCAATTTTTATGTAATATTGTATATTCAGTATTTAAAATATTGGACACGAAATATGATGAATAAAATAATATTCTACTTCTAATCCTATTTGTCCGATGCTATCGTGACAGACGCAACGAATGTGTGGTGGACAAATGTAAATCAATAGGGGAAAGCAAAAGTATGCCAGAGGTACTGTGTGGGAGAGAAAAGCAGGAAGTAAGAGCGAGAGGGCGAGCAGACAAGTGAGTGAATACGTAAAGAAATAACGTGTGTGTGTGAAAGAGCGAGAGAGAGCTAGAGAAAGCGACATGTACTGTGAAAGAGTGAGAGGGGAAATGGATAGCGGGAAGAAGAATGGGAGAGTCACGGAGTAGATGTAAAGCCGAGTAAGAGCGGGAAGGAGAGTGGAGAAGTACAAAAATGAGCGGGAGAAAGCCAAAAAATGCGAGAGGTATTGTGTGGGAGAGTGGGTGAGGATGAAGGGCTGTGGCGAGAGTTAAAGTGTGTATAAAAGAACGAGAGAGAGTGACATGTACTGTGCAAGAGTGAGAGGGGAGATGAATAGCGAGAAGAAGAGTGGGAGAGTTACGGAGCAGATGAAAAACCGGGTAAGAGCGAGAGGGAGATTGGGAAAGTAAAAGAATGAGCGGGAGGAAACCCAAGAATGCGAGAGGTACTCTGTGGGAGAGTGGGTGAGGATGGAGAGATTTTTTAAATTTACAACGAATGTGTTACTAGTTATCACGTTTAATTTTCTATTTCAAAATTTCATGAAAAACAATGTTCTTTGTATAAATACTTTTTAATTTACTTTTTTCACGTTCATTGTAAAATGTTGAATTGTCTGCAAGCAAAACTTTATTAAAAGTTAGAGCTTGAGACTTATTAATAGTCACTGCATATCCTAATCTTAATAGAAATTGTCGTCTTTTCACTTCGAATGAAATTTCGTCTTTAGATGAAGACAACTCAATACGTGGTATTAAAATAATATTCCCAGTCTTATAACCGCTTATAATTTCAGCACTAATACAATAATTCATTAATTTACGTACAATTAATCGGGTAGCATTACAAAGACCATCATCCAAATGAATATTTCGAAGAAGAATTACAATATCACTTAGCTATATTTTCACCAATTTCTTTTGGATAAAGTGGATAGTAAACATAATCTTTGTATTTATCGTATAATTCTTTCGTATTAACTGAATCATGGAGAACACAAATGTAAGCAAACAGATTACACAAGGCATTTAGAAATTCAATTTGGATAGCTTCTTGTAAACATTTATCCCATTCCGCATCAGTTCCTATTAACTTTGTAGCTATTGCTGCTTTATAATATGTTCAATAGGTGATGTTTTGAAATGTTCTTCATTGTTCGACCGATTGAGCTCCTTTGACATGTAATAATAGCAATCTTAAGAAAAACCGTTCACGATCCTTTGGATTAACAAAATACATTCTACTAAAATCTGATGGCAATTTTTTTTCTTACAGCCCATTTTTTAAGTTTTTCATTAAAAACAAAAGTTTGTTATATCTGGATATAAATATTTTCTAGCTTCTTAGTCGCTTGCATTTAGTTCGAACAATGCTATCAATGTCGTAATAAAATTTTTATATCTTAATTCTTCTTCAGAACCATCTTTAAAATAAACAAATTCTTCATTTTCTAAATGAACTACCAATCGATATATTACGTGAGATAACAAAAATTTAAGTAAACGATATGTTGCTTCTGGTGGACTTACATATCTTGTATTTAAAAATTGTTTTATTTGATCATAACATGAAATGTTATTATGCAATCGCGATTGTGTTGCCATTTCATCATCAAGAATATATTATTGACCATATTTTCTAGCATCATTTTCATTAGGATGTAAAAAATAAACATCATGATAAACTTGTCCAGAAATACGAATAACCTGCGGGCTTCTACCAAATAAAGCATCACATTCTGCTTCAAAACTGGTGAAAGCAAGTTCATTATTATATTGTATTATATGTTGTCTAAAATATTTACTTTCAGGAGTATTTCTAAGAATTAGTTGTTTTAAACGTTCTGGATAAGAAATATTTTCCATTAAATTTACTTTCCCTCTGTTGTACAATTTTGAAATTTTTTATCAACTCTTAATTCAAATTTAAAATGTTTCGCTTGACAAAATACACATCTCATTAATTTCTCCTAAATAATTTTTAGTTTTAACATTTTCATTAAAATCAGAATTAAAAGTAGCAGCAATAGTTAATGCTTTTGTTCTTCTTATGTTATACAATTCTTTATTTTCTTCTGCACTTCCTTTCGGCCCATTAATTTTTTGTTTTAATACTTTTCTCCTTTTAGCTTCTTCAATTTTTGCTTTATTTAATGTTTCTGTTTGCTTTCTTTCTTCAGTTGTCTTAGCTTTGTATTCTTAGCTACGTGCCTGTCTGTTTACGATTCATATGCGTTCAAAATTGTAACGCGATCTCAAATAATAAAAAATATAAAAAATATACAAAAATAAAAAATATATAAAATATACAAATATAAAAAATATACACACTATAAATCCGACTATGTACATACACACACTTATACTCTTACACTCAACTCATTTATTACAATAGCCATTACATGAGCTATTCTATTAATAGCTCAGCTCTATCTCCACTTTTGCGACATTCCAGTCGTCGCTGCTCGCGGATCTGTAGATGCGTAGCAAGTATCGCCACTTCGAATCGTCAGTTAATAAACGCCAGTTCAACAATACCATTAGTTTAACTATTTATTAATCGCTACCACCACCTTTCCTCGAACTATCCCACGTAAAATTGCACCAGCCCTTCCACTGAAAAGCATTGGATCCTTCGAGCCAGATATCGCGTGTGCGCGATAGAGGATCGTTTTTTGGAAAAGTTTACCAACGGTCGGCGCCTTCCGGGGTGCTCATCGCGCGTGTAGTTGCCGACGTTAATTCTCTATCTTCCAATTGTACTCTCGTGTCGATTGGAGATAAACCAAAACTATCAACGCAGTGAGTGTTCTTTTATTGCTTACTGCTCGACCACGGTGTGCAGCACCAATTTACTGCATTCAACATGAGCGTTGTAGAAGCTCTATTCAACCACCAAGAAGAGCTTTCTAAGTCAATCGGGAATGTCATAAGCAACCTCAATAAATTAGACAAAGACAAGTTTACACGCACTGTGATAAATGTGAGGTCCAATAGTCTAGAAAATTCATGGAAGGAGTTCCATGAGAACCATTTATAGCTACTCAAGAGTTCAGTCATCACTGAGAAAAAAGCCTATGCAGATACGGAGCAGCGGTTATCTGGAAGCATTGACGTACATGCTTAGCATAGCATATAACCCCCCGGAACCCGCAGGTGCAAGCCAAGGTACGGTCTTAACGTAAGCTCTTCAGACAATTATCTTAAAAACGCCTCCGACAATCAATCTCCCGCACTTTTCTGGAGGATACGAAAAATGTCCAGAGTTTCAAGACCTCTTCACATCGAAATTCGCGACAAATGCCAGCTTCATTAATGTCGATCGCATGTATTGTTTGTAAACTAACATGGAAGGAGAAGCTGCCGATTTAATTCAGGACTACAACGTGGAAGGAGACAGTTTCTCACGAGCTTCGGCTCTACTCAAGGATATATACGAAAATCTACGACAGCAAGTAAGAGCACATTTGAAGAAATGGTATGCAACGAATCCTGCTTCCTCAGAATCGGCGGAAGAAATTCGGAGAATTGCGAATACGACCAAAAATCTCATAGAAGGAATGAAAAACCTAAAGCGCACGCCAGTTCCCTGCGATATTTTGGTTTTCTTTACCGTTGTGTGACTTAACAGTAATACAAGGCGAGCGTGGAAGTCATCTCTAGGCGCTACGAAAGATCCAGCTACCTACGAGAATCTTCGGGCATTCTTAAACGGGAGAATCATCATGCTCACGGCCACGAATTCTTCGAAAAGCGGGAAGGAGTCGTAGTCACCATACAGCTTATCGTATAATCGAGATCAACGAAAGCCTTCTAATTCATTTCGTGCTCATTATACTGAAGCAACGACCCTTTTATGTCCGCTGTGTCAAAGACAACACCACATCCACGGATGTGTTACCTTCAAAACAAAGTCTACCCGAGCGTGTAGCATTCGTAAAGGCAAAGTCGTTGTGTGAAAACTGCCTAGGTTTACACAAGACCAGCACGTGTAAGTCAACTAAAAATTGCTTTATCTGTAGTGGTAGACACAATACTACGCTTCATCGCAATGGTACAACCAGTGTAACTGCGAATCTCTCGACAACAACCGGCCCACCTTCAGTGACCTTCTCGCGACAATCTCAACCGTTCCACGTGTTGGTGAGCGATGAGACTTCGTTCGCGTCTGTGTTGCTACTTACAGCGCTTGTTGACATCGTGGCTCCCGACGGCAAGAAACATTGTATTCGCGCGTTGCTCGACCAGGGAGCGCAATGCTCTATGATCAGCAAACATGTAGCCGAGAGTTTACAGCTGCGGAAAAAACCAGCTTATGTAGCAGCCACTGGTGTAAGTGGAGTCACATCTTCATACGTGCAAGGGCGCACAACTTTTGATAAATCGCACCGTGTTGTAACCCTAAAGTCCAGATTCCTGTTGACGCTCTCATTTTACCCCGGGTCACCAACTATGTTCCATCACATCGGCGATTTGAGGAAGAGTGGACTCATCTGGAGGGTGTTCGATTCACAGACAATTACAGTGACGAATCCAGAAAAATCGATTTGATTCTTGGATCAGCTGTCCACGCCAAAATCCTTCTCGGCGAAATTCGCAAGTCTGACGACCACAATGCTATGGCGTCGATAGCGCAGAACACCTCTCTCGGATGGATTATCTCTGGTCCCACGGAAAACCATTTATTCGACAACGTAGTTACTGCATCAATCCATCGTACCTACACTTCAACACTAGACCTTCCAGTGAATTACATAATAAAGAACTCTAAGAACCTTAATTGTTATACAAATTGTTTCTATTGTTTCTATAATACCGGTTATGTAAAATCGAATTTATTAATGTCTCTTCTAGACACTAAAGTGGGCAGAACGTTTACGATTCATACGCGTTCAAAATTGTAACGCGATCTCAAATAATGTATACACACCATAACCCCGACTATTTACATACATACTTACACTCTTACACTCAACTCACTTGCAATAGCCATTATACGAGCTATTCTATTAATAGCTCAGCTCTATCCCTACTTTTGCGACATTCCCGTCGTCACTACTCGCGGATCTGTAAACGCGTAGCAAGTATCGTCAGTTCCTTTTCGACCGCTAGCCAGTATACAGCGCGCCCGAATACTAATCGCCAGTTAATTAAATAAACGCCAGTTCAACAATACCACTAGTGTAACTATTTATTTATCGCTACCGCCACCTTTCCTCGAATTATCCCACGTAAAATTGCACCAGCTCTTCTACTAAAAAATACTGTCTTTTCATCTTTTGTTTAATTGCTTTTGTCATTTTCGTTCTCCAATTTTTTCTTTTGTTACTGTTTGTTTTTTAAATTTTCTCTTTTTCTCCTTATTTTATTTATTAACAACAGCGTTCATTAAGTTTAAATGATGAAGTTTGAATTATAAGATTAAAAATAGAAGATGTTATTATATTAATTAAATAAAGTATTAAGTGACTTTTTGGTAAAAATGATATTCAAATATAACACATTAAAATTAAACTTTTTTGAAAATATTATTTAAGAAAGAAAACAAAATATTAACCAAGCGAGCGCTAGCGACCGAGGTAAACCTTGCTAGTATATTAGTATGTAAGATGTAACAGTTCTTACCATGTTGAAGATATAAATTTTCAATGGATTTTGCTCGAACAGAATTGATTAGATTTATTTTTCATATCATGATGAGCTGAAGCTTTTTGAATTTGAGTAAATTGTAATTATCTTGTGCGGAGTACTTAAAAACTGGGAAATCACAATAAAAAGGATTCCTTAGTTTCAGGTTCATCATATAATGTTAAACTCAATAATTTCAATATTCTATAGCTTTTTCCCAAAATGACATAAAAATAAAATCAATTGAACTTTGTTAGAACAAAATTCATTATAACCTACAGAAGTACAGACTGCAAATCTCAATAGACTTTGTTCGATTAGAGGTTAATGATTTTTTTTTTTGCATGCTGGGGCTGAAGCTTTTTTAATTTCGATAAATTGCAAAGATTTTATACATAGTACTTAAAAACTGAGAAAACAGAACAAAAAGATATCTTTAGTTTTAGTTTCATCGTATGATGTTAAACTCAATACTTTAAATTGTCCATAGTGCACAAAATGACATGAAAACAAAATCAATTGAACTTTTTTAGAACAAAATGCATTCAAATTTACATGTCTTGTGGTACATCATTCGTATAATATGTATTGCCTGGATGAAGTTTTTGTTACTAACTCGTTCTTGAATTAAAAGAAGTTGTAAATAAATGAATTCAACAACATTGATTTTTGCTCACAATTAAATCTTAAAACTAACTATACCTATAAGAGTTCTACTCCTGTGTCAAATAGAATAGTGCATGATATGAATATTAAGCGTATATAAGCTGTCTTGACATATTTATTCTTCCAATTGTAATACACTCAGATTCTTAATTCATTTTTCTTGTCGCAGTAATTAGATTTATCCTCGAATCAAATAGTGTATACAAATTTTGCTGGAACAAAGAAAAACATATACACAGTATTAATATCTATTAAAATATTTAGTGATCATATTTTAAAACCAAAGAATAAAAATATACTTATATGATTATATATTTTCTGTGGCATTTACATTTTCTTTTTTTTTTGCATCACAATATAATTTTAACATTTTTTATAAATCTTGTTCGAAAAACTTAGAACAAGATTCGATAGATTACTATTACTATTTATTACTATAGACATAACCTCAAGTTCACTCTTCTATTTAAATTAAGCGTCAGCGCTACTGCGCCCTGCGCGCAGCTCGACGAAAAGCCCCTGACTACTTTGGCTCTCTCTAGAATCTAGTAACAGCCAAATCATGGCCATGTTGAAATGATTTTATTTCCACCGGTCTCGCATCAGGCACCTCCGCAGGTGGCGGATGGGTCAAAGCTCGTCAGATATGACGGGTACCGGGGAAATAAAATACCCGATGTGCACCAAAACTAGATAGGGGAAGGCACCCCGAATAATAAACCAACTATGATAGAAGATAAAGAAAATAGTTTAGTTCTTACTGTACAGGGGGGTCGGATACCCCAGTGCCGGCAATAGAGTGTACGAGAGCAGACCTCAGTGGCCCGACGTCTATATCCAGTGACTGCAATGGAGAAGAAAAAACCTTGGAGGTGGACCATTTAGCCTCCAAGGGTTTTAAAGCACCATGTGAAGAACAAGAGGCCAGGCAGGCTAGCACAGAGGCAGCAGCTTTCCACGCACTAAGAGGAAAGCTAGAATCTTTGATGGATTTTATCTTGGAGAAGAAGAACATTCATACAAAACTGACGAATATCGCGAGGTCCACCAACAAGGCTCTTACGGAGCTTATCAAGCTACGGCAAAACCCAAAGCCCGAGCAGATCACTTGCTCCAGCAAAGACGGGGCAAACCAGAAGTCGCCCCGATGCTATTAAGATCAAGGCGTTTGACGATGATCGATACGGCGGTATTATAAGAACGATGAAAATCACACCGAAACTATCGGTCCCAAAAGAAAGAGTGACCTACATCTGGAGAAGAGAACTGCTACTGGAGCTGGGAAGGGCTGACGTGGAAACTGCGAAGCTCCAAATAGCAGTCAATGGCCACTATAAAGCAGCCAGTCGTTGTCCGAGCACTGACTAAGAGGGACACTATCAACATCTGAGACATCATATTCTATACTAGAAAGGCTTGCGCGCTAGGCGCACTGAAAATATTCTCCCTTTTTTAAATCAAAAAGTATAATTAATCCGAAGTTGGCGTTAAATCGCTGATGAAGCATCACGCATCACGCATCATGTCTAGTACTAATCACGTGTGAATTGCTACTGAGGGCTATAAGAATTTAGTATTTGATTTATATAGTCTTATGAAAAGGGAGGTACATGTACACCGATACGTAGTACAATAAAATGACTATATATAGTGAAAAATATTAACTACTTAGTGAAAACAGTGAGTAAAACAAATTTACTCCTTTCATCATAATATTATACTCGCGTTTATTAAAAACGATTTTTTTGCACATGTTTTGCTTTCTCTGCTTCATAGCTAAAAAAAAATACCCAAGATGTTATTTTCAATGTCCAATTTACCGCTGGACACGATCCCGCCCTCTAAAAATTTTGAAAAATTTGTGAAAAGCCGAAAAATTAGAAAAGGCGATTTTTTAAAAAAATTCATAACAAAAAATGCCACACTTCTTTTGTCACAAAAAATTTGGTAAAGTACTGTTAAAAGTATATACTTTAAGCTGACATAATTCGTGCTATACCTTTATAATATAAAGGTATATTATGGTCGAAAAAGCGGTAGAGTCTTTTTTAACAAGTTTTTAGCCATTTTTCTAGTGTTTTTTATACTTTTCTTTGATATTCTGTGACGTTGTGTTTAGTTATACTTTTGATTGAATCACGATAATTTTGTAAGTGACTCGAACTAATCCAACGGCCACTATTTCCACTACTGCATTACCAATAGCGGCACTCTGCCGCGGCTAGAAACTCCACTCTTGAACAGGGGGGTCAAAACCCCAGCAACAATAATACCTGGAATAACCTTCGACGAGACAGTAATCGTACTGGGCACCCTCGGCGAACGTAATTTCCTGAAAATAATACTCGGCTTTTCCTGAAATTAATCCTCGAAAGACAATCACGTAGCGGGATAACACTTACTAAATGACCACAATGCGCGTAATAATTACAATTATAATTAAGACTTTATTCAATAACGAATTATAAGGTGATGAAGTTTCGTCAGTCCTGGTCCTCCGCTCTCGCTACCGGTGTTGATGGATAACTGAAAACCTCACTAAGGAAAAGGCTCAAATTAACTGCGTACTCCTATAATTGGGATAAAACTCGGAAACACCACTCGAATGTCAAACACGACCCAATGCCTCGACAATTCACTTCCTCGAGCCCTAATTTTCCTGTTGAAGACGACTCACTTACTCTTGTCACTTACACAATACTCAAAATGGTTACTTTACCGGCTCCTACAACACACACTTTAATTCAGACTATTCCTTGCTCGGCACGACTCACAGTGGGCGGAAATGAAAATCTCTGGACAAAATAAAATATCTTCTTCTCGAATCGACCAATTGGGATGGGGTTACGCTTAAATTGAAGATTATAGTAATTACTTTAAGGGAAAATTATTAATAAAATGTTTAAAAAAATTTCAAGGTCAGTTCAAGATCAATATATAATAAATTAGTTTTTTTCAATAACCAGAAGGAGCTGGGCTGTTTAGGTGTATAGATTTTTCGAGTATTTTTGTATCGCTAATTACAAATCTGTAAAGAATATTTCAAATTTGTTTTGTTTAAAGACCAATTCTAAATATTTTTCTACAAAAATGATCTCGGATTCAAATTTTGCAAGATGAAAGTGGTTATTGAAAAAAACTAAATTATTATAATTGATCTTGAACTGACCTTGAAAATTTTTTAAACATTTTATTAATAATTTTTCCTTAAAGTACTTACTATAATCTTCAATTTAAGCGTAACCCCATCCTAATCGGTCGATTCGAGAAGAAGATATTTTATTTTGTCCAGAGATGTTCATTTCCGCCCACTGTGCGACTGCTCGGAGCGAAGGACGATGATCGAGAGAGCGATCGGTTTCTTCTTTCCCGAGCTCATCCCCTCGGGAAGAAAGATCTGCAGCGACCTCATCTATCCTAACTGGCCACGACCCCTCCCTTGCTCCTATCAATATTCGCTAATCATCACCCTGCTCTTTGATCAGTTAGTCATTTGTCCGATTAATGCGCGCTAATTGGCTCCGGAGCGCGCGCGAAATCCAACTCTCAAAATATTTACCCGCTAGATATTATGCTTCTCTCTCTCTCTCTCTTTCTCTACCGCTACTATACTACCTAACCTTAGCGACTGCGCGCGCTCTACCATACTCTTTCCCTCTCTCCTACTCTACCCTACCTCACTATGCGCCTCGCCTCTATCAATTCCCTCTAACTCGCCGCGCTACTCTATACTTGCTCTTTCCCCCTACACCTGCTCTCTCTGGCTACTATAGCTACTATATACCGCCCGCGCCCCGTAAGCCATCGCTCGCTCTCACGTACATTACGTCTCTCTTTCCCTCTCCCCCCCTCTCTCTCTCCCTCTCTCCCTCTCCGCGCCGTTCTCGCAGCCGTGCTCTACGTTGCGCGACTCTCCAGTGCTCGCGACCCCCCTCGTGGACCCGCGCTCTCTCTACATTCTCGACCCGGTGTTATGCTTGTGTGTGTACGCGAGCGTGTGCGCTGCCCGCTCGGCGTCCTCAGCGACGACAACACAACAAGGCAGCGCTCACGAGTAGCTGCCTGTGACTCCGTCACAATTCCAACATTTACTTATTTCTTAGATTTTTTTTGAGTGCTGATTCAAATTCCACAAAAAATTCCATACAAAAAAGTGTCTTTGGAATTTTGTTTATCCACTTTTGGTGTTCTATAAAAATTCTTTGAAAGCAAACTGATCCATTTCTGGTTATTTTCTTGATTTTCGCAGGTTTCTCTCTCTGAATAAAGATTCAGAACCATAATTATAACGGAATGATCGATTTGTAATATTTATGTGAATTACGCGTTTTAACCGATTTTTGATACATATTTTTGAAAAACTAGATTTTTTATTTAAATGTGATTTTTTAGTTTCTTTTTTATGCAAGATAGTTTTCGTGACGTTTTTCTTTGTTGACATTCTTTTCGTGACTAATATTGATACGGGATAGTCTTCGTGGCGTTTCCTATAGGTGAGATTCTTTTGGAAGCGAATATTGATGCAAGATAGTTTTCGTGGATATATTTTTAAGCAAGATAGTTTTCGTGGCGTTTTTGTAGGTGAGATTCTTTTCGTGGCGAACATTGATGCGGTATAGTTTTCGTGGCACTTTTGTAGATGCGATTCTTTTCGTGGCGAATGCTGATGATGTAGGATAGTTTTTGTGGCATTTTCTAGGTGAGATTCTGTTCGTGGTCAATATTCATGTGGGATAGTTTTCGTCGGTACCGGCGAAATAACGTGATCAATCCAAGCACTACAGATCCTCAGGACACTAAGCTCAGGCAATCCTACAGAGGCACCCGAGAAGCTAACCTTATTTCAACAGTGGACGCGAGGAGACTACTGCAAGAGACGAAGCTGAAGATCAACTGGGTGAACTGTCGAGTCCGATTGCGCTGAATGTTGCCGCGCTGCTATAGATGCTATGAGACCGGGCATCAGGTGAGGCATTGCAAGAGCCCGATAGACCGATCAGCGCTATGACATCGGTGTGGCAAGGATGGTCAAAAGGTAGTGTATTGCACAATCGCCACCAAGCGCAAGGTGCCGGAGATGAATGCACCGACCGACAATGGTTAGGGTACTCCAAATTAATCTGAACCACTGCACTGTGACCCAAGACATACTGTTTTAGCTGGTCCAAGAAGAGAACGCATATATTATCGTCATTAGCGAGCAATACCAGGTCCTTAGCGAACCTAACTGACTTAGGGACGCCTCAGGCAAGGCGGCTCTGGGTAAGCGGAAATCTGCACATACCCAACAAAATGGCCTTCCGTCAGTATGTTTTCATCTGGGTGGAGGCAGTCGGGGTAAGGCTATACAGCTGCTATATTCCACCCAGCGATACCTTCGAAGAATTCCTAAGAAATCTGGATGTTCTGATAACCAGTGCAAGAACCTACCGCTTGCCAGTCATGATATGAGGTGACTTCAATGCGTTCGCAACGGAGTGGAGCAGTGCAAAGACCAACCACCACGGTAGCGGGCTTCTCGAGGCATTCGCGATAATGGTACTCAGAAACAATGCCAAGCTTTCCCAAGGGAGGCAAATCCTCTATAGTTGATCTCACCTTCTTCGATCCAAGACTGACGGAGGAAGGCTTTGACTGGCGGGTGAGCGGCCGATACAGGGGCAGTAACCACCAAGCCGTAGTATACCAACTCCAGACGAGCAGAAAAGCAGCGTACACGTCTATGCAGCCGCAGAAAGGGAGATGGGCACCAGCCACCTTCGATAGAGATACATTCCTTTGTTCACTGGAAGGAGTACGGCACGAAGGAACCGTTGAGGAGAAAGCCCAAGATCTTACACAGGCCATAATAGCGGCCTGTGATGCGTCGATGGTTAAGAAGGTGAACCCTCGTGGATGGTGACCGGTTCACTGGTAAAACGAGAAAATAGCGAAAATTCGACGAGAATGCCTCCGAGCTAGAAGGCTACACCAGAGAGCTGTTGATGAGCCACGGCTCCAATAACTTAGCACCGCCTACGAACTGAAGAGAAAGCAAGTCAGGACTGCCATTAAAGCAACAAAAAGAAAAGTGCTGGCTGGACTTCTGCGTGAAGGTAGAATAAGACCCCTGGGGTCGCCCATACAAAACAGTTAGACTACTTGGTCTGAATTCTCGACTCGAGTTCGTCGAGTCGAGTCGAACCCATTGCTCGAATGTATCGAACTACTCGAACTCAATCGAATAGTCCGAAATGATCGGACAGTTCGATCGACATTGAACTGTTCGACATGATCGAACTGTTCGAAGTACGATCGAACTATCCGAAATAATCGAACTGTTCGAAGTACGATCGAACTGTTCGAAATAATCGAACTGTTCGAAGTCCCATCGAATTGTCCGAAATAATCAAACTGTTCTAAGTCCGATCAAACTATTCGAAATGATCGAATTGTTCAATGTATTCGAACTGTTGGAAATAATCAAACTATTAGATATGATTAAACTATTCGAAGTCCGATTGAATGGTTAAAAATAATAGAACAGTCTGAACTTCGATGGCTGGTTCGAAATGATCTAATTATTCCGAGCAATTGGGCTATCTAAACTTAAACTATTTCAGATTCAAACAAAATATAATTTTGTCCATATATTGCACTTAACGTACGAAGAAACCAAATTATTAAATTTGTAAATGTAAGAATGTCGTCTTTTTAAATTTTATTTGAAATATGATGTATCGATAGAAAAAAATGATGTCATAATACATAGAGAAATTTATAATAGATCAAGACTTATAACATCATGGTAGCTCTAGTAAAAATTACATACTAAAAATACATGGTGCGAAAACAAACTGTCAAAAATACACAGAGAAAATAAAATCTTTACATCTAACCAGCCATTATTTTGAAAACGACAAGCAAATAGTATTGGCCATAAGCCCAAATTATGTAAATATTATAAAATATTTTTTATCATTAACTTCTCCTCGTTTTAATAAAAAATATCTGATTTTTCATATTTAATTCACATTTCTTAATAGTTAAGAAATATGATTTCATTGCGTTATTAAAATAAATTTACTCGAAAACTAACTTATAATAACTATGGGGAATATTAATAATAACTATGGGGGATCGAAATCATTTTCATAAAATTATTTTAAAATAACTAATACCGTTTAATAATAGAATATTCAGTTTAAAGGAAGAAAATCTGCATCAAATCTATGGGGCCTTTATTATATATCGTGGCGTGGGATAAAGAACGTTACATCTCACATCCGAGGTTATTCAGGAGGTTTTCGAACCGCTCATTTCGATTTTGAGGTCTATTTTAGTGTACAATGCAACTCGCATGCGCAGTAGACCATTTTTGTACAAATTAAAGCCTTTAGCGCTGACCTGAGGGTAACCAGGGGTACCCCTGCTTTTTCTGCTTATAGGATTTTTATAGATTTTACCCATAACAATGGTAATGTATTAAAAATACAATGTTTTCATTGTGAATTAATGTGGATATCATATATAAATAAAATTTCATAGGATTATAAGATTTTTATCGATTTTACCCATAACAATGATAATGTATTAAAATACAATGTTTTCATTGCGAATTAATGTGGATATCACACATTAATAAATTTTTCTTAGGATTATAGGATTTTTATAGATTTTACACATAACAATGATAATTATTATATAATAATATAATAACATAACATTGTATTGAAAATACATTAAAATATGTATTATAAACTTTGCTATAATCGTTTCAATGCATAGATTTTTATTCAAAATAAAATTTTCAAAACAATAGTTTATAGAGCAAATATCCTTATAGAATTATGTAGGAAGTCCCCATTAAAACCCATAAAAAACATAGCTTTAGTTTTTTTTTTTATAAATGGCGTATTTGCTGACTAGAAAGTCTTTGAATTTTTTATGATGAGTCTTTTTCGATGTAAATAAAGAAACAAGTCCAAATTAATAAAATGTTATGTATTTATGATTCGACTACAATTTATACAGGTACTCATGAAACCTCATTTACCCTCATAGAAATATCTTGGTTTGTCATTAAATGCTATAAACTATGCTTCACTCTACCTTTGCAAAATGATTATCTCTTGTAACGGTCTTAATCGGGAATTAATATATTCAAGTGGCACTTTAGTTTCTTGTACACAAATCGCAATTAGAATCGGCAATAGTTTTGTAACACATGAAAATAAGAGTGGGCTGTGCTCCACGCAAAGCGACATGAACTCTCCAACATGCAAGATGAAACGCGAGCCATATTCGATTTCACTAATGTTTGCTCTTTCGAATAAATAGTGATTCGTCCCGGTTCTGCCCGCTGGACTCGTCAGTAAGGCATAGTACGGACAGACTCTGCCTTGGATGCTAGAAAACGTATTAATTCACACGCGACCGTTAATTTATCTGAATCCCTCACACCCCGTGCTATGTCATAATTACAATTCCTACTGTTGTTCGATGAGGTCGGTCCCGTCTCCCGATACCTATCTACGGGACCGTTGTCGCGTGACGATGATACGGGCGTGCAATGCGTTTTTGAGCCGGCGACTATTATCCGGTTGTCCATCATCGCTGTGATCTCATGGATCCCTATTGCGGAACACCTGGATGGTCATCATCGCGGGATCCTAGTGACCCCACTACCGGCACTGCCCGATCATCTCCTCGCAACACCCACAATACCCTACTATACTGGGTCAAGCATGAGCTCACAACTACGATCGCGCGTATCTTCCGCGTGATCGTTGTTGACTCGACTGGAGCTCGAGCACGACTGACTGAGCGCGACTGAGCGAGCGCATGCGGCCCGCGAGACTCCACGCATTCCGCACATCGCGTGTGCTCCCCACTCCCGGCGCTTCCCTCGCCACACCGGTGCCCTACGCCGCTCGAACGCTCTCTGGCTCTCCACGTGGCTCAAGCGCTCTCTCCCCTTCCTACCGCGCAACTGCCGAGACTTCTAGGAATTTCTGACCTTCACTTTTGTTTTAGTCTTATCTTACACGCGAATAAAGTAATTATTTACAAAATTATTTGAAAACGCATAACACCTCGTAAAATAGATTATGCTTTTATAAATTGTACATTTTTTCTGATAAAGTAACGTTTGTTGTGTAACAGAAAATACAATTTGTAATTGAGTATTCGTATTAGATATATTCTGTTTTAAACATATACTATTTTATTTAATACGTATTATATAGTTTTTTTCCAATATTTATATTGCATATAGATCCATATACAATAAGCTTTTTAATGTGTGTATTTGCACCCGGAATTTCTATACAATTCCATTTTTACATTGTTATGCACTACTCACATAACAGCCTATTAGCCTTTTCATATATCCATCATAAATTCTTATTTACTTTTTATATGCATATCCTTGTTAAAGCTCAATCAATTAAGGCTCAATAAATGAGAAAAATACTATATAATCAAATTAAAAATTGAACGATGGGAAGGGTCAACCCTTAAAATAAAACAACTTCACATTCTATTTTGAGGGTTGACCCTTCCCATCGTTCAATTTTTAATTTGATTCAAATAATGGAGGGTAGTCAGAATAACTATGTCAATACTATAATAATAACTATTATAAATGTTTTAGTAGGAAATACTATATTATCCTTATGAATTAATTTACTTATAGAAACCCATACTTTTTTAATGAGATTTTCCTTATAAATCCATGTAAGTTTGTACTGTAGAAATTGCTATATTGTATTTCCCCATTAATACACATAAAATATAATGAACCTCATAGAACTTTTGAAACATAAATGATCGCCTTTTCTGCGAGAGCCGAAACGTCGACAAATAAAGTGTTTGGATAAAGAAAGTGTCTGGCTCGTGGCGATCATTTATGTTTCAAAACCCTATCAACTCTAATGAGCATCCTATCAAATCGATTTCTAACCTCATAGAACCTTATAAATTATTTAATGGGATTTTTTTTGGCTGATTAAAATCGTAGATATTTTATACGGTTTTATAAGGTTCTATAGGGCCGTTTCAACAGGATTTAGCAGGAATCTGGGAGTTCTAGGGGATTTTTCGAGTCGCTAAACTGTATTTTGAGGTCTATTCAAGTGTATGACTGCACGTACATGCCCAGGAGACGATTATTGAGCAAATCAAAGCTTTTTGCGTGAATCTGGGAGTACGCAGTATGTTTTCGACACGCTGATCCGGATTTTGAGATCTATTCAAATGTATGACTGACTGCACGCGCATGTCCAGGAGACGATTTTTGCGCAAATCAAAGGTTTCAAGGTGAATCTGAGAGTACCCAGGAGACGATTTTTGCACAAATCAAAGGTTTCAGCTCATATCTGAGGGTACCCAGGGGGGTTTTCGAGTCGTTGAGCTCGTTCCTGAGGTCTATTTAAGTGTATGACTGCACGCGCAGTGGATTTTTCGATCCGCTCAACTGGATTTTTAGGTCTATTTAAATGTGTGGCTGTACGCGCTTGCCCAGGAGATAATTGTTGCTCAAATTAATGACTTCAGTTAGAATCTGAGGGTATCCACGGAGGTGTTTTGAGTCGCGAACTGGATTTCTGCACTCAGAAAAATTATATAATAAAAATTACTATGATACATAGTAACGTTAAGACATACTTGCAATATCAAAATAATTACGATGTTATTATAGTAAAAATTCCTATGTGTTCAATAATTTTTACGATGTATATAGCAATTTTTACTACAATACAATAAAACGTAGTAATTATTTTGATATTGCAAGTATGCATCGACATTACTATCTATTATAGTAGTTTTTATTATATCATCTTTAGATTTTAGATTTGCGTAAAAATCGTTTCCAGGGCATGCGCGTGTAGTCATATACTTAAAGAGACCTCAGAATCGAACTCAGCGACACCCTTGATTTGCACAAGAATCGTCTCCTGGGCACGCGCGTGCAGTCATACACTTAAATAGTGGTCTTTTATACTATCATCCGAGTCATAAGTATATGAGACTGACTTACATTTAACAATGCTTTCTATTTTTCTTGTGATGGATTCAATTGCATTTAGGCTTGTTTTTTTCGATACATATATTTTATCAAAACAGACTAAATATAATTTGTTTCATCACAAGAGAATAAGGAGCATACATAAACGTTGCAAATACACATATATTTATGAAACAACTTCAAATCTCAAATAATATTGACAATACAAGTTGTGGATTAAAATTATCCAATACTTAAGACTCAAACTGACGGTATGATTGGGTTCAGTTAATACCAAACTCAGATGGTAACGCAGGTTTGTTGCCTGAAACCGAGTATGCGTCGGACCGCCTTGCGTCGGTCTATGTCTGTCTTTTTTCTTACTCCTTTTGAGATTCGAAACTCTATGGTTCGCATTCACGTGATTCGAATAATTTGACATAAATTGAATAGTCTGACCTGATTCGGATTGTTTGACGAAATCGAATAGTCCGTCCTGGTCCGAACAGCTCGATAAAATCGAATAGTCCGACTTGGTTCGAACAGTTCGACGAAACCAAATAGTTCGATCTCGTTCGAACAGTTTGACGAAATCGAGTAGTTCGACCTGGTTCAAACAGTTCGATAAAATCGAGTAGTTCGATCTCGTCCGAACAGTTCGATAAAATCAAGTAGTTCGATCTCGTCTGAACAGTTCAATCACGTCCGAGTAGTTCGATTACGTCTGAATAGTTTATTTGGTTCGAACAGTTTGATTGTGTACGAGTAGTTCGTATGATGTTGAACAGTTCAAAGTATCGAGTATTCGATTCGAGTTTGAAAAAATAGTTCGATACTGTTCAAACACGTCGAGTCGAGTATTCGTGCATCCCTAGGGAAGGCAGTCTTCCGACATGTCCGGTCTTCCTCGACAGAGTTGTTCACCACCTATTCCCAGCTTATCAAGAAAATCCGACGGGAACAGGACTGACAGCGAACGACGGTGTAGACAAGCTGCCAGACGTCACCGAGGCGGAACTGATAATGTCCTCCAAGAGAATCTGCAATCAGCAGAATAGAAGAGAGAAGAGAAGTCAGCAACAGTAGGAGCCAGTGACGCAAAAACTGCCCTCTGCGAAGTAATGCCCTGCGATGGTTCCCGCAGAGGGAGCAACAGAAGAGAACTTGATCCCAGAAAATCAATACCTTCGAGCTTAAAATCACAAAACAAAGTTAAAAAAAGAAATTAAAGATCAAAGAACCAATTTTTAGTAAAGTAAAACTTCTTTAAAACAGCACTCAAATTTTATTTAATGTAAGGCCGAATCCATCTCAAATCAGACAGCCCGCGTATGCCTATTTCACCTATCATGTTGAAATAAAAATATTTATGTTCTACTCGAAAAAATATTTTACACGTGTTTTTTTATTTTTTTGTTTCATCAAAATTTCATGCGTTCAGCGATACCGAAAAATTCCGAGAAAATTCTTTCATTGAGAAAAAAAATTTTCAATGTGATTTTCAGACTGCTATTGTTTCAGCAGTTTTTCAAGCTTTTAAACGTGTAACACATAATTTCACTCAGTTTTGAGCCCTCTTTAACGGCCTTAATGTCATTTTCAAAAAAAAATAAAAAATCCACGAGCTATGCACTTTTTACTGAAAAATTCATTTTTTAGAGAAGTGCCTTTTTCTCGAAAACCCCATGTTTTTTTTGCACAATTTTTGTTGTCGTGATAGAGGACGGTAATGCCTAGCTAGACGTATTTGTGAGATTCGGTACTTTTTTCCTGGAATAGCGATCACTAATGAGATAACACACAAACAAATTTTTCACGCTTAACGCTTATATATAGTCAATGATATTAGAGTCAATGTAAAGGTATTTATCTTTGTGCGTATGTAATATACATGTACGTGCGCCTACTTATAGGTATATGTACTAGTACATTTGTCCGCTAGATGGATATGGTTTGACTTAACATTTACAAAGAAAAGTTCGGTTTCTGCTATATATCACACATCTCGTCTTATTTAAAACCATCATCTTTTGGAAAATTATTACATATTTACACCTTATCAACTCAACTACGATGTCTCAATATTACTCAACAGAGAGAATCAAATGTGCAGACTTTTTAGACAAACACAAACAAATTATTTACAAATCTAGTTCCGTACGTTTAAAACAACTTGAGAATCTTGCTCATCTATTGAAGCACCTCTATCCTCATTTACCTTTGACACCTTCTACATATCTGTGTCAACATTGTTACAATCGTGCTTTAGAATTGGTGAGTAGTACTGACAATGAATTTATAACGGATAATGAAGTTACCGATAACGTAGTTGATAGAGATGAAGATTTTTTACCAAGTACTCCAGAACGCATTGAAGAATTTAATAATGAAATAAGTACATCTTTCTTAGGTTCTGTATCGCCTCTTAAAAGAAAAAATCTTATACATGAAAAATCAATTGAAAATTACGTAACAAAGAAGAAAAAAAAAATACTTTCAACATTGTCTAATACCCTTGATGTGAAGTTGAACAATGTTTATGACGTTTCTATAACAGCAAATGAATCAACTGTATGCCATTGTACAGAATGGATACAAAATCTTGGTCTAGCCTTGCAAAAGTGTTCTACGGTATCAGAAAAAATAAAAATTCTGACTTTGCTACCTTCATCCTTTACAAAACATGAAATTTTATCTTTATTTCCAGAAATAACAATGTATATGATCAACAAATCGAGAAATCTTGTTAAAGAAAAAGGAATTTATTCAGAACCAGATGCATATTCAGGCCATCCGATTGATGAAAACATGGAAAAAATTGTTATGGAATATTATTTAAATGATGATTTTAATTGTTCAAGACAAAGTCCTAATAAATGTGACGTTGTTACAATTAAAGTTAACAATAAAAAAGAGAAAAAAGTTAAGCGTTTTCTTACTCGAAGTTTAAAAGAGACGTATAAAGTATTTAAAAATGATTATCCAGAATTGAGAATTGGAAAATCGAAATTTTATAGTTTGCGACCAAAGTATGTCTTACTTAGCCCCATCAAAGAAGTTTGTCTTGTATCTATTGCGCAAATTATGATTTATTTCTTACGAGCTTAATTAATTTTAGAGGGAGTAACGTCACAGAGTTGGATGAAAGTCGGTCACAAATAATAAATGCAACAATGTGTTCTGAGCCATCTGATTTATGTTATTTACAAGAATGTAAACTATGTCCAGGGATTAAGGGAATTACGTTTCATGTTTTAAAACTGCAAGATGTAGAAGGCACAGAAGAAATTACATATGCTTTGTGGGATAATGGAAACCTGATTAAAAAGACACTATCAATTTCTGCTTTTAAAGATGAACTTTCGGTTTGGACCATGAGGGTTAGTACTCACATGTATGTAAAAATATACAACGCAAAGCTATAAAAACAGAAAGAGAAAGTGCTAAAAAAGACTCACATCATTTAGTTCTTCAAATAGACTTCGCTGAAAACTGGGCTGTGATTCATAATAAAGCTGTTCAAGGAAATCATTGGGTTAATGATCAAATTTCTATTTTCACAGCAGTCTCTTATCAAGGGGATTCGACACAAAGTTTCGCAGTTATAAGTGATGACCGAAAACATGATTCAGCGTATGCTTTGCTAGCAGTACAAAAAATTATAAAATTCTTGAAAGAAAATTGTTGTGATTCAATTAAAAAATTACCATCGTATCAGACGGCGCTGCGAGTCACTTTAAAAATCGCTTTCAATTAGATGAACTAAAACGAGCACCGTGTGATATAAAATGGTTGTTCTCTGCTACTGGGCACGGCAAAGGAGCTGTAGATGGTGTGGGTGGACTTATAAAGCATTATGCTACTTCGCATAATCTTCGAGAGCCCCTTGAAGAAGCTATTCAAAACGCAAATGATTTTGCAATACATGTTCAAAAATATACTGATGCTATTAAAATAATACATTTACAAGATGCTGAAATAGAACAATTCAGAAAAGAAAAAAATATTGATTGGCTTACAACTCCAAAGTATCCTGAATTCTAAAAACTCATATATGAGTTAAAAAAACATGTGACGATAAAATACATTGTTTGACAGCAAAGACCGCTGATCGTCCGCTTACTGAATTAAGAACAATGAAGCAGAAAAACAAAGGTAGTAAAATAGGTATACAAATGAAAAAAGGTATAAAAATAAAAAATCAAAAAGACGCAAATAACAAATAAATACATAGTTATGTGAACCTGTATATTACATACACACAAAGACAAATACCTTTACATTGACTCTAATATCATTGACTATATATAAGCATTAGGCGTGAAAAATTTGTTTGTGTGTTATCTCATTAGTGATCGCTATCCCAGGGAAAAAGTACCGAATCTCACAAATACGTCTAGCTAGGCATTACCGTCCTCTATCACGACAACAAAAATTGTGCAAAAAAAACATGGGGTTTTCGAGAAAAAGGCACTTCCCTAAAAAATGAATTTTTCAGTAAAAAGTGCATAGCTCGTGGATTTTTTATTTTTTTTGAAAATGACATTAAGGCCGTTAAAGAGGGCTCAAAACTGAGTGAAATTGTGTGTTACACGTTTAAAAGCTCGAAAAACTGCTGAAACAATAGCAGTTTGAAAATCACATTGAAAATTTTTTTTCTCAATGAAAGAATTTTCTCGGAATTTTTCGGCATCGCTGAACGCATGAAATTTTGATGAAACAAAAAAATAAAAAAACACGTGTAAAATATTTTTTCGAGTAGAACATAAATATTTTTATTTCAACATGATAGGTGAAATAGGCATACGCGGGCTGTCTGATTTGAGATGGATTCGGCCGTAATCTTAAAATTTCCAAATTTCTGTCTTTTCAGGGAATGCTTTCTGAAGTATGTATTACGAACTTTTTTTACATTGTTCCTATCTGTTTCATAGTCGTAATGAAATGTGAAAAAATTCAAATCAAAAGTCAGTTGACCTACTTCCATGATTTTTAATGAGTTTCAATGTCAGTAAGCAGTGCCCGTTTTCAATGAACCCCAGAGACATCGAACGTGGAAGAGTCGGACACTGTCTCCATTTTTCTTTTGAATTTTTTGAATTTTTATTTATTGTTCTCATTTTTACATTTTTTAGTATCTGTTCTAATTGAGAAATGAGTCCGTAATGCTTTCACTATATTAAATTTAAAATTTTTTGAGTAATTAATTTTCTCTTCTAATTTTTATAGTTCTACTGCTTGATCTCTTAATCTACGACCAACAACATTCTAGACATGTTCGATCTGTTTGAGATCAGGGAGATTGGGAGCAAGGTTGCCAGATGAAGATTCTTTGTCTTAATGACTCTCAAAGAACATCAGCTCACTTTCATGGGAAAGAATAGGAAGAAGGTCGCTAATTCTCACCCTGATTAGGAAGAGAGTTTAAGATGGTCTAACAGCTAAAAAAATTCAGAAAATCTAATTCGTTTTATATTTTTTTTTCAATTGTGTATGTTATTCTGGACCCAAAAAAGTAGTTTAAATATAAAATTAAAAAAATTCAGATGATATGGCTTAAAAGGCTTACTATCTTTAAAATGACGAATAAATGGATTTTCTTTTTTTTATCTTTTTTGATAGACTTTTCATAGAAAAGCCTTTAATTAAATGTGTTTTATAATATCAAAATAGTACATTACGATACAATTACACGAAGTAGGCGATACACACGGGTATTATTTGTCAAAAGCACAAGTACGTGAATTGCCTACGCGCACGCGTTCCGTATACTATTTTTTCAACTCATAAAGGGAGGCAGATTGATGTGAATCACCAATTATCATGAAACTTTGCTGGTGAATAGAGTATCAAAACATATTCAACACGTTTTTTTTATATTTTTGCCAACTCGCTAGTTCAGGGGGTTAAAACCAACCCCCTGAACTATACTTTATTATATCTATAAATAAATTCGTTATACAAGAAAAATATACCATGTTTACATAACTATCTATATCTATACAGTTATAGTATTTGTCGATACTAGTGCGTAAAATAGGGTTTTACGCACTGAGTGTGGTGCGATCATACGAGGTCGGAAATCCTTACGCACAAGTGTCGAACATTATTTTTTGATACGGTATGCGTAAAATGCGATTTTTAATAAATTTTTTAATAGACTTTAAATAGTGTTTTACACATCCGGGTGCTTAAAATTTTTTACACCAATGCGTAAAATCGCATTTTACGCATACTGTATCAAAAATTAAATTAAGAATATGGTTATTCACACGAATAATAAATTCAGGGTACATATTTTGTACAATAATGGAAATCTATGAAAAAATGCTTGAAACATAATTTTTTTTTTACACCATGCACATCTTATTATAGCTGTTTCTCCACATATGTCATAAATCGATTCTTGTTCGGTATTAAAACAAAATTCAACTGGATTTTTAAAGTTTATAGGTTTAGTTACAGCATAGCCGCTTTTGTACCATCCATATTTAAATACATCCTGAAATCTTGGCGAAGAAAAATGATTGTGCGTTAGAGATTGCATTCTTCTAATATTATTTCGTTCATGCAAATTAACGTTGAAGTTGAGTAAAATTACTATATCTGAAAACTTTCTAACAAATTTCTTCCAAAAACGGAAACCGTACACATCAAAAGGCTGAATCATGCCTGTTGTGCCTTTAGGCATTATTTTCAACTTTAGGTTAACATGTGGTGGTATAACCTCTCTTAATGTTTTTTCACATTGTCCGCTCCATAAATCCAATAATAGAACTGGAGAGTCTCCGCTCTGTGGTAACAATATTTCTTGTATCCAAGTTTGATGCTTCAACGCGTACATTTGTTGGTACAAATAAATTTTCAATAACACGTGGTCCAAATTTTTCCTTTAAAACTATAAGTAAAGGTGATAGTAACTTTTCTTCCACAGATACAGTCGGTTGTATTGTGTAACTATGTGTTATAGAGGAAAGAGATTGAGCAACACATTCTACTTTTCTTGCGCATTCATAACTCAGAGTTATACCACTGTGCATCTCCAAATTAAATCCACTTTGATCTGAATTAAAAACATTTTGTGCACCGTATTGGAAAATTAATTTACTAACATCATTTCTAAAATTCTCGCATTGTTGCTGTAAATCTTTCATGTTATCCATAGCCGAATGAGTAACAAATATAGTGTTAAGTCCGGAAATAAGTGAAAATAAGTGGTAATTGGTTTAATATAAGTTTATTATATAAAATACGATAATTTATTACCAATACAATCTGCTGGCTTCTGGTAGGTCGAGGTGTTGTGATTTCAATTACAATTCTTTTTATAATGCTTGCTTTTATAAATTTACTATAAATAACTTATAAGATCTGCTTACTAGACGAGTAAGGCTTACGATTTCAACTTCTCAATGTCGTAGAGGTACACGGAGTTCGCCAGGTTTCTTGTACGCTGTGACTAACTTACGCGGCGCCCCTTGCCGTTTATATAACGCAGAATAATTAGGTTAAAGATGAGGAAGCATGATTACGTGTAGAATTCATCTTTTGACAGCTTACGAGTTTACTGGGTCATCGCACTTGCGAAATGCTGAGCATTGCAAAGTGCGGGTTTTTCGACTACCGAGGAGTCCGATGGCTTAGATTCTCGCTCGACCGTAGCATGGAGAAATGCTGACCCTAATGAAAATATCGTTTTGTTTCGCAAATTCGATGACCTACTGTGTCATAACGCTGTATGCTGTATTTGTAAAAATTGCATCTCGCTTTTATGTGTCAGGAAATATCTGATACTAATAATGTGTTTTCTTTAAAATGATAATACGTCTCCGGACGTAACACCTCCCCCCTTAGACTGTTGAATGTCGTAGAGATTCAACAAATGTATCAGAGATTTCTCGTTACAAAATTTGATTTAATGATAAACATAATAATACGATTTATAATAGTGATAGTAATATTAGTAATAATAATTATAATAATAATAATAATAATACCCGTCAGTCTTGGATCGACATGAATTTCTCATAAATTATGGTTTAAACAATTAATACTTTGATTTACAAAATCATGACCATTGGTTATTTTACATTCATGGTTATCAAGTTTAAGTTTTCTAAATTGTTAATTACTTTGGTGCGCATTGTTTAAATTGACAGTTGTATTTAGCGCATATTATTCTTGCTGGAACATAAAAATTGCTGTATTTGTATTTTGAAGAGTTTATTGACTTGGAGTGTCGCGAGGCCGTACAGTTAAAAGTGCATAGTTGTCAAAATTCGCGTATACATTATTCTGTGTCTTGAAAAATCACTGATTTACGTTTTATTTAATGAATGTTTAAATGATACGTCTCCGGACGTATTACCTCCCCCCTTAAATTGATGGCTATAATAAATGTTTAAAATGTGGGGAATCAGTGATTTTTCCTTACAATATTTTACATTAAAAAAAAAAAAAAAAAATTGGATGTATTGTTGAAAAAATTTTTTTTTTTCGAGTTGCAAGTTTTGACACACAAGAGTTCGTTGACTGTCACTTATCGAAATTCCGCAGGGCTATGCAAAAATGTTGTATATAAACCGAGGTAGGTGTGCAGTGAGTATCGTTAGTTCTCAATTTTTTTCAAATTTCTACACTGGAACGAAATGGCTCCTATAATCAGCGTAAGTTTTTTTTTTTTTTTTTTTTTTTTTTTTTTTTTTTTGTTTTAATCTCCTTTATATCTTTTGTGATCGTAATTTTATTTGTTCGGTTATAGATTCACCGCATCGTTTATGAGAGGACTAAGAGTATTTCGCTTCGTTCTATGAACGAATTATTTCAATTTGGAATCGATGTGGTCAGCGTATTGAAGAGGCCCAATATATTTGGGTTTTATACGGTAAGAATGTAGTTAATTTGTTCTCTTAAGTTTTACATATTGAATTTACTAGTATAATTGGTATTAATATGTACGGGAGGCTGAGAGAAGCTTCTTAATATATGTAAAAGAAAAATATAATGTACATTTTTTTAATATTCTTTTTGTTCTTTTTGTTCTAGATAAATCAATGGGCCAAGGTTGACCCTAGAGAGAAGAGAGTCTGGCGAGACCGGATTTTGACTTATTGGAGTTGGCTACCTTGCTGAGGCAAGAGGGGTTTGCCTCTTTAATGATGGGAAGGTTGCAGCTTACCATGGTGCCGATTGAAGAAGACGATTTTTATTGCTTACGGAAATTATTTTATATCTCAGATGTAAATGTGGACTGGAGGGTGAGGTTGCGTTTTATCCAGACTAGTTATGAAATGTTAGTTTACTTAGGTGATATTGTTATTTTTAAAAATAAGTATTAAGTTATGTATTGTATAAAAAAAAATTTTGTATTGTAAAATAAAATGGCAATGAAAAACCAAAAGAGGAATGTTTAATTTCTTTCTCCTTTTCATTCCTTGTCCTCTTTAACCTTGACTCCCAGTGTTACTCTTGTGTAACATAATATAAAAAAGAATTAAATTAGGAAACGATTTCATATTGTTCTCTTCCTTCCGCACTTAAAATCATTAATTATCCTATTTAATGTTTATTTAACATTATCGGGCATCCAATAAACTTTTGTTTTTCTGTAAAGTAATTTATTGTAAATTAGAATGAAAAGATTTCGGATTCATTTTTATTTTTGGGTGTTGGTTGTATGTTGTTCGTTTGGTTAGGAGGTGATTTGGGGAAGGGTGGTAGTGGTCTCATGTTTAGTGGTCTTTGTATTTTTAATTCTTGTAGTTCGAATTCTTCCTGTTTGTTAGTGCTGATTTTCCTTTGGATCGGTCTAGAGATTGTCGGTTTTGTAACTATTATTTCTTTTAACTCGTTATCTCCTTTATTTTTTCCTCTTGTTTCATCAATTTTGTTCAAAACTACTAGTAGATGCGTTATGGAGGTAAACATTGCCCCAAAAAGGTGTTTGGAACATCCATATAGTTTTTGTAATGTGTAACCTCGTATTACTGTATCTACTAACATTTTTATTAACTGTAGTAGGATTAGAGTCATTATAATTCCGGAACTATATGTTCCATATTCTCTGTATTTCTCTAGTAGTTTTTTCCAAGTATTTTCAGCAATGTTAGTTAATGTTCTTTCTGTGAGAAGATTACTCATGATGTCATCTTTTGCAGAATTTTCGCTTCGTGTAAACTTTGTTATTGTGTTTATTATAGATTTTTTTTCCATCGGGTAAAGTAGTCTTTCCTGGAAATGTTCCAAGTCTTGTTGTGTATATATCCCACTAGTTGCTAGTGAGGTTAATTTTTCTGGGGTCCAATTTTTGATTATTTTTGGTTTAAAGGTGGTTATGTTTTTTTCAACCTTTCTAGGTGTGGGTGTTAGACTTATCCAGTTATTATCTATTTTGTAGTACGGTGGAATTATTGTATCACAGTCGATTTGAGTTCCTGTTCTTATTAAAATATGAGTTTTTGGTGTAAGAAACCAAGTAGTATTTCTAGCTGTAACAGGAAGCTCTTCGTAACATTCTTTTGTATGCTTGATTTTTACGTTGATAGGGGTGCATTTTATTACATGTATTGCTTCCCCTGCGAGTCGTGCAAGGTATCCTGGTTTTTGCATTACATTGTATGCAAATTCATCTGGGGAATGGGAGGCTAAGGATAAGGAATTTAGAATTTCTTTTCTTTCTAATTCACATATTTTTGTTAAAATGTTTAAATATAAGCTTTTAAATTGCGCCCGAAAATGTTTTTCTACATGAACAAATTTCGCATTTGTATACGCAAAAATATCTATGTTGATTAAATCTCGCTGGTGACTCACATCGTTATCGAATAGTACATTTACGTTGGTTTTTTCGTAAATAAATAATTTAGGGTGTTCCGTTTTTGTTATAATTCTGTCGCAAAACTTAATACTTTCTACAGCATTTAAAGAAAAAGATATATCGTAAGTATTTATTGTATACATTATTTCCTGGTTTGGTGATAATGTTTTTGTTACGGTGCCCTTAAATAGAACATCATATTTGTTATCAAAACAGTTTTCGTTTGGAAAATGCGACCAAAATGTGTAACCGGCTTGAATGTCTATGCAATGCTCGTCTGAGAATTTGCATGTCGTTCCTGAATTTAAATGTAATTTATTATTATTTAAATTTACCTTTGCGTATTCTTCTGTAAGTGTAATTTTTATGAGTCCTTGAACAAGAACATTATCCCAACTTCCATAATCATCCGCGTAGGTGCCTCCCGAACAAGATTTCCCTTCGATTTTTCCTGCGAGGTCTATTCCTACTGTTTTGGTTTCGTTTATTTTAATATTTGCTATTGTGTGAAAGTTGTCATATTTAAATATTCCTGTATTGTGTAGAAATTTACATTGTTCAGCACTAATGTCGTATAAATATTCCTGTAGGCCGTTTTCAACTGGACCTAAGTGGCTGAACATTCCGCAGTGATATATTGTTCGTCTTATTTCTATTTTGCATTGCATTACGTGATTTGTTTTGAATTCCGCTAATTGTAGTAATTGTATGGTCGTATTTGTTATTACTAAATCTTCCTCGTGAAAATTACAGTCTCCGTTGTCTACGAGAGAGTACGTTGTTACTGTTGGGTCAGTAGAACCGCAATCGAATCCAATTATTGCTTGGTTTGGTTGTAGTAAATTATATATAAAAAAAATTTTTAGTAACTCCCTCATGTCCTATAACAGAAAGTTATGTTATTATTTTTATTATTTTACAAGACTTAATTTGTTCGAATGAACTGTTTTTGCTTTTCCGTTGTAGTTTATAGTAATATTGTTATTTGCATTTATTTTTATTATGTCAAACGGACCTTGATAATGATTTTGTTCAAGTTTTCCCGGTTTTGGTTCTTTTAAGAGCCATACCTTGTCTTCTTTTTTAAGTTGTATCGGGTTTATAAGTTTGTCATAATGAGTTTTTGATTTTTGTTTTGAAATTATTAAGTTATTTCTAGCTAACTCAGTAGTTGTAGTAATGTTTTTTATTAATTTTTCTAAATACCCGTTATAGGTCGGTAATAATTCCGATCTTTTAATTGGTTCACTAGATGGAACTCTTGCAGGATAAGCAAAAACAAGTTCGTATGGTGTAAATTTATGACTACTATGTACGCTTGTATTATAATGAAGTTGTGCAAATTCTATTAATTCGTCCCATTCGTATTTTTTTGTTGAAAAATTTTTTAGATATTCGCATAGTGGGTGGTGTGCCCTTTCTAAGGATCCATTTGATTGTGGCGAAAATGCTGTTGTTTCAATTTTTTGAATTTGAATCTTTTAGCTATTTGTTTAATAAGATTACTTGTGAAATTTGCTCCTCTATCGGTTAGTACTATTTTTGGTGAGCCAAATATACATATAAAATTTTTTATAAAAGCGTTTGATACTGATTCCGCCGTTTGATCTTTTAAGCATGATAAAATTACAAATTTAGATAATTGATCTTGTATAGATAAAATATATTTATTACTATTTTTAGTAGTGTTAAACGGACCTACGATATCCATAGCGATTTTATCAAAAGTTTTTGCTGGTGTGTCTGTGATAATCATTGGTTGTTTAGTTCTTTTACGTTTTAGTTTATTTCTTTGGCAAATTTCGCATTTATTTACTCTGTTCTGGATGTCTGATTTCAAATTTTCCCAAAAATATTTTTCTTTTATACGATTGTAAGTTCTGTTTATGCCTGAATGGCCCCTTTTGTAGAGGAGTGATAAGTATCAAAAATTCTATTTCTATCGTTTATATTTACGTAATCTATATTATTCAGACATATTATTACTTTAATTTTTGTGTTTTGAAAATTGTCCTTCAATAATTCTTCTATTTCTTCCCAACTTATGTTTAAAATTTCAATATTCCTTGATATGCTAAAAATGAATATCTTCTGTGTGTTCAAAATTTCTTTTAATTTTTGTATTAATTTTATTAAGTTCTCTTTAACTATTTTCGATGTTGCTGATGTATCGAGACATAGAATAAATATTTTCTTATTTTCAATATTAATTATATCTATTTCGCCCTTTTTAAGTTTGTATTTATTTTTAAGTTTTTATTTTTGATTAATAAGTTAGTATTCTCGTCTAATGTTTGGTGTTCATGTGATATAAGATGCACAATGTTGTCATTTCTAAGTTGTATTGCGTTTTTTGAATATATTATGTTTTGTTGCGTTTGCGTTGTTGTGCCGTTGTTGTTTTTGCTATTTTTATCTTTTTTTTCCTGTTTTTGTGTACCAGCTGTAGTTTTCCTTGATCTTCCCCCTTTTTGTTGAGTTTTTGACTGAACTTTATTCGTTTCGCTTGTTTTATCAGTTTCGTTTGGTGATCCTATGTTAGTATTTAATTTGTTTCTTTTTTGTGCTCTTGTAATTACGAAAACTTCTATGGGATTTCGGGACAGTGCGTCTGCGTTAGCATTTTGTTTCCCTGGTTTATACACGATATCAAAATCATAATCAGATAGTTTTAATCTCCATTTTTGAACCCTAGCGTTGTTGTCAGCTGTTTTTAACCACAATAAAGGTTTGTGATCTGTGACGATTGTAAATTTCGTTCCATATATGTAATTTTTAAATGTTTTTACTGCAAACATTATAGCTAATGCTTCTTTTTCGTAGGTATGATATTTAATTTCAGCTTTATGTAAGCTTCTTGATGCATAAGCAATTGCTGGATCTTTACCTATTATTCCTTGTGATAAAATTGCACCTAAAGCAAAGTTTGAAGCATCTGATGTAATCATAAATGGTTCGTCGAAATGTGGATATGCCAAAACTGGTGCTGTACATAGTAAATATTTAATTTCATCAAAGGCTATTTGTTGATCTTTCTCCCAATGAAATTTTACGTCTTTTTCTAGTAATATATTTAAAGGTTTTGTTATCTTTGCATAGTTTTTTATATGTCTTCTGTAGTAATTCGAAAGTCCTAAAAATTCTCTAATATTTCTAATGTTTTTAGGTATTGGAAATTTATTTACTGCTTCTACCTTTTTTAGATCTGGTTTTATGCCATGTTCGCTTATAATATGTCCTAAATAACATACTTCTTTTTTAAAAATTCGCATTTTTCCGGTTCTAATTTTAAATTAGCTTCTCTTAATTGTTGTGCAACTATACTGAATCTTTCGTTTGTTTCGTCTATAGTCTTTCCAAAAATTATTATATCGTCAATAAAGACAAAGCATATTTTACCTATTAAATCGCCTAAGACTGTATTTAGAACTCTTTGAAATGTACGCGGCGAATTTTTTAATCCGAAAGGCAAAACATGAAATTCAAAGCGTCCTAATGGATGTATACTAAAGGCCGTTTTATGTGTGTCTTTTGGTTTCATGGGAATTTGGTGAAACCCCGATTTTAAATCTATGACATGATAAAATTTTGTTTTTCCCAATTGATCAAAAATTTCTGTAATATTTGGAAGTAAGTAAGGATCCGATATTGTTTTTTCATTTAATTTACGATAATCTATGACTAAACGCCATCGTTTTTGTCCATTTACTAGTTGTTTTTTTTCTACAATCCATGCTGGAGCGTTGAAAGCACTTTTTGAATTTCTTACCAGATTATTTTTTATTAATTTTTTTGTTTCTTCTACAGCCACTTCCTTTAGCTTATGTGGTAAAGGAAATTGTTTTACGTATACAGGTTTATCATCTATTAAGTTAATTTCATGTTGTTCTACGTTACATGATCCTAAACTGTCGCCCTCTAACCAGAATATGTCTTTATTTTTCATTACTAAATCCTTAATAATTATTTTATTATTTTCAGGTAAGTTTTCGTAACGGATTTTTTTGAATAACTCTTCCTCGCGGTCTGATTTTTTATTTGGATCATTTTTTCCTATAAAATTTATTGATCCTAAGTTTAAAATTTCATTTTTATCTATTTGCAAATCATCCGTTATTTGAAAACCGTGAGGCAAATAATCTATTTCGTAAGAGATAAAGTTATATTCTTTTCCGTTTCCAAAAATTTTTTTATATTCTTCTAAATCAACTTCAATATTCTTATTTATTATTGTTAAAAATTGTTTGTAGTCTGTCGGTTTGATTTCCTCAAAATCCATTATTTCATCTTTATTTTCAAGAGCTATATTAATATTATTTATTAAAGATTTGATATTATTTTTGTTATTCTGTAAAATTGTTTCGTAATGTACATCTGCTTTGTCCTTGGGTAATATTTCGTCGAGAATTTTCCTCTGTAGTTCTATTTCCTCTTTATTAAGTTCAGGGATGTGATTTAAGATTTGTGTTATATCTTCATAAAATGTTATTTCCGAAGTTATTTTCATCTCTTTTTTGTTAATTAATTCAGGTTCATAGGATACAGAGCAAGTTACTTCTTCAGATTTCTCCGAATGTTTGTTTAACATTACTTTTTCTAGCTTTATTTCCTCTTCAAATTCTAATTTTGCTTGTTGTTCTATTGGTGTGTTTTCCGTTTCCTTAATAAATGTTTGTCTTATTTCATTTCCTGGGATTTATGGTTATTTGTAATTGTATTAAAAGAGCCTGTTTTTATCGTGTATCTTGGTTTCAATGCAATTTTACTATTATTTAGTTGTAAATAACCTTCATCTAGTCTTAACTTCTGTTCCGAGAGTATTTTAATACCTAGTATTCCATCGTAAGGGAGAGAAAATTCTTCAGGAGCTACATGAAAATCAATAAACAAATCATTAATTAGCATTTTTACTACTCCCAATGTTTCTATGGCCTTATCTGTGATGCCTGATAGCTGAATTTTCTTATTTTCTAATATTATGTATGGTGGTATTTGATTTTTCTTAATAATGTTTACCTGGGCCCCGCTATCTACGAGTAATTTGCATGATTTTGCGGTGTAAGGATTTTTTATTTCAATATACTGTAGTGCATTTTCTAATCTTAGAAAGTACATTGTAATTTTTGATGAAGTTAGTTTATTATTTTCATGTGTTGTGATCATTTGAGTATCTAGCAGATTTTCTTCTTCGTTCTTCTTGATTAACGTATCAACTTCAACGTCTTTTATAGTTAATTTATTTTCTTGATTTTCTAACTCTAAGTTTTTTGTAGTTTTATCTGTTAATGTGATTGTTTTGATGTTCGTTTTATTATCGAGTGTTTCGTTTTGTTTTCTTCTGATCCACTCGCTCTCAGAAGAATTTAAGCGTTTCCCGAATTTCGCTGTTCGTAAGTATTTTGCTGTGTCCTATAGCATTCTTCAAGTGAGTGAGTAAAATTTTTGCAGAGGCTGCAGAATTTTTCTAATTTACCTTCTACTTGTTTCAATAACATACAATTTTTGATCGTATGTCCCCTTTTCCTGCAATAGGCACAAGTTGGTGCTGTTTCTGCCCTCTGTAATTTCCTACAATTTTCTATCGAATGTCCTGCGATTATACAAAATTCACAATACGGTTTTTTTTCTTTTTGCGTGTTTATTTGTTGATTAAAATTCGTATTTCTTGGATGAAAATATTGTTGTTGCATTTTATTTGTGAATCCATTTGAATTGTTATTGATGTGATAATTATTCTTATATTCTGGATTATTATAGTTTGATTTGTTATTTGTATAATTATTATTTATTGGTAAAGTAGAGTTTCTATCTGGGCAATGCATTGCTGTATGTGTTGTTGCTCCACAAATTTGACAATTTATTCTATTTCCGAATGTTTGTTGTCTACTTTGCATAGCCATAATTCCCGCTATTTGACAATCTGAGGTTTCGTGACCTTCTATAGCACAGATTGTGCACCATATCATTTTCCTCGTTACCTGACAGTATTTCATTACATGTCCGGGTTTATTGCACCTTTGACATACTGCCGACGGGCAGTTCTTCATTGTGTGGCTCACGTTACCACAGAGCTCGCAACATTCCTCGGTGTTAGCACTTTTTTCGCACGTATTTGGGTCATGGCCTTTTTCTTGCATTTCCAACATAATTCATATTTTTTATAATCGGGCATTGTGTTACTGTGTGTCCCATGTTTTGGCAGTATTGACAGTGGTTTCCTTGCATTTCGTTTAATCTACATGTATCTATTGAATGTCCACTTAAACTACAATAATTGCAAATTAATTCCATTTTATCTTTTACTGTATTACAAAAGTATGATAAGTGGTCTTTATTTTTACAATATACGCATCCTGCATTTACGCAAAACATTGCTTCATGAAATTTATCGTTACAAATTTGACAATGAAATGTTCTAGCTTCCTTTTTATATTTAGTTTCTCAGTATTGAATAGTATAATTGCATTATCTTCTCTTTGTAATTTTTGCTTTTCAAGTCTTAATTCTATCTCTATTGCTTTTTCATAGCGGCATGTGTACTATTCGGTTCACCTAATTCTACTCTTATTTCTTGTTTTAAACCGTTTTTGAAACTGCTTAATACATCATTTTCTAGTTGAGTTTTAAATGTTTGTACTTGCTCTGCCGTAACGCCGTCCTCTATTTTTTTTAGTTCTATTATATTTGTGCTTATTATTCGAATTTTATTTCCGTATTCTAATACTGATTCATTAGTTTTTGAACTATTCTCCGTAATTTACCATATAGTGTATATAGGTCTTCTGTAGAAGGGTAAATAGTTCTTATAGCGGTTATTAATTCTTCGATGTTCCCAATTGTCATTGTTTTTATTGCTTTATGTATTTCTCCACGTAACTTCATTTTTTAAATTTGTGCTAAATTCCGTTCATCAGCTGCGTTAACAATGTTTTTTGCTTCTTTAAGTTTGTCGATATATTCTTCTGCTGTTATATTTTTTCCGTCAAATGTTGGTACTAATCCCAATATTTCTTTCAGTGGTAATTTGAGCTGCTGATTTGCCATATTTATTTCGGGTTCTATTATGATTCTATTAATCCCCGATTCAACCGTATTGTTTGTTTGGTTTAATAATTCTGTTTCTGTTTCTCTTGTTTCCTGTAGTCCTGTTCTAGCTAAAATAAGACTTTGTTCGTTTAGTATTCCGTCTATGTCCGTGTAGTCGCCTATTTCATCTACTGATGTATCTACTGTTTTATCAAAAAATGCAGAATCACGATTTAATAATGTTGGCGTAAAATATTCTGTCGGTGACTCTAAATCCGATTTTGTTTGAGGTAAAAGTAAAGAATTTTTTGAATGATTTTGTGTTAAATTGTCTTGATTGTCTAGTTGTTTGTTGTCTGATTTTGTTATATCTCCTACTCCTGAGGTTGATGGACTCGGTATTTCTAGTACTGTTTTATTTTTTGGTCTTGTGATACATTTACGTATGTGTGTGATGTAAGATTAATGAGATCAATGTTTGAACTTTGCGAATTTGTACCAATTTCTTTGTCAGATGTTCCTGTTTCTTCGTTTAATGTTTTTTTATTTCGTGAGCGTGGAGGCGATCGTGGTGTTTTAGAACTTTTTTGGAATATGTTATTTGATTCCCGATTTCTTTCACTTACTGTATTTTTAAACTTGGATTTTCTATAGTTTTACTTCTTGTTATTATTGGATTTACTATATCCTTCTTATGTGACATTACATATTAATAATTTTATTTATTAATTTATTATAATTAGTATTTATTTCAGAATTGTGTTTAATTCATTTTCTTTGTAAATTGGTTTTGTAATTTTAATTTTACTGTTCTGTTTTTCAGTAAATTAATTTTATAATTCATATACATTCTCCTTGTTTTGTTTATTTATTTGTTAACATTTTTATTTTAATATGCCTTATGATTTCAATTATCATTTGTACTAGGCTGTATATATTTTTGTATTTGTATTTCTTATTTTTCAAAATACTATATTTATTTATGCAATGGTTTTTTAATTAACCAATTTATTATTATTCACTTTTCTCTATCTGTGTTGATCATTATTTTATTTCTTTATTTTTTTACACAGTATATTATTTTTTTTTATTTATTTGATAATTATTTTTCAATCTTGTAATTGTAGTTTATTATTATGATCTTTTGTTTATATATTGCAATAACTTTCTTTTGTTTTATTATTTTTTCCTTTTTAAATCGTTTTATTATTGATTTTTTTTTCTCAATTTCTTATTTGAACTAGATCGTTTTTTATTTTTCACGTAATCTATTTTCATTTGAACATTTCTTTTCACTAACCACCTATTTTTTCGCTTTTATTAATTTTCTTGAAATTATAATATGTTAGTTCGTTAGTAACTCGACGAGCCGTACACGTTTTTCTTCGTAAGTTTAAACGATCATGCTACAATGATCCTCTCAACTTCTTACTGCATAACGAGAAGCTCGGAAGCAATTAGTAATAAATTATTAGTATAACCAAATACAATTCGTTTTTCACTATTCCGATCTTATTTTCATATGAATCTAGTGAACTTACGTTCGATTCGTACCGGAACCACTGTTAAGTCCGGAAATAAGTGAAAATAAGTGGTAATTGGTTTAATATAAGTTTATTATATAAAATACGATAATTTATTACCAATACAATCTGCTGGCTTCTGGTAGGTCGAGGTGTTGTGATTTCAATTACAATTCTTTTTATAATGCTTGCTTTTATAAATTTACTATAAATAACTTATAAGATCTGCTTACTAGACGAGTAAGGCTTACGATTTCAACTTCTCAATGTCGTAGAGGTACACGGAGTTCGCCAGGTTTCTTGTACGCTGTGACTAACTTACGCGGCGCCCCTTGCCGTTTATATAACGCAGAATAATTAGGTTAAAGATGAGGAAGCATGATTACGTGTAGAATTCATCTTTTGACAGCTTACGAGTTTACTGGGTCATCGCACTTGCGAAATGCTGAGCATTGCAAAGTGCGGGTTTTTCGACTACCGAGGAGTCCGATGGCTTAGATTCTCGCTCGACCGTAGCATGGAGAAATGCTGACCCTAATGAAAATATCGTTTTGTTTCGCAAATTCGATGACCTACTGTGTCATAACGCTGTATGCTGTATTTGTAAAAATTGCATCTCGCTTTTATGTGTCAGGAAATATCTGATACTAATAATGTGTTTTCTTTAAAATGATAATACGTCTCCGGACGTAACAATAGTTATTTTTCGGGAATCAATATTGTGTTTATCCTTAAACTGCTGTACCCACCAACGAGATGCCATAAACCATGGCATTTTCAACTCAATTTTTTTTTGTAGAGCCCATCTCTTCAAGTCTATATCATGGACAGCTATTTTAAAGGCAATTTCTTCTTAAAATTTATCTAAACTTCGAAACTTGGTATAATTTTTCGTGTCTATCACCTCCTGCTTCCACTTGATATTTCCACCAATACAATTTGTTACGTGCCTAATATTATTAATTAATTAAAGACAAAAAAGCGAATATTTAGTTAAAATTTTAGTTAAGGAATATTGTTAAATTAGAACGAAAGGATTAAGAAACATCGCGTGATGCCTGGAATTCGCTGTGCTTTCGGGGCAGTGGCCTTGATGTAGAGCGGTGACCCCGAGGAAATGCACACAGCACGTGCGACGTGGCCACCGCGCTGGATCAGTGGCAGCATCTCTCGAGCACTTCTCGCGCTCTCTGCCTTACCCGCATCGACAAATGCTACGGGAGCGAGAGAGACAGCGAACGAATGTGGTGGGAGCGAATTTTCGTGGATCCAGGTGTGCTAGCTGCGGAAATTCGTTGCTACGGGGATTCGAAAATTAGCATTCTGAGTAAAAGCATCAAGAGAAACCGGGAATATACATAGTGATTCGTTGTAACAGTTTGATTAATTAAGATTTGGTAAGTGTTTGAGAATTCCATAATTTATACTGAGGACATGCTGTGGGTGTTTACAAAATAAATTGAGAGCCAACTTCAGTAAATTAAATTTCAATATATTATAAAACTGTCTATAAAATTAACTCTATTACATAATTATCGCTATAAAAGTTGTTGCAAGAATGATTATAAAATGTGTGTATAACTGTTACATATTATTCGTTGAGTGTTTGAGTATTACAATTTGAGTGTATGAGTTTTACAATAATTGGTTGAGTGTGTAAGTGTTACAATTTGAATGTTTGAGTTTTACTGTGTGAGTGTGGGTGAGTTTGCTGAGACACGTTGCCAATCACTAATGAGAGTTATAACCATGCAATAAGCACCACAATAAAGTATTATTGATTTTATGGTGGTTGAGTTTTCTATGAGATGCCACGATTAGATATTATTGATATAATCGTGGCTGAGTAGTTCCCTCTATACAGCTTGGTTAAGCTTCCGTGTAGCAGCGCACTTTTGTATAAAATGGCCGCATGTGTGAGTGGTTACCTGGGTTTGCAGTGATTGTATTCCTCCGGAATGCGTGAGAGAATTCGATGATGCAGCAGCAGGTGAGTTGCGCCAGATGGGAAAATTCCAGTTGAGTTTCCTCGCTGATAACAGCCGCCAACATGCAGTATAGGTTACGTGAGCTGCTGCCTCGTGGTGTGCTCGAAGCATCGAGCGCCGGTGAGAAGATGCCGCTTGAGCATCACCGCCGTGTGGGAAGTTTCCGTGTGAGAGACTGCTGCGTGAACCCTGCCGTGCGAGACGACGCCTTATGAGGTGTTGCCGTGCAGCAGTCCATGTTGAGAGAGCCAGAGACACCACACTTGAATGTTTCACTTGAGAATCACCAAATGTGCACAGTGAGTTTCTCCATGAGGCCGTTCGTCGCAGAGACAGACTTTGCGTAGAGTGAGTGAGACCACACTTGAGAGACTCCGACGTGAGAGTTACCGAACGTGCACACTGATATTTTCCACGTGGTCAACCGTTGCAGTGAGAGAGATTTTGCCGAGTAATGAGAATGCCGGGTGAGTTGGCCACGCGGCCTCGTCGCGAGCACGCCGTCCAGACGAAGAGAAGTTTTTTGAATGAGTCGAGTGTCGAGAACGCTGTACAACCGAAGAGAGAGAGCTCCATCACATGAGAATCGCCGGCACAGTAGATTTCCCTCGTGGTAGACCATTACTGAGAGAGACTTTTATTGAGACGTTTTGAGTGTATCCACTGAGAGCCAAAGTACCGTGAGTTTTTCCACAAGGCGAACCATTACATGGATACTAACTGAGTGAGAGCACATCCGTCTTCTTCCTCGATGATTCTTCCGTCGAGGCGTGAGTCAAATCAGTATCTCTCTCATTTACATGTGTGAAAATGAGACTGACAGCATGATTTTTGCCATACTCGGCTAGTCAGCGTAGCGCGTCAGCTGTTCCGCCGAGAGCAGCACGTACGTGCTGCCGTCACGCGACCGCCTGCTGAGTTGAACCTACTGTTGCGCAACCGCGGGAAATTCGAACTTGATATTTCCCAAACACTAAGTGTTTTAAATTTGTATTGACAAATATTATTGATTGAATTATTGTTGTATTAGTTATTATTTGTATTGTTCGATTAATTATTATCGTTGTTAATTAATAAATAGTATTATATATGTATATTGAAATATTTCTACGTGTGTAAAATTGGACTCAAGACGAAAATAATAAATGTATTTCCCAGAAGGAGGAAAAAATAAAAGGAAAAAGTTATCGAATATTGAAGTACTATTTATTTATTTCTAATTGAAAATCGGATCTTATCGTATTATTCCAATACACAGGAGGGATCATCATCCGCCGCCGAGGTAAGGATCCAATATCATTTATCCACGCGTTCTTGTGTGTTTTGCCACGTTTCATTACCTAGCGTATTTACCTTAGATTCTCGCGACTCCGGCCATACGTACGGGGAGGTGGTTGTAAAGGTTTCATCGTCCCGTGCGCAACTCCTCACTACTCTCTCTCGGGCGCGGCACCCACTACGCGATACGGGCCTGGGAGGTGGTCGTAAAGGTTTCGTTGGTTTCTCTAATATACTCTCGTTCCTCCCAGGGTTTTTTTTGTGGTTATTAATTTTACGCGCGTCAATTAAATCTACACACATAATAGTATCACACACATATATGTATAAGTTTACAAACCCAGACTTACGTTGACGAATTCTAGCACGGAAAGAGACTTATGCAGACTTTGTGGTACTTATGCAGACGTCTGCATAAGTAGGGAGATTATTTCTTTAGTCAAGCGTGACTTACGCAGACAAATTCTTACACGGAACCGGACTTATGCAGACAAGTCTGCATAAGTACCTATATCACAAACATATATGTGTGTGTGTGTGGGTGTGTGTGTGTGTGTGTTTTTTTTTTTTTTGAGGAGGAGGAGGTTAGGAAAAATGCATTTACGCATACGAGATGTTATGTAGGACTCGACCATTTCTGGCAATACCTACTAAAAACCCCTGCTGTTGTTCTATAGCAACACTCCAATTCTCTTCAGGTAGCTGCGAAAGCAGCCATGCCTAATTAGTACCTGGGTGAGATGAGAGGTCACGAGTCTGTGTCTCCTCTCCGTCCACTCCACGACACATGGAATAATGCGATGGGTCCACCGACCTTTATCTGCTATATCCCATCGGCGCTGCCACTCTTCCACAGTCTTCCTGGACCATCGGTTTTGACGTGGTCCCTGATCAAGTTCGCCCTCCTCTCTTCTCACTCCTCCACGACACACCTCAGCTCTCTCACATGCCATTAGGTCCAAGGGTGGCAGTCCGGTGACTACCGAGAGAGCGATGTCTGACACGGTACGGTAGGCGCAGGCCACTATCAGCACGATTGTCCTGCAGGCCCTTCGGCAAGCTGCACCAGCTTGGGTTACTACGTATATCATTAGCCCGGATGGGGGCTCCGTATAGAATCACGGAATAAACCACCGATGAAAGAAGCAACCGTCGTGGCTGCTTCGGCCCTCCTATGTTTGGCATGATGCTTGCGAGTGCTCGAGCCACTTTTGATGCCTTTAATCCTGCGTTCCTAAGGTGGTTTTTGAACGACATCCACGCATCTATTGTAACTCCTAGGTACTTCATGGTGTCCCCTGTCTTGATCTTCTCGTCGTTGACCGTGAAAGTGGCATAGACTCTCTTTTTTGTTCTGGCAATGAGCACTGCCTCGGTCTTTTCGGCAGCAAGACTGAGTCCATGGTCGCTCAGCCAATCTCCTACTACCTCGATTGCCGTATCTTCGAGGTATTGCACATCTTCGATGGTTTTCCCAATGATAATGAGAGCAATATCATCTGCGTAAGCTACTATCGACACCCCATGTGGGAGCAGTTGCCTAAGCAATCCGTCGTACATGATGTTCCAGATTGGGGATCCTAGTACAGAGCCCTGTGGCACGCCTCCTGTGATCTTATAAGAATGCATACCGTCGTTGGTATCATAGAGAAGCGTGCGGTCAGTTAGGTAACTCGAGATTACTCTTCGAAGGTACAGTGGCACGCTTAGGTCTTCCAATGCGAGCATGATTTTATCCCACCTGGCCGTGTTAAACGCGTTCCGTACATCTAAACCAATTATAGCACACATGCGTTTTGTGCACCGGCTACCACTAACGGCGTTCTCAGCTACTGACACCACCCTATCGATAGCATCGATCGTTGATCAACCCTTTCTAAAGCCGATTTGGTTATCAGACAAGCCGCCGATCTTTTGTATAGCTGCCTCCAGTCTGACGGATATGATACGTTCAAACAATTTTCCGACTATATCCAACATGCAGAGTGGTCGATACGCGGATGGTTCATCCGGGGGTTTATTTCCCTTAGGAAGGAGTACCAACCTCTGTATCTTCCACTGTGTCGGGAATATTCCTTCACTTAGGCATGCATTGAAAGTGTCCTTGAATATGCAAGGAACTTCTAGAGCTGCAGTCTTTATAGCTAAACCAGGAACGGTATGGCAATCTTTTTGGCCGCTATCTTCACTTCTGATTCGGTGACTGCTGTTGGCTCGGCTGTACCGATTCTTTCCGTTAGACCAGTGCCATGTTGCCGTTCCTGGTGTTGTGGGAATAAATTTTGGACTACTCTATCAAGAAAGGTTGGACAGGAGGGAGCATTGGTGCCTCTGGGATTGATTTTATTTATGACCGTTTTGTACGGCCGTCCCCACGGGTCACTGTCCACTTCCTCGCAGAAGTCCTGCCAACACTTTCTTTTGGCTGTCTTGATGGCAATTTTCAGCTCTTTCCTCTTTTGCTCATATCTAGTTGTTAATTGATCATACACCGGTCCACGGACTGCTCTTTGGTGCAGCCTCCTAGCACGAAGACACTCTTTACGTATTACCGCAATCTCCTTGTTCCACCAGTAGACTGGTAAGCGTCCCCGGTGGTTCGTCCTTGTGGACATCGAGGCATCGCATGCCGCTGTGATGGTCTCCGAGAGGCTTTGAGCCCTAACCTCAGCTGTTCCTTCGACAGATGCTCCTTCCAAAAAGCAGAGAAAAGCTTCCCTGTCGAAAGTAGCTGGTGCCCATTTCTCTCTCTTCGGCATCCGGGTCATATTCGCTCTTTTGCCTGTCGGGTGGAGCTGGTATGTGAGAGCTCGGTGATCGCTGCCAGTGTACCGATCACTGACTTGCCAGTATGAGCCTTCCCGACTTAATCTGGGGTCGACAAAGGTCAGATCTACTATGGAAGACTTTCGTTCCTTAGTGTAGGTCGGCTTTGTCCCTATGTTAGCAATCTCTAGCTCTAGTATCGCGAAGGTCTCAAGCAGTGCGTGGCCGCGGTTATTCGTTTTCTTGCTTCCCCACTCAATTGCCCAAGCGTTAAAGTCCTCCCCGATTACGACTGGCAGCATGGAGGTTCTAACGCTAGTGGCGATAGCATCTAGGGATCTTTCGAACTCTTCTATTGAGTCGCTGGGTGGTAGGTAGCAGCTGTATAATCTTATACCGGATACTTCAACCCAGGTGAATTTGGGCTGAAGGACATCCATTTTTTTGGATATGTGGAGTTCTCCGCATACCCAGATGGCCGCCGTGCTGGCACGATCCCTTACCCAGTTTGGTTCATTTTTGTCCCTGTACTGCTCACTGATGATTACTATGTCCGCCTTCTCCTCTCGGATCAATTGGGGCAACAAGTCATGGGCTACTGCACAGTGGCTCATGTTGATTTGAAGCACTTTAGCCATCGTTGTTTGTTGTTACGACCTCCATCATTACCTGCTCGTTGTTGGTCGGGCAGTTCACTGCCTTGTGACCCTCGGTTTTACACTTGAAGCACAGGGACGACTGGTTACATTCTTTTACAATTACACTCTTACAATTCCGTGCCAGGTGTCCGATTTCATGGCACTTGAAGCAACGCGTCACTGTTTCACGTAACCGGACCCGGCAATTGACCCATCCTATTCTGAGTTTTCTAGTTTCCAGCAGCTTTTCTGTCATTGCTACAGGTAGCATAACGCTGGCTGCTTGAGTGCCACTGTAAGACGCCCGGAGTCTAACATCCCCAGCGGTCATCATTTCGGGGCCGATAGTTGAAGCGATCGCCTGTGTTACCTCTTCTGCTGTTGTTGTCTCGTCCAAATCTTTGATTTCGATTGTCTCTTTATGGGACAACGTTTGTACTATCGCTGACCCTGCAAGGGTAGACGAGACCAATGTCTGCAGTTTATGCGACACGATGTTTGGTTTGTCTAGCTCCAAAAGCAACTCTCCTGCCTTGGTGCGCCTGATGCGCGTGACCCTTTCTTGCAGTGCGATCAACTCAGGTGCCCCTTTGAGAGTTCCTAGGATGTCGGCGTAGGTGGTCTCACCGCACCTTCTTATTTTGAAGGGATCAGATCGAGCTGGCCTCCGCCTAACCGTGGTATGTGCCTGCACTACTTTCTCCTTACCGTCAGTCTTGAGTCTCTCATATCTTCTGCGTGTTCCTTTACTTACGACGGTTGCAGTCGGTCTGTCCTATCTGAGCTTCCGGTTTTTTTGCAGGTATCTGTGAGGAAGCACGTATCTTCGCCTTCTTTTCGTTTGGCTCTGGTGGCGGTGAGGGGCGGTTACGTTCGGTGTGTACTACCGACGCCTTCCCTTTCCGAAAGATGTTTGGCTTGTTCCGTCCTTGGTAGGTCTGGTAGCTTGTCCAGACTCATGACTTTTTCGACTTTTGACGAATTCTTTTAAGGCTCTTTGGGTAGTCTTCGCCATTGACTTGAGCTCATTGTGAATGTTCTTTTTATCTAGAATAAAGTCCACCAGAGCCTCTACCTTTCATTGTAGGGTTCGGAAGGCAGCTGCATCTGCGCTATCCTGGCTTACTTAGTCTTCTTCTTCCATCTTATTCCTGGTATAGTGTATGTGGCTCCCCCCAAAATCCGTGGAGCCTGCACCGACCACCGGGGCTTTCACCCGATCGGAATCGGTGGTGGGATTAACCCCTCCATTGAGGGCACCCACTTGAGGTAATGCGTATCTCTCATTCACTACGTCCATGGTTGGTTTGTTATTTGAGGTGCCTTCCCCTAGCCAGTTTTGGTCCACCCCGGGTATTTTATTTCCCCGGTGCCCTTCATATCTGACGATCTTTCCCCTATCCGCCACCTGGGGAGGCCAGGCGCCTCTATGCGAGATGCGAGACTAGCAACTCGACACGGGTGTGTGTGTGTGTGTGTGTGTGTGTGTGTGTATGTGTGTGTGTGTGTGTGTGTGTGTGTGTGTGTGTGTGTGTGTGTGTGTGTGTGTGTGTGTGTGTGTGTGTGTGTGTGTGTGTGTGTGTGTGTGTGTGTGTGTGTGTGTGTGTGTGTGTGTGTGTGTGTGTGTGTGTGATACGTTTGTAAATTGATACTTTTGAGGAGATGTGTACCTTTCGCTCAGAGTTCGGACAATGTGACTAAAGAAATAATGACCCACAGGTTACCGACTCTGGGGAAAGGGGGTATAGATTTCTCCTCAAAAGTCGCGATTCTTGCTTTGAGAAATTTGAGGAGTCTCTTCAAAATGCCGACATCTCTTCAAAAGTACCGATCTATACGTTGATATCTCTTCAAATATACCAATTCCCATAGTTATATATATATATATTGTAACGAAATTCGAAAACCGCGGACGAACTACCGCGCGCGCGTTTCTTTTCGGAGCGAAGCGACGATGCGCAAGCGCGAGAAGGGCGGATCGGCAACGGCGCTCGCGAGAACGGCAGCCCGATTTTCACCGGTGAAGTGCGCGCACGAGTTTTTTTCCGCCACCTCGATAAGCTCCCGGAGACAGCGTCGGCACTGCAGCACGTGAGAGAGAGAGAGAGAGCAAGAGGACCACATCGCTCCATCGAGCACGAGCTCCCCGGGGACGACCCCCCACTTCTCGACCCGCGCGGGGACCGGAGAGAGAGAGAGAGAGGATCCGGAGGCACAGCTCAGCGTGTTACGCCTCGCCCGAGAACGAGGTGAGTGCCTGCAGGCCCCCGCGTGCGCGCGAAACTCTACCTCGACGCGTGGGGTAGAGAGCGACGGAGACGAGTGGGGCACCTCGTCTCCGGGTGTGTGTGTGCGGGTGTGATCGCGACACCCGCGACGCGGACGACTCGCGAGGCATTGCGGCCTCACGAGAAATCGACATAGCGGCGCGCCCATCTAATTTAACTTTATGTTAGCGTCATTTCCTCGACTTGAATAAATCCGTCTTTTGTGTCACATATTTCGGAGTTCGCGAGTTGTTATTTCGCTCCCTCCCTTTCCGCCCGTCATTCCTACGAGTACCTCGGATACCGCCGCCGCCGCGGGATCGCCGACTTCCTCGGCGATCATCTGAGCTCCGGGTACTTGCGCGTTTCCCCCCTTATATAGAAGCGCGTAGACACACACACAATATTAAATTTTCGGGTAACTTCTGAGTTACCCGGTTGTACACGGCGAGCGAACGGCATTGCACCGAGCGTACGCGGAACCGGCAATTCTGCCAGGGCGCCGCTCGATCCGCAACGTAGGTGATCGTCGTCGTCGACGAGCAACGCCGAGGAAGACTTCGTCGTTGCGGAGCAGTGTGAGCGAGAGAGAGAGAGAGCGTACAGGTAAGCTTTCGGCATAGCCGAAAACTCTCTCGCTCCGGAAAACATTCGCCCTGTTACAACTGGAGCCCGTACGTGTGGAGATAGGTATAGTAGGACACAGCGCGGCGCGTGTTTATAAACACGCGCGGGCTCTCGACACAGCCGACGCCGCGATCGTTTGACCGCGAGAGTGTATGCATGCGTGTACGAGAGAGAGAGAGAGCGTCGTAGACACTTGTATGTCTACGAAAAATACTTCGCGCGGAGAATTATATTATATTGCGAGCAGAAACGAAAATAATTCGGGCCTCGCGATATATAGGCGCAGTTCCACAAAAATTTGATGCTTTGCTTTTCTCCATACTAATCCGATATATGATCGATTAGTAAAGTTGTCTAACAATATAGTCAAACAACTGGAATATTTGTTATTTCCAGATCTTTATTTATTTATATTAGGATAAATAGTAGAAAACCGAAAGAGAGGTTGACGTTACTAATAATTCATCAATAATTAATTGTGCAATTACATGACTAATTACTTGATGGATTAATTAATAAAAATTGTTAGCATAAATTAATAAAAATTATTAATAAAAATAATGAATAAAAATCATTTTTTTTATAGTTGAAGATAAGTTAAATTTTTTTTTGTAATTTTGGAAAGGGATTTAAAATAAATTCCTTTTTTCTCTCTTTCGTGTTGCTCTTCATTATAGCTCACCTATTAAGTGAATTGAGTTTATTCTTTTTACAAACGATTAAAGGAAGCGTCGTCGTATTTCAATGAGCGATGCAAATACCGAACGCATTCTCTTTCCACAATTTATCTTATTATTGTGTGGTGGAAAGAGAAAGCGAATTCCTCGCAAACTAAAGCTTTGCGAGGAGATTTCGGTCTTAACCAAATCACTTTTATATAAATAAAGCTCACATAGGGGAAAAGCAAGCGCGATTCCTTTGGCGCGCGCACATTTTGTGGATTATCACGCTAATAAAGGCATTCAACATTTTTTTTGTCTTCTTTTTTTTGTTTTTTGGAGTGATCCTCGCTTTCTTTCAGTAATAACTGCTAAGCGAAGCGTCGTCGAATTTTATCGTGCGACGCAATTGCCGAACGCATTCCCTTTCCACAATCTATTTCTATTATTTTGTGGTGGAAAGAGAAAGCGAACTTCTCGCAGACTAAAGTTTTGCGAGAAGATTTCGGCCGTGTTAATAAAAATTATTCTCCTTCTTCACTGTCAATTTCAATATCTATACAACGCGAATCAGATATTCAAGCGCAACCTTCCTTTTTGGTGGCGCGCTATCGTTTCTGCTCGCGAATTTACTCAGTGCGACAGATTGAGAAACAGTTTAGGTTTTTTTTTCTCTGTAACATGCGATTGTAAGCGCCCGTAGCTTAGGGAAATACGCGCGCTCAATCGGCGCACTGAGTATCAAGACGCTGTACATTGTGAAGCGTTTCGCGACGATATTTGCGCGGCTTTATTTCGCGATATTTTTGCACAACTAGCATCCAGTGAGAAAGCAACATGGCAGCACAAATAGCACTTGAGAATTGGTGCATGTGCCTCTCACTGGAAGAGATAGATAAGTATCTCACGGCGATGAAACTACAAACATCTGGCACGCGATTCCAAAAATTGGATCGTGCGACCAGATAGCTGCTGGGAGACTACTCAGCAGACGATTTCATCGCCACAAACGCAGAAGTCGATGAACACACGCAATGGGTCGAGAGAGTAAACCTCCGCCAAACGTTCATCGACAGAGTTTGCAATGGCGAAATCGAGATGCCATGGGCGCGAAAGTGAACCGCATCCACTCGAGTACGTTCGGGACGAGGTTGCGATAAAATGCAAGCTTGAACAGACGCACCTCGATATCGAGGCGCGCGCAGCCGAAAGAAGCTCGATGGAACAGGAAACAACAGATACAGCCGAGAACGACACGAACATGGGGGACGGAGCAACGGGAACAGTTGCAGATACGACCCCCAAAGAGCAGCAACAGATCCCAGCGGCAACAGATGCGAAGGATCTGCCAATACCTGCGGAGCCGAGCGCATTCTTAACTCAACTCACGCAGAGGGTTATGCAACTGGCAACTACACAGTCCAAGTTGCAATCGACGCTGGAGAGCTTCACGCAGCAAGCACCACAGGGCACCGCGTGCAGCACACAAATGGAACAAGCGCAGGGCGGACAGCGTCAGGTGGCCTTCCAGGATACTCTGACATTTAGATATCCGGAAGAACAGAACAATTACCTGCATACACCACCGACATCTCGCCAACCGCTCATCCTCCTCCAAGGGACACCGCACAGTCGTCTACTAAGCGGAGCTTGGGAGGGGGGGTCTCTCGAATCAGGCAAATTCGAGAGAAATGCGCAGCGAACCAAGCGGGCTTGGGGCTAGCACTCCGCGGCAAATAGGGCCAAATAGGAACAATCAGCGAGACGTCGGTAACATCGCGCGGAAGTGGGGGCTGAAATATACCGGCGAGAAAGGACAGAGCATCGACGTGTGTTCGAAGCACGTCGAGGAGTGTCGAAGCCTCGCGAAGATGTCGGAGGAAGAGATGTTAAGCTCTCTCTCTGAACTCTTCGCGGGAGTCGCCGCCACGTGGTACCAGAGCAACAAGACGAGCTGGGCCACGTGGAACGAATTCTGCGCGTCGGCACGCAAATGGTACGGCACCAACCGCAGATCCCAGCAGCGGGTACTGCAGGAGGCAACAGCGCGCACACAGGGGAGAGAATAACCGGTACGCGACTACATCACCTGCCTGCTCTCGATCATGAAGAAGATCGAGCCACCCCTTCCGCTATCTCACCAGCTGGATACCTTGCACCGCAATTTGCGGCCAGACCTCCAGCGGATGGTGAGGAGAGTAGACTTCGAGGACATGGACACGCTATTGGAGTTGAGTGTCGAGGCCGAGCTTACTCTCGAGGCGGAAAAATCTTACAGAGAGCCGCCGCCCCCGGAACAGAGCCTCCTCCCCGAGGCTGCCTATAAACCTCGGAGAAATAAGGAGAAAAATACGCCACTGAAAGTCGCAGTACTTTCAGGACACATGAACCCGCCAGTGACGGAGGGAACAGGACAGAATTGGATCGCAACTCTGTCCAAAATGCTCGCGGAAAAGGTGAGGCTGGTGCTACAGCCAGTGCTACGTATGAAGCAGGCCTCACCGCCCCCTTGAAAACCTTCCCCCCCCAAGGGGAAAAAGAAGGGGGAAAGGGGAGAAAAGAGAGAGTCTGCGAGCGGGTCGCCCAAACGCGACTCGCAGCCTCGGCAAACAGAGAGGAAGAAGTCGCCTCATGCCAGCGCAGCGAAACCGAAGGGTAACAATGAGGGTATTCATTGTTACGGCTGCGGTCTGCCTGGTTATCGTACGTACAATTGCCCTACGTGCGCGGGAAACGGGAAATCGGGTGCGTAAACAGAGTCAGTACATCGCCCGCCCCCAAGAGGACTCCCTCCGGAATCGCCGTCGCGGCTTCCACCGTTCAGGAGGAGCCGCACGACGGATTAGCAACACCAGCTACAGCGATCAGCGTAGAGAACGTACCGATTACTAACCCCGACGAGGAAGCCAGGTGGTGGCTCCAGGTTAACGTCGGGGGGTTCCGAATACGCGCGTTGTATGATACGGGCGCGGCACGGACAGTTATGGGTTCAATTGGAATTCAATTAGCATCCGCGTGCCGAAGCCCGCTATTACCAAGCCACGGTAGGAAGACAAAAGTTCCCGGAGGTCACACTGTGGCGATTGCGGGGTACGTAATGCTTCCCTTCGAGGTAGCAGGTATGAAGAAGGAGATTCGTGTCGCAGTTTTGGCAGACGAAACCTTAGAATGCTACCTCGGTGCTGATTTCATCCGAACTTTTGGGATGATTCACAATGCAGTGAAAAATCAGCTGACCGTGAGCGCGTCAGGACAAACCGTAGAGTTAGAAGTAGCCAGCGTTTCACTTGGCGAAACTCTAGAGTTAGCTTCAATCGGTGTCGAGGAGATGACGGAGGTGCAGAAAAAGCAACTCCAAGAACTCCTCGATCAGTTGCTCGTCAAAACGGATGAACCTCTCGGCCACACTGCGTGGGCCGAGCACGAGATATCTGTTGCCTCGGCACGGCCGGTCAAACAGAAATATTATCCCGTCTCCAAGAAACTAGAGGAGATTATGCACTCTCAGGTACGTGAGATGCTGGAGGCGGGTATAATTGAACCTTCGACCAGTGCTTGGTCGAGCCCGGTAGTCATGGTGCGGAAAGCGCTCGAGAAATATCGCTTCTGCATTGACTTCCGGAAGGTGAACGCGGTGTCCAGAGCTGATGCATATCCGCTTCCGTATATGGATGCGATTTTGCGTAAGCTGCAGGGTGCGAAATACATTTCGACCCTGGACTTAAGTAGCGCGTATCACCAGATTCCACTGAAGGAAGAATCTCGCCCATTAACGGCGTTCACGGTGCCTGGACTGGGATTATTCCAGTTCACGCGCATGCCATATGGCCTTTCACAGGCAGGGGTGACATTTCAGAGGTTAATCGATAAAGTTATCGGTCCTGAAATGGAACCCTACGCTTTCTCCTACCTCGACGATATAATTATTGTCACCGAGACGTTTGAAGAACATGTAAAGTGGCTTGGCCACGTTCTCAGACGAATAAAGGAGGCTAATCTCACGATTAATCGAGAGAAAAGCGTGTTTGGCCAAACAGAAGTTCGCTATCTCGGCGTACTCGTTAATCGGGATGGTTTTCGTCCCGATCCCGAGAAAATCGCGCCTATAGTAAACTACCCTGAACCATGCAACCTAAAACAGCTTCGGCGTTTTCTAGGAATGGCCTCGTGGTACAGGAAGTTCCTGAAAGATTTCGCTACTATGGCCGAGCCCCTAACGCGACTCACCAAGAAGGATCGCCGATACGATTGGACGGATGAACAACAAGCCGCATTCGATCAGATCAAAGCTTTTGTTGCGTCTGCCCCAATTTTATCTCGCCCGCATTTTGAAGAACAATTTGTTCTTCAAACAGACGCGAGCTATACAGGTATCGGCGCGGTACTTTTCCAAATAATCGACGGCGAAGAAAGAGTACTGGAGTTCGCGAGCCGCACGCTCTCATCCGCGGATCGCAATTATAGCGTGACGGAGAGAGAGTGTCTCGCGGTGATTTGGGCCATTGGGAAATTCAGGCCGTACATAGAGGGCTATCATTTTCGAGTGATCACCGATCATAGTAGTCTCCGTTGGTTACACAGCCTGCATAGCCCAACTGGCCGGCTCGCGAGATAGGCGCTCGAACTGCAAGGGCATAGCTTCGAGGTAGAACACCGGAAGGGCGCACACAATCACGTCCCCGATGCTCTATCTCGCATGTTCGAGCGCGACGAGAAAGACGCGCCACTTGCCGCGGTCGATCTGGAGGATGAGACAGACGACCCGTGGTATATATCTCTTGGCGAGAGAAATTACAGCGAGATCCAGACGCATACCCGCGCTGGAAGTTGATCGGCGGACAGTTATTCTACTATCGACCCGACGAACTCGTAGAGGCTGCAGTCGGGGATGAAGAGGCGTGGAAAACCGTCTTGCCAAAAGAGAGTCGTTGGCAAGCGCTCGCGGAGAGTCACGACGATCCGACTTCAGGGCCCATGGGGCGAGACAAGACGTACGACCGCGTTACGCGATTTTACTACTGGCCGCACATATACAAGGCAGTACGTAAATACATACGCGAGTGTCTCGTCTGTCAACAGTGCAAAGTCGAGCAACGCGCTCCTGCCGGTTTGATGGGAAAACGCGACATATCGCGCCCATGGCAGGTGGTCGCGGCCGACATGATGGGTCCTCTACCCAAGAGTAAACGCGGCTTCGAATATATTCTCGTATTCGAAGATTTATTCTCAAGATGGGTAGGGGTTATTCCGTTGCGAAAGGCAAACGCAAAATCTATCTTGAAAGAATTGAAAGAGAGAGTGATTTTGCGCTTTGGCACACCCGAAGTATTTCTCAGTGATAATGGAACGGAGTTTAAAAAGCGCGCCATCACCGAGTACCTGCAAGCCTTGGGGATACATCACACGGTAACGCCGCCGTACCATCCCCAAGCCAATCCAGTGGAACGAGTGAACCGAACGCTCAAAACTCGGTTAATCGCCTTTGTAGAGGAAAAACATGCCTCTTGGGAAGAAAATTTACCCGAGCTCGTGTTTTCACTCAACAACGCTGCCCATGGTAGTACTGGGCTCTCGCCCGTAATGTTAAATTACGGGCGGCAACCTCTACCCCCAGGAACGGCCAAGAGAGCTCGTGATCGCGTAGCGGAAGAGCGAGCGAGCCAGGAGGGAGCCGAGGAATGGGCCGTGAGGATGAAAGGTCTCGATCAATTGAATAGGGCCGTCGCCGATCATATCGACGGCGAACAAGAGCGGCAAGCGCGTTATTATGATGCAAAACACCGCGAGCCCCTCTTCCAAGCAGGAGAATATGTTTGGAAGAGAACCCGGACTCTATCGTCCGCCGCACAAGGAATCTCGGCGAAATTGGCACCGAAATTCGCGGAGCCGTATGCGATAATAGCAAAAACCACGTTAACACGTATCGCATACGCGCGCTCGATGCAAACGATGAAGAACTAGTCCACGCCGAGCATATGAAGCCTTACGTTGGTGCAACGCCTTCAGATGAGGAGCAGGAGGAAGAACCTCAACCGCCGAGGGATAGCGCAGCGATTGAGGCGATGTGCGACCCGCCGGTAGCGAGCGGCGGCGAGAATAACTCGCAGGTAGATCGCGGAAACGACGGCACCGCAGCAAACTCCGATCGCGCACCGCTTGTGAACCCAGCGTGTGAGGCGGAAAACTTACGTGCCCCTACTCCACCCCCCAGGCGCAAACCGGGTCGTCCAAGAAAGGTGGTGCGGGTTGTAGTAAGGCCGGCTGCTATACGCGTGATTGCGGCGAGTCCATCAAAGAACCTCGCTGCGAAATCACGCGGACGACCTAAAGGTTCGCGCAATGTGGCAACCTTTATCGATCCAACGGTGATACTACCCTCGCGGACGCGTACGCAGTCTCGCGCGGCGAAATAAAATACATTTTGATGTTGGGCTCCTGAAGATACCGTCTAACCTCCTTTCCCTTTCCTTCTTTTTCAGTATGGATTAAAAGGACACAGCGGATCAAGCGGCGGTGGTGCCCGCTTCCCCCGTCAGTGAAGCTGCGGAATTACTCCGGGCGCTAGTGACGGCGCTCCACAGCCTCACCGATCCACCGCTCGCCGCGCCGGCTATCGAGCAGGCGATTAGAGAGCCGGTGTCATCGCCATCTCTTCTGCTCGCGCCGGCGACGACGTCGGGCCTGCGGCGGCCGCACGCTCAGCGTCCGCCAAGCTCAACAGGCTCCACGACAAAGGAGGACGAAGAAGAGGGAGCCATCGGAGGAACGGCCTTGACCACCGACGACGAGACGTCGGTGGAGAGAGACGAGTCCATGTCCTCCGCCGCTCACAGCTCGGTCTCGTCCCTGGCCAGCGAGCCGTCGCCCCCCCCAGGGGCGAGGCATCTCTAGCCGGAGACAGCCTCTCGAGGTGCGTTGGGACGCCCTCGAGAAAGCACTGCGGGAGGCCCGCGAGGCATCGCGCCTGGCCACGGAGGCGGAGGCCGCCGCCTTCCGCGAGTGGGACGAGTTCCACTCCAGTTCGCGGTGGGCCGGAGAGTTCTCGGCCCCCTGGACCAAGGCCGTGATACAACGGCGCGAGGAGGTCCAGGCAGAAGAGGCGGCGCGCAAGGGTGTGCGCGAGCGCCGCGCCGCGCTAGTCGCGGCAGAGTAAGCGCGCCGCGAAATCGAGGCAGCGCAGCGCGAGACGAAACAGGCCCAGGCACGCCTGGAGGCAGCACAGGCGCGGGCACGGCGCGCCAAGGAACGCGCGTTCCTCGCCCCGAGCCGCCCCGTCGTCACGCCACCGCCTGCTCGTCCCGTGATTCAGGCGCCGCGCTAACCACGACTAGCTCCCCGTCCAAGTAGCGCCGGATGTACGACGCTGCTACTTCTGCGGAGAGCGTGGGGTCAAGGTGCATCGGAAGTGCCCAAATTTCCTCAGCCATGACCCCAAGGACCCGTGGTATAAGAGGCGGTGAGGGAAGCCCCGCCACTTCACGCCCATCCAAGAGGGATTGTAAATCTTGGGACACCGGGGTTCAGCAGCTACCGGCTCCAGAGGGACCCAACCCAATTTAGCCCAGTAATAAAGGCCTAGACGGGCCGTATTTATGATACTATTCTCATCTTCTTTTTCTTTCTCCTACCTCCGCTCCTAACCTAGCATGCCCTTATCACCCCCGCGTGCGAACTTCGCATGCCTCGTGTACAGAGCGCCGACTAGAGGGTAGTACGTCACGTCTGGGAGGAGGGTTGTAACGAAGTTCGAAAACCGCGGGCGAACTACCGCGCGCGCGTTCCTTTTCGGAGCGAAGCGACGATGCGCAAGCGCGAGAAGGGCGGATCGGCAACGGCGCGCGAGAGAACGGCAGTCCGATTTTCACCGGTGAAGTGCGCGCACGAGTTTTTTTCCGCCACCTCGATAAGCTCCCCGAGACAGCGTCGGCACCGCAGCACGTGAGAGAGAGAAAGGGAGAGCAAGAGGATCACACCGCTCCATCGAGAACGAGCTCCCCGGGGACGAGCCCCGACTTCTCAACCCGCGAGGGGACCAGAGAGAGAGAAAGAGAGAGAGAGGATCCGGAGGCGCAGCTCAGCGTGTTACGCCTCGCCCGAGAACGAGGTGAGTGCCCGCAGGCCCCCGCGTGCGCGCGAAACTCTATCTCGACGCGCGGGGTAGAGAGGGACGGAGACGAGTGGTGCACCTCGTCTCCGGGTGTGTGTGTGTGCGGGTGTGATCGCGACACCCGCGACGCGGATGACTCGCGAGGCATTGCGGCCTCACGAGAAATCGATATAGCGGCGCGCCCATCTATTTTAACTTTATATTAGCGTCATTTCCTCGACTTGAATAAATCCGTCTTTTGTGTCACATATTTCGGAGTTCGCGAGTTGTTATTTCGCTTCCTCCCTTTCCGCCCGTCATTCCTATGAGTACCTCAGATACCGCCGCCGCCGCGGGATCGCCGACTTCCTCGGCGATCATCTGAGCTCCGGGTACTTGCGCGTTTCCCCCTTATATAAAAGCGCGTAGACACACACACAATATTAAATTTTCGGGTAACTTCTGAGTTACCCGGTTGTACACGGCGAGCGAACGGCATTGCACCGAGCGTGCGCGGAACCGGCAATTCTGCCAGGGCGCCGCTCGAGCCGCAACGTAGGTGATCGTCGTCCTCGACGAGCAGCGCCGAGGAAGACTTCATCGTTGCGGAGCAGTGTGAGCGAGAGAGAGAGAGAGCGTACAGGTAAGCTTTTGGCATAGCCGAAAACTCTCGCTCCGGAAAACATTCGCCCTGTTACAATATATATATCTTCCTATATTATGTAGAGGAATGTTACCACGTAGCCCCCCTCACCTCCTCCTCAAAATAACGTAAAATTCCATCATTTTTTACGTTATTTCGTGACATTATTATGCTATTAGACTCCCCCCTCACCCCCTCCTCATCCCCTCCTCACCCCTCCTCAGCCCTCCCCCCCTCAATGTCTCTTAAACAACAGCTTTAGAAGCAATTCTTTTGGAATTGTTTTTTAGAAAGATATAAATGTGTAGTTAAAAACAATTCTATTGTTCATAAAAATTTTTATCAGTATAATATATAACTTATATACTATTAACAGTTTTCCACGTCACCCGAGAGGTACTGTGACTAGACGCGTTGGATTTTGTTTAAAGTGGTATCCTTCGCCGTATTGAATACTGTGCTTCAGTACAAAGTATAAAATATATTTTTGATTACATTCATAAAGGTAGAGATAAGGCTTACTGTAAAATAAAAAAAAATGATGCAGAACATGAAAAGAATGAAGAAGTTTATGATGAAATTACTCAATACATTGACGGTAGATATTTAAGTCCAATGGAAGCTGCATGGCGATTACAACAATTTCTGTTGTTTGGTAGAAGTCATACAGTTATAAGATTATCTATTCATACAGAAAATCAACAGAAGATTATTTTTGATGAAATCAATGTATTAAGTGCATTAAATAAATGGGAAACTACATTAACAGCATGGTTTACATTAAATAAAAATGATGATTTTGCAAAAAACAATAAAATATGTAAACATACCAAAATATTATATTTTTTCTAATGAAAAAAAAGTAGTTAAAACGTTCAAAACAGCGAATAAATAAGGCTATTGGTAGATTAAATGTAGTATCACCGAAAGACACTGAACGTTTTTTCCTTAAACTAATACTTAATCGACTAAAGGAGCAACATCATTTAATGATCTAAGAACTTACGAAAATAAAACATGTAATACTTATAGAGAAACTGCTATTATCATGGGTTTAGTCGAACACCAAACACAAATTTATAATATTTTTGAAGAAGCATGTCAAATAATGCTTCCCTTCCAGTTACGAAAATTTTTTGCTACTTTTCTTTTATGCGAAAACATTCAAGGTAATATTATTTGGGAAAAATATAAACAATTTTTTACAGAAGATTTTAGTGTAGATAAAGAAAATAAAGCACTTGGACATATCAATGAAATATTTAATACTGAAGAAATGTCATGTAACGATTTTGGTTTACCTGATCCAAATATAAACGAAATATGTGAAATAGATGAATTTAATTTAGAAATTATAAACTACAGTAAAGAAAAATTTAATAATATGTTCAATCAATTGAATGAAGACCAAAAATATATTTTTGTAACAATAATAAATAATTAATAAAATGTTTTTCTTAGATGGTCCAGGTGGTTCAGGAAAAACTTTTTTATATAAAACATTGATTCATTATTTCATTACAATAAAAAAAAATCGCTGCCAATTCATTGGCACGTAGCTTCCTCAAACTTAATTTACTGATTCCTTTAATTAATTTTTAATTCCAATATTTAAAATTTAATACTCCAGAAAGACAGAAATAACAAAACTCCAACATAATTTATTCAAATTTTTATAGATTTTACATTTCCACAAAATTTCACATACATAAAATATATATCACAATTGCCTATAAATTTGCAACTGATATTTAGAGTTAAATGTCTAAAAAAATTTTAACCCCCAATATCTCTGAAATTTATGAACCAATCACTTTGCCAAAAGAACTCATCCGAGAACTATCAATAATATACCTCTACAATGAATTTTGAAGCGAATAAGACAATTTTACTTTTGTAATAGTTAAACATATAAAACTCATTTTTTTTCATTTTTCAATTTTTACGTTTTTGTTAATAACAAATGAACCGTGATAGCTAGAGAATTAATTTTTTTTAGAAAATATAGGTAATTTAATTCTCTTTCTCGAGAAATTACGTTTTAAAAAAAATTGAAAAAAATTTTAACCTCAAATATCTTCGAAATTTATGGATCAATCCTTTTGCCCAAAGAACTCACTCGATTGGTATACAAAATCTACCCCTACAAAGAATTTCAAAGTGATTGAGGCAATTTTACTATAGTTATTGAACGACAAAAAAACTCACTTTTTTTTATAAATTATTTTTTCTCTCAAAAAATAATGAATAAAAAAACCTAAAAATTTAGTAAGTTATAGTACTTAATATCCTTTATAATAAAAAAAATATTCATGTTAATATCTTTTTTTAATTTCGAAATATAACCTATTTACAAAAAATTACGTTTCCAGCAATAACTTATGACGAAATATAGCTACCGACTTTTTTTTTTTTTTAAATTGTAGATAATTTTATCCTACATACAGAGAATTCATGATATATAAACAATATTTGTTCTAAATATTAAAAAAATCGAAAAAAATAATTTTGAAAATTAAAAAATGGCTATAAAAAAAAAATTAAATTTTACAAAAATAGAATATTGACCCCAATTGTGGAAGCAAAATCTAAAAAAAATGATCACTCTCCCGTTAAAATCGGTCGAGTAGATCATGAGATATCAGCGTATACGGACACACACACACACACACACACACACACACACACACACACACACACACACACACACACACACGCACACACACGCACACACAACACACGCACACACACGCACACACACACACACACACACACACACACACACACACACACACACACACACACACACACACACACACACACACACACACACACACACACACACACACACGCATACACACACACACACACACACACACACACACACACGCACGCACGCACGCACACACATACGGACATTTTCTAAAAATAGTGTATTTCGATTCCAAATTTGCTAAATAACATTTCTAACACATTATATCATAAACTTTTTTTTGTTACTATCACAAAGCTTCCTCTATGAGGAAGCAAAAAAATTTTTATCAATGGCTTGGACAGGTATAGCATCTATTTTGTTAACTAAAGGTATGACAAGCCATCGAACATTCCGATTACCACTAGATTTATCTAATATTGAAACTCCTTTTCTAAAATTAGATTCAGATAAAAAAAAAAATTAAGAGAAGCTGAAGTTATTATCTTGGATGAAGCTTCAATGATACCTAAAAAAACTTTGGAAATCGTAGATATATATAACTTTAAAGATAGATATAACTTTAAAAGATGTATGTTATAATAATAATCCCTTTGGGGGAAAATTAATTATTTTAGGTGGAGATTTTAGACAAATTCTTCCAGTAGTAAAAAACGGATTTAGAAATAGAATTATAGAAGAATCCATTAAGGTGGCTCATGCGATTTCTTATAAAAAAGCAGATACATCTTAAACTTAACAAATATGTTCTTTAGACATTAAACTTTCGATCTGTACTATGAAAATTGTAGGTCAACGACCAAATTATCGAAAAAACTGAGTTTATAAATAGGTACGTTTAACACATAACCTTATGGGAATGAACAGTTTATTGCTTTGTAGTAACTTGTAAAAAAGCAGTTTTTAATGTACAATATATGAAATTAAAGATTTTTTTGTGAAGAATCTAATGATATCATCAGAATTATAGGTTAACGACCAAACAAAAAAGATATTAACAATAAACGTTACAAATGTGCTACTGCGCATGCGCACTGCGACCAGTCATATAAATGTAGCGACAAATTAGCAAAGTTTTTACTTATTTATAAAATCTTTTTTTTGTTTGAACATTTAGAAGTTATTTACAATAAATTTACGTAAAATACGTTAACTTAATTTGGCAATAATAAAGAAGCCCCTTGCGGGGCCCCGACTTGATACGGTACCAAACGCATGAGCCACCTTAAACATTCATATGTTTGGCCTTTATTTAATATTTTTAAATTGAAAATAAATATACGTACTAAAAATAAAGAATTTGCATCATTTTTATTAAATACAGGAAAAGGAAAAATTGATCAATTTATTATTCCTAATGAATGGAAATCGAATGATGTTTGTCATATAATTTATAAAAATATTAACAATAATTATGGTTTTTCAAAAAATGTTATATTAACTTCACATAATGAAGAAGTAAATATATTAAATATTAAAATATTAAACTTAATTAATCATGAAACTATAAAATATTATAGTATAGATTATGCAACACATAAAGGAGTCGATCAAACAGATGAAAATATTCATCCAAATTATCCAATAGAAATGTTAAATAACATACGTGAAGGTTTACCTCAACATGAATTGAAATTAAAAATAAATTCAATAGTAATGTTAATTCGAAATATTCGAATAAGTGATGGATTATGTAATGGAACCCGACTCAAAATAATAGGATTATATAAATATAATATAAAATCTGAAATCATTACAGGAGAAAATAAAGGAAAACAATGTTTTATTCCCCGTATAACACTTAATACTTGTGAATCGTCTACATTGCCGTTTATCTTATATAGGAAACAATTTCCTATTATATTAGCTTTTGCTATAACTATTAATAAATCTCAAGGTCAAAGTTTCGATAACATGGGATTATTTTTAAAAAAATCTTTATTCTCTCATGGTCAATTATACGTTGCTCTTTCAAGATGTAAATATCCAAATAATATACACATACAAAATGAATCAGAAAATAAAAATCAAATAACAAATATTTTTTGGAAAGAAATATTAGATTAATTACTTTTCTTTATCTTATTTTCTTTTATTATATTATGATATTAAACATTTTTAACTGTAACATATTTAATACAATTTCCAATAGATGGCCAATCAAGGAGATTCAAGACCTAGTCCATTAAGATGGAATCCAACACAGAAAATATATGTCGAAGTAGAAAGTATGCAGCATGCAAGATATTTGGATGAAATAAATAAACAACTACAAAATCATATTAATGCGGAAGATGAATATGAACATGATTTAATTAATCAAATAAATGAATATAATAATGATATCGCACAAGGACAAATTCCATTGATTTGGAATACAGAACAAAATAAATATAATGAAGTAGATAATCTAAAAGATGCCGTTAAACTTGACAGGTTAATCGAAATGGTGGAAAAATATGAAAAAGAAGAAAATAAGTATAATGAGTATAATAATAACTTACTTAAAGAGTATGATATGAATTATATAAAAACTTTAATTGAAACATATAAATAATAATTAAATTCAATTGATAAAAATTAATGAATATTTTACAAAAAAGTTTAAGAGTTAAAATAATTATTAGAAGTCAAAAAAATTAATGTTTTTAACAATAATTTATCCTTCTTTAACAATAACAAATTATGTCCTAACAATTAACTGCATATAAAAAAATGAACAATAAAAATTGTAACGCGTGCGCGATTTAGGTAATTCGAGATTCGAATTACCCGCGCCGAGCAGGCATGCTTACTGGGGGCGCGAGCGCGCGAACATTCTGACCGGATTAGAACGGTCTCGCGACGCGTAATATGCCCGTCGCGTACCCGCGAAGCTGCTACGGCTTTATGCGAGTCACGGCAGCCATCTTCGTGTCTGCCATCGCGCCGTGAGCATCTCCCCCGTGTCTCTGGAAAGTTACCGCGTAAGCGTCGTATAGTTTGGTAGCTGTAGCTTTACCACGAGTGAAGTGGAGGCACGGACTAGCGTGCGAGTAAGGGAGAGAGAGAGAGAGAGAGCGATACTGCGCCGCTACAAGCAGCACGAGAGACAGCGAGCGAGGAGCCGGCAGCCAGCCCACCTGCCGACCCAATACAGCGAGTAAGAGAGAGAGAGAGAGAGAGAGAGAGAGAGAGAGAGAGAGAGGGAGAGAGCGCAACTGCTGTGCGAGCAACAGAGAGCGAGAGAGAGCCGAGTGCACCTGCTGCTCCTTCTTAACGTAAGTTTTCTACTCTCCTCTCGCGGGTTTATTGTAAAGGCTCGCACGGAAATCGCCCCGTGCAAGCTTTCTGTGCCGTGTACGTGCGGGTGTGTGTCAGCCCGCCGTACTTTAACACCGCGCGCGATATTAGCAGCCGTATTGTTCGCGCGTTTGAATCTTAACTGTCGCGCGCGAACTAACTTATTGTTTTAAACAGCGCTTGCTATGTGCTTGTAAATACCATTGGTTTTAATATACTGTGATATCTAGTTACTCGTCGCGTTATTCATTACAACCTGTCCTTCTCCCGGATACCGCCGCCTCCGCGGGAAAACGACTCCACCGGTCGTTTTCATATCTGAGCGTAGCGGCCGCGCGCTTTACTCTTCGAGCGCGCGCTTTTCACTCAGCGATCCAATTAGTTGGAAAGCGAAGTTCGTGTGCGATCTTCGCGTTGTTTTCGGGATTCCAGGATCCCTGGGCAAGTCATTTTAGTCTGACACCCGCGCCACCGTGTTCTAAGGCATCGCTGGCCTGTGGCTTGTTGGAATTTTCCCCCACTAGCCATCCCGTTACAAAATATACAATTAGTTCCTAAAATACATATAAACCCTTAAAGGATTATATTAAAGAAAAATTTTATTAATAACATTTTTCGTAATGTTCAAATGATAACAATCAAAGTTTTTTTAAATATGTAATATTTAAAATTTTACGAAAATAGTAATGAAATTTTGAAAATGTTATAAGTTCATTAACATCTTTCACATATTCCATATAATGTTAACATATAGTGCTAAAATACATATAAAAGGAACAATAAATATATATGTTTCCTAATTATGAAAAGCATACAAAAAAGTAATAGATTAAAGAAAATGTTAAAGAAAAATTTTCCCAAATAAAAAATTATCAAAATTTTCGTAAATTTTAACTATTATTTAGTAAATAATACATGACAAATAATTATTAGAAGTCAAAAAATTTAATTTCTTAAAATTCTGTCCTAACAATTAACTACATATAAAAAAGCAACAATAAAAATATACAAAGTTCATAAAATACTTATGAACCCTTAAAGGATTATATTAAAGAAAAATATTATTAATAGCATTTTTCGTAATGTTCAAATGATAACAATTAAACTTTTTTTATAATATTTAAAATTTTACGAAAATAGTAATGAAATTTTGAAAATATTATAAGTTCATTAACATTTCTTATATTCTACACATATTCTACATAATGTTAACATATAATGCTAAAATATATATAAAAGGAAAAATAAATATATGTGTTTCCTAATTATGAAAAGCATACAAAAAAGTAAAACATTAAAGAATATGTTAAAGAAAAATTTTCCTAAATAAAAAATTATCAAAATTTTCGTAAATTTTAACTATTTTTTAGTAAATAATACATGAAAAATATGTAGTAAAATAAGTCATATATAAAAAGTATACCAATTTAAAATTAAATATCGAAAGTCGTTACGTAGGGCTATTGGCAACGGATACCACTTTAAAAAAAATCCAACGCGCCTATTCACAGTACCTCTAAGGTGGCGTGGAAAACTGTTAAATATATATAACTTATATATTATACATTTCATATCTTTATAAACATTTTTCAAATGAGATCTTTCTAATTATACATTTATATCTTTCTATATAAAATTATTCCTAAGTATACAATTTAGTACATATTTTTTATTATAATTACAACATATCGGAGTTTGGCGAGCGGAGCGAGCAGGGGGGCGAAGCCCCACTAGTATATATATATATATATATATATATATATATATATATATATATATATATATATATACATCAAATGCAGCTTTTGAGGATCTATATCAGCACGGATTCGATATTTTGAGGATTTTTCGGACTTTTGAGGACATCCTCAAAATTCCTTCGGTATGAAATAGTACTTTTGAGGACTTATATTAATACCTTCAACGCAGAGAGGGAGTTATTTCTTTAGTCAAGCATATACTAACTCTAGAGAAAAAAACTATGGATCCTCAAAAGTACCGGTTTCCGCAATGTATATACGCACGCACACACACGCACACATGGACGCATACACGCACACACACACACACACATACACACAGACACACACATACACACACACACACATATATATATATATATAGTTATCTGAACACAAGTATACATATATACCTATAAATATCTGAAAGGTTACTTATGCGGACGCATTCTTAATAGGAACGGTACTTATGCGGACATCACCCGACTTATGCAGACATTTTTGAGTGTCAGCATAAAAGAGGGATTATTTCTTTAGTAAAACATGACTTATGCAGACATCAGGGTTTGTCTAGAATACTTCTTCGGTAATTTTTTCGGAATTTTGTTCCGGAATTCCATACTCAAAGCGGGCGCCGCAGGCGTCGTGGTGTTAGTCAATACCCTGAGGGATGTTTCAATTGTAGACAATGGCGCGCGCGCAGCTCGCGCCCTTATCTCCATCTTGAACTCTGGAGAAACAAACTCTATGTCAACATAAGTACCTATACATACATTTATATATATATCTATACACAAAAATTATAACTTTTTATATCTACTTATTCTAATTGCATTAATTCTACTAACAATTAACAATTAAAATTAAGTACCCTACTAACCCCTAGCCCGGATTCCCCCCATGCAATAAGTAGCTGGCTCGATTTATTGTAGCATGAATCGGCAAAACTTCTGAAGATTGGGGTGTACGGTCCGTCCAGCATCAAGATACTAATGTTCATATCACAGAATATTATCGAGGGAAGGAATATGTTGGGGAAGCGCCTGACGATTGCAAAAGGGGAATATAGTCCTTCATGTTAGCCCTTCGCGCAACCTAGGAAAACTCATTCTGGTCCCCGAATTCGCGGCGACTAATTATCGATAGGTAAAGGAATGATAGATGTCCTTGGGCGACGTCCAAACAATTTATATGTCTGCCCTTACGTGAAGGTAATCTTAACCTCTCACGTAACACAATTGCTGAATTGAAGTCACTTTTCTGAAATTCTTTTTACACTTTCTAATGATAAAGGCTTTGTTTTTCCACTCTGCCAAAATGCGACCGCTCGTTTCTTGTAATCGATACAAACAAGCAAGAACGTCTGCATAATCCTGAGATGTGTCACTTTCATCAATAGCTTGTGCAAAGATATCACTATCATAATCGTTAAAATGTAGTTGTATTACTTGATCAATTCCAATAGGATTATCGATACTATGTCGTATTATATCTTTTATATAATCATGTATAAGTTGTTCATCTTCGTTTACTTTTGGATGGTCAATTTCGATTTTATTTGGATTAAAAGTTAAAGATAATAATGTAACAACAGTTATTGGATTAATAATCATGGTAAAAAATCAAGAAAAAGAAATCAAATTCTTGAATATAATTCCAACAGTATTACGTTGGTTACAACTTTCTTCTATGTACAAGCAGCATATATTGTAGTGGTTTTCAAATTATTGGTAATCTACTACATTTTTTGGTAATCTACTATATTTCCAGATTATTTATGAAAAGTTGAGAAATTTATAAAAACGGAGAAATATGTATAATTCCGCAATTCGGAAAGTAAAAATATTTTAAAGTTGATTTTAAGAATTATTTTTAGATAGCAAGAATAAAAACACTGCTGCCAATTCATTGGCAAGATGCTTCCTCAAACTAATTTATCGATTCCATTTTTAAAATTTAAAAAACAAAAGTAAATTTTTCACAACAAAACTTTATTAATAAATAAAACTGTTTTCTTCGTGGTTCTTTGTTGTTTGTTAAACAATTTGACTGAATATAAAAAATATATTTTTTGTTTTTTCGTTTATGTATCCTATACAAACAATTGATTATTGTTATAACAAATTTTAAAGATATACATTAGTTTGAGAAAGAAAAGGATGTATTGGCAATAATCTAATAAATATTTGTTTTGAAACAGGTATTTAACTACTATCCTGCTCGACTTAGTGGTTTAAAGTTAATCCATCATTGTAACAATCATGCAAATATAATAACTAAGTTATACTTCTTAACAAAAGACAATGAATCGTTTTGAAATTTAACAGAGAGGTAATTTTTTTCATATTTAAGAATCGATATTTTTATGAAATATTTTTATGAAATTTTTACAAAACTCATATTTTGAAAGCCAATTATTATCGTTGCCCTAGTACACGTTGCCGCGGGACTCAATCTGAAATTACTTTCTCGCGAATATGCCCTAGTACACAATAATTATTTTATTTATATATGATATACAAATTAAATAGAACTATGGCATATTTTGCTCTAAAACTTTATATTTGTGTTTTGGGGCTAATTTGGAATGAGTAAAAAAATTTTGACCAACATAACCTCTTGAAATTTTAACGCAATGTTGTACTCGATAAGTGTAATAAGTGGTAAAAATTTTGAATCAATCAATCGAATATTCTTTTTGAAAATGCAAATATAAGAAATTTATAAAAAATTTTAACCTCAAATATCTTTGGTCATAACAGTCAGATTTTTTTGGGCAAAGAACTGACTCCTTAGATATAAGAAAGCTAATTCTCTGCCAACTTACAAAACGATTCATTGACTTTTACTCCTGTTATCGTAAAGGAAAGAAAATGCACATTTTTTCAAAAATAATTTTTTTCTCGGAAACAAATTAACATAACCTCTTCAAATTTTAACACAATTGGGCAATTTGGTGGTGGGGGGCAGTTAGATTGTCCTTTGCTAATAAAGTTTTTTTCCAGGTTTTAATTAAGTTTTTATTTCAGATTCTGCGGGGGTGATTATAAACAAGGGCAATCTGACTGCCATAAATATTAATTATTTTTAATTTAATTTATAAGACTGTAATAGTCCTTTCCATATATACCACTTTCCCCATTAAACTCCGTTAATTCTATCATTACATCGTCTTTCTTAACCCCAAACTTGTCAGATAATTGAATAATTAGTTCTGTACCATCTGAAAATGCATTTGAATCTAGATTTTGACTCCTAAAGGTAGGATCCAATATATTAGCTGCATAGTGAATTGGCTTTATAGCCATTTTCTTGCGTTCTTCAGGGCACTCCAGTACATTTTCAAATTCAGTATGTGACAATAGTGGTAGACTTGATTTAGATAACTTTTCAAAGTGGGACTGCAATTCAACAAACATTTCTGCTACTTAACTAATTCTCGAGTCATTGCTCTGGATTCGTGTAAGCCACACGTTTAGAGGTTGAATAAGACCAATAAGTTTTTTATTTCAACCCAAAAATCACCAGATAAAGTAAGAGTTTTTGATTCTGGATTAAGTTTTTCATTTTATCATTAATTGCAAGAAGATTCAAATTATGTTCGTTCGTAGACACAATTTCTAAACAATTTCCCATCTTGTCTTGCCAGAAATTTTGAGACAGATGGCAACTCTTTCTTCAGGAGGAAGTGAGTTTTGAATAGTAGCTAAAGTGGATGCTAAGGTGTGCGAATACTTAATCTCTTTCAAGATTTTAGTATCGTTACTCAAAGTTTTTTTAGCAGACTCTTGATCTAAAATATTTTTGACGAATAAGTGTAAAATGTGGGCCGCACAACCATAACAGAAAATCAAATCTTTCTTATATCTATCTTCGACAATGCACCATGCTTTTTTGCAAGCTGACGCGTTATCTGTGCACACGCCTAGTACATTTTGTAATCCAACTTCATCAATTGCATTGCTAAGTTTCTGAGCTATATAAACTCCATCTTGCGAGGCCTTTGATGCATCGATGCTCTAATACAAAACAGGATTTGGGGCGGTTAAAATTACATTAACTATTCCCTTATTCCTAATGTTAGAAAAACCATCGCTTTGTATCGCAATAATATCAGCATTTTCTATTTTTTCTTCCACTTTGTCTTTTATGTTTTCATATGTTTTATCCAAGAGTTTGTTTGGCATATCATGACGTATAGGAACTTTAAAAGTTGGCCTCAGAAAGTTAAAAACTTCGAGCCATTTACTATTTTCAACAATTGTCAATGGAGTACCTACAAACAAAATATTCATAAATATTGATTCATAAAAAAATCTTAATTTTTAGTCTTCATACAGCAATATATTTATATATTTATTTATTTTTTTTTTATTTCATATTTTATAAAATGTAATTTTCATATAGATCAGAATGAGAACTGTATTAAAAATTTTTACTTCATAAAATCTATATTAATATGGATAAATAATGAATGTTCAAAAATATTAAGTACGTAAGAATGAAAATATGTTAGTATATTTGGAGTGTAGGTTACTAAGTGTAAAGAAGAATAAAAAAGTAAAAAGAATACTAAATACCGGAAGAGTAAATGGCCTTGGCGAACAATTCTTCAGCATAACCTTGATCATTTTTTGACATTTTGTCAAGAAATCGGTTTATTTTCAAAAGAAACATTTCCGTGAGCCTCAATATCATTCTGATCTTCCCTATCGCTTCCAGATTCATGTCGTTTTCTTTTTGGCTCTTGTTTTGTAATGGTACTTGTACAATTATCTTTGGGTTTCATAATTTCCTCAATATTTTTCTTCACGAAGTCTGGACAATTTAAACAACTCAATAGGTGCAAGCTCATCCTCGTCGTGTGCATACTTCACTGGAGGGTACTTGCATTGCAGTAGTTTCAGTTTTTTATTAGGCTCCGTGGACAAAAGAACGAAGTGCTTTTCTAAAATTTGTTTGAACTTCATGTCGATTTTACATAAAAAGTCTAAAATTAAAGAAGAATGTAGAAGTTAAAACTTTAAAAGTCGAAAGATAATAACTAACCTCAAATAATGAATTTGTTACCTGTAAGCCACGACAGTTTCTTTTTCTTCCGATAAGAGGTATTCTAGTTCCAATTCTAGCTCTAGATTCTCAAAACAAATGAACTTTATTCTATATATTCTTCACAAAACTTCTTTTTTTATTCTTGATGCCCTTGATCACAAAAATTCTTCCAACCTCTTCATGCCGTGGCAGTTGTGATTTTCGGAAGTGCCATCTAATAGTATAGGTAATATAGGTTAGTGTCTATAGGCGCGCGTAGCGCGCTGCACGCAGCGCGCTCTACTTTAGAATCTAGTCTTTTAAAATCGCGATAACCGTTATCAGGAACTTGACAAAGTATGGTCAGTGGCGTCATATTTTCGACGGTCTTGCGACGGTCGCATGACCGTCTTATGACGCGCGTCACAGTCACGTTGCATCTCTGTTCTCAAGCCTGCTGGAAACGACAACGGTGGTGCGACACCTTCATCCGCGCCATTTGCTTATAATAATATAATTATCCCGCAGAGCACATTAGATCTTTTTTCCAACATTTTAATATGCTCCAAAAGCAGTTTGATGAGATTAAGACCCATATGAACCAAAATCACGTGGCCACCGGTGATCCTCATCTCTAGTACCAGTAGTTGAGGAGATGAATAAGGATCTGGTGATACGTATTTCAGCTCTGCAGGACCTAGTGTCGAAGCAGTCTTCCCAGCTGGAGGAACTGCGTATCGATAGTCAGCTACTCTTGGATGAAAACCAGCTCATGAAAGAGCAGATAAATAATCTTAGTATTAATTGAAGTGCTCTCCGGGCTCGTACATACGCCGCGAATGATTTCACTTCAGCCGGTGCCTCAGCCAATGACGAGCTCTCAGGCGTAAATGTGATAGAGTACGGTGGTGAAGGGAGCGAGATGGTGATCTCCTACGGCATTGATTGTGGAAAAATCAACATGCCGCCGGAGGACTTTAGTTTCGCTGTACTCAATACTGTACTCCCATCGCTCTCAAAATCAGATATTAAAACTATTAAGCGACTGTCACCTAATAGTAGTATACCGGGATCTCTCACACAGCACAAAAATTTACCTACACTATCCGAAAATGCTGACAAATGTGAAATCATTGACGGTCCAAGAAGTGCATTCTCTTTGCTACTTAGACTGTCCAGTGAAGAGTTACTCACGAAAATTTTTAAAGAAAAAAGAAAGTTCACAAGTTTCTCGCTAGTGGACTTAAATTCCTCACTTCTTGATAACATTTCAACCACTAAACTAAGCCAAACAAGAATTTTTCTAAACTTTTACTTAAAAAAAGAAAAATATAATGAATTTAAAAAATTAAAAACTATTCAAAAATAATTGGTCTTAAATATGTTTGGCATAGAAGTGGAAAAATCCTCACCAAGAAGGGAGATTGGGAGAAAGCATACGTTTTTTCTGCAAAAAAAGAGTTGGATAACATATTGTCACAATCGCAAAAAATAAATAAAAATAAAATTCACACAAATGATAATGTTGAAACTGAATTACAAAATGACAATAACAAAAATAATAATAGCAAAAAGATTACTATTTCTAGCAACACTAATGAAGAACATGATGATAAAAATCCTAAACAAAATAAAATTGAGAACAAAACAAAAGCAAAAAATAAAAAAACTAAAAATCAGAAAATTACAAATATACCAATACTACCAACTCAAAACGTAACCTCTCCCACATGACTAGATAAACTCTCCACTGGAAGTCGTAAGAGAGATCAGGAAGTGCTGAGAGCATTCTTTATTAATGCGACTTCTTTTAAGAAGCACATTGATCAAGTTCGCATATTTCTACATGATAACCCGATCTACGACTTATTTGGTGTGGTAGAAACTAGGCTGGACCACTGTATCTCGGATGGCGTCATTCAGGTCCAAAGAGTATTTAGGCAGGATAGAAACCTGGACGGGGAGGTGTTGTCCTTTATGTACAGAAAACCTATATATGTGAGTTTTTAACATAGTTTAATATGCAAGTGAGCGGTAAACCAGGGATACCTGAATATATCTTCTGTTCCGTCAAAAAGGGTAACATCGAGCTGTTGCTGATGTCTGTCATTTACAGACCTCCAGGTATATCATTTACCAAAGCTCCGACCTTATTGACAAATTAAGAGAGTACTATCCTTGTTTCTCACACTTATCCTCAGAGATCTGAATGCCGATCTCCTGAAAGATGGCCATGAAGCACAATTTGTCCGCAACTTGTCAGCTGAGATATCATTACAGGTCGTACAGCATGGTGCCACGAATTACCACACACGCAACTCTCATACATGGATTGACCTTATTCTTGTCGATGAAAATTATACAGTACTGGACGCACGTAACATCCCGGCGAATTTTCACAACACTCACAAGATAATTGACGTATCTTTCACATGGGTAAAACAGCCACTAGACAACATACGACCCTTTGAGTATAGAAGGTATAAAGATATTAATCCATCTGACTTGACTGAGTTTTTGTGTGCTTGTGATTGGTCGTCATTTCTGACAGTACAAATATTGATACCGATGCAGCACTAAACTGCCTATGTGACAACTTAACGAGAGCGGTAGAACAACTTGCTTCATTAAAAACTTTAAAACCTAAAAAAAAACTGCCGTGAGCTGGAGCAGAGCTAAACCGACTACAGCAAAAATATGACGCTGCTTACAGGCGTTACAAGAGGACAAGAGACAAATTTTTCTTGGAACAATCTTTATCACTTTGACAAACTGCTGATGACCTTGCTACGCAAGTTAGGACATTATACTACCACAATAGACTGACAGAGGCTCTTGCAAATGGTAATGTTTGGAAGGAGCTCAAAGTCCTGGGGCTGCTATCCAAATTGGATGAGGATTTGAATGCCCTGGCGCCGGATGAACTGAATCAGCTCTTTGTTGGAGTGTCAGTCTCGCCGCAGAACAGGGATGGGAGGTGTAGGGATGTCTTGAATACTGCAAGTTTGGAAGGTTTTAAGTTCAAAGAGGTTGGCTTGGCAGATGTCGTCCTTGCAGTCTCCCATCTCTCGTCTCAGGCTCGTAGAGAGGATGGCATTCCTCAAAGTGTTGTTGCTAAAGCCCTCCCTGTAATTGGCGAACATCTTGCGGGGTTGTTCAATTCTTCCTTTGCACGAGGTGTTTTCCCGGATCTCTGGAAGAAAGCCCGCGTAAGACCTATGAAAAAATGTGCTGCACCAAAGGGTCCATCTGATTTTAGGCCAATTTCGATCTTATGCTTTCTTTCAAAGGTCCTAGAAAAGATAGCACTAGACCAAATGCAAGAGTTTTTGAAAAAAGAGAAAATCCTCGATCCTCTGCAGACGGGTTTTAAAAAACATCACTCAACTGAGACAGCGCTCCTTAAGGGGGTTTCACCAACGAGGCCTGAACCCACAGAGCAGGGCGCCCCGTGCGACGCGTACAGGCTCTCGTATGCGCTCCCCCTCTCTTTCTGTTGAGAGTTGCTTGCTACGGGACTGAGCACAGACATCGAGAGACGCCTGTCTATGTGTGCGCAGCAAGCGTGCGCGCCAGCGGCGCTCCCGCTCTCTCTCCCCTTGCCATGCATGCGTCTCACGCGCACGTGAAATCTAACCTGATATTCCACACTTTCAGTTAACGTATCTCACGAACGAGACCGCTGGGCTTTCTCAGATTTAAATGTCTTGTTCTAATAGATGTCATTAATAACATTTCGGTTTTTAGAAAAATTGCTAAGAAAACTTTTCGAGTTACAGACGAAAACGTTCATTTCGCGCGGGCCGTCCCATAAGCCGTTGTGTTAAAATGCGCGACTTTGATATTTAATATCTCGAGAACTAAACCGCTGGGAGTTTTTAGATAGAAATATCTTATAGACAATATTATTATCAACACCTGATCAAAATTGAGAGAAATTTCTAAGAAAATGCATTTTGGATGAAACCCCCTTAAATTGACAGAGGATATACGTTGCGGCATCGACAAGAAATACGTCACGTTATTGCTACAGTTTGACTTTAGTAAGGCATTTGACACAATTTCTCCCTCTCGTCTTCTCGATAGGCTGAGACTGATGGGTTTCTCCAGAATTGCTCTTCAGTGGATAGGCTCCTACATTTCTGGTAGGCAACAATGTGTTTGTACACAGTCCCAAGGTTCATCTTCGTGGTTAAACACGAATCTTGGAGTACCACAAGGGTTAGTTCTGGGACCCTTGTTGTTTTGTCTATACATCAACGACATACGTGACGTACTTGACTCGAGATGTATCAATCATATACTGTATACTGATGACTTACAGGTTTATGTACAAGTGCCAAAAGACAGTCTAGATGTGGGCATCCAAACACTGCAGCAGGCGGCAAGGGCAGTGTCGGGATAGGCTGTGGGTGCCTCTCTCAAACTCAACAAGCTAAAAATAAAAGCGATTGTCTTCGGCGGAAATCTTTTTATTAATGATTTTTATTCAAGTGTTGCATCGAGGACGATCTACCTCGCGGATGGTGCCTGCATACCATTCTCTGACACCGTCACAAGTCTTGGTGTTGTGCTTGATGCGAAGCTTTCACGGCAAGCATATATTGACCATGTTACCAAAAAATTCAATCGTGTGATGTTTGCACTACGATTTTTTCGGCGGTACACTACTGAGACCTTGCGTAAAAATCTCGCAACCGCTCTGCTGTTTCTTCATCTGGACTATTGCTCCTTAGGTTTTCTTGATGCATCTCAAGAGTTAAAATACAGACTGCAAAGACTGCAAAATTCATGTGTGAGATATGTGTTAGGTTTGGGTTGGGGTGATCATATTTCGCCCCATAGAGCAACTCTGGGCTGGCTACGCATTGAATCGAAGAGACACTATTTCATGGGAATATTGATGTATAAAATCATAAGTATGTACAACCCGGACTACCTTGAGAGTGTCTTCTCTAGGTATGTACTCAGGTCTGTCACTAGGGGCAAAATTAAAGAATTAACAGTACTCCTGATGCGCACTGAAACTGGAATACATTCTTTCGGTATACGAGGGGCGCACTTTTGGAACTTTCTGCCTGCTGAGGTTAGAAATCTTCCATCGCTCAGCAGGTTTTAAACTGCTCTGAGAAGGCATTTTCTTACGCTAGACTAGCCACTTACGAAATGGGCGACTTCTGTACGTTAAATTATTATTTGTTGTACCATTTATACTGTATTTATTTATTTACTTATTTGAATGAATGTATTTATTAGCGTAAGTGGTGAGTCTGAATGTACAATTATTAGTCTCAAGTTTACTTTTGTCTCCCTGGCTAATGTATTAAAAACTAGTCATTCTTTTGTGTATTTCTAGTCAATTAAGCTTCTGTATGTGATATCACTAATTTCTGGTTTTTGACTTACTTTGTAGTATTATTAGTTTTTAAGAATAATGACTGTGATATCTTAAGTTATCTTTACTAAAGAGAAATAGACTGAGAAGCCTAAATTGGCTGTGTTAGTTTGTATTTTTAAAAAAAGGATTATTGTATTTATATTTAAATTGTTTTTTATATTGGCTGTTTTTTTGTTGTATTCTATACACGAGTATTATACACCGTTTGTAAATTGACCATGTATTTGCAATAAAATGACTATTACTATTACTACTTACATACATATATAATTAATAACGTTAAAACTAATGTTATTATATATTAAGTTTACGTAAATCAAGATGCGTGAGTTGTATTTATATATATGGAGTTATTGATACGGAGTTACTGAAGATTTCAGTCATGTAATAATAAGTATTAGATAAGTATTATAATATTTTTTAAAAATAAAGCTGTAAAAACTAGATACTTTGTGTGAACTTTTTTCCAGGTTAAGTTTGACGTTTATACTTGGGCTCTAGGAGTAGGGGCAATGTACATAAACACCGTTCCGCTCTGCTCCGCTCTGCTCTGCTCTGCTCTGCTCTGCTCCGTTCCGCTCTACTCCGTTCCACAATTCTGAAATAAGTAAAGGAAAAATCACTTACAAACGGAACTGAACTGAAATTGGACAGGGTTTGAGCAGAACAGAACAAAACAGAGCAGAGCAGAGCAGAGCAGAGCAGAGCTGAACGGCGCTTATGTACATTGCCCTGTAGTTCATAGGAAATTGAAAAAAGAAACGTGTGTATGGAAGAATAAAATTAAGTTTATAAAAGAATGAAGAAAGAAAATTTAGGAAGTGGGATAGAAAAAATATCTAAAAGTAAGTTGATTTTATGAAGTAGACTCTGGAGTACAGAATATACATGTAAGGGAAAGTAAATAACGAATATAAATAGACCAAATGAAATTGGAACACCATAGAGTATAATAGAACATATAATTTATTATTATTAGATTATACAAGCATATCCTGACTTGTTTCAGATAATTATATGAGTGTAAGTGAAACAACAAATAAATATAAGTGAGTGGGAATGAGTATTTTGTGAAAAATGTATAATCTGCTTTTATGGAAATTGTAGAGAACTTCGAGCTTCAAGTTTTGTAAAAACTAGAGGATCATCAGATAATACATAGATTTAAATTTAAATTCTAAAGATTCAACTACTATGTTAAAAAAAGCAGCATTGGCCGCTGACTAATACCCAAATAGAATACGTGTATTCACAAAATATGTCCGGCTCAGGATCCAATGCGTATTATAAGGATTTACAGAGTGCCATGTCTTTCCAATAATTAAAAAAATAAGCAGCAATGGCGTTTACTTGTAAAGAACTTGCAGCTAGGATGTACTCTAACCACACGCCTTTGCTAACGGCTTTTGAAACTTAGTATAGTAGTGATTTCAACGAAAAAAACTTTAGGATGAAATAACTTGATATTTATGATACTTTTGTAAATATTGGTAGAAGTCTTGATTTAGGAAGTCATTTCAAGAACTTGTTCATGGACGAAATAAAAGTTTATGCAAAATCAACATTAGGATGCTGAGAAATGCCAAGACGATGTGTTATTGTGAAATTTCAATAAATAAACGATAATTTATTATTAGATTATAAAAGCATATACATGACTTGCTTCAGATAATTATATGAGTGAAAGTGAAACAACAAATAAATACAAATTGAAACTGTACAAGGATTTATATGAGGAAATCCACGGAACCTTTAACTGTTTTGATACTTTTTTCTTAAAGTAATTTATTGCTGCTATTAGTTGAGCATGCGAAGCACATAAACGAGACAAGGTGTAAAATCTTCAATTTTTACGTAGAAAACCAGTCCGGTAATCCATATTAGTATGCCACGCATGCTCAAGTCTGGGGATGTAAAAAACTGACGAAAAAAGTCCACTTTTTCTACTTTTCCCAAAAGTGGACTTTTTTCGACAGTTTTTTACATCCCCAGACTTGAGCATGCGTGGCACACTAATATGGATTACCGGACTGGTTGTCTACGTAAAATTGAAGATTTTACACCTTGTCTCGTTTATGTGCTTCGCACACTCAACTAATAGCAGCAATAAATTACCTTAAGAAACAAGTATCAAAACAGTTAAAGGTTCCGTGGATTTCCTCATATACTGCAATTAAAAAATAATATTACAAGAATATTTTTCACAAAGGATAATTTTTCTGCTTAGAACCGCATTTTATCAAGATCAGAAGGAATATAAGTGAAAACTTGCATGAAAAAACAGCGGATATGATTCAGATAAAATGAAAGAATGTTGAGAAAGCTTTAAATAGCATAGTTTGAAGGATTAAGATTTGTGATGTGACTCGTTTTGTACCTCTAAGTGAAAAAATATCTGTGAATTTTTTGTGAGTAGAATATTATGTGTAGATTATCTTATTGGATAATTGTAATTTAATTATCCAATTAAATAATTGTAGATTAATTGTATATTTTCAACCGCCAAAAAATCAAGTAACAATGCTTGCTTGTAAATACTTTACAGATGAGACTTAATCCGAGAACATACCAACAAGTTTTAAGAACTTCTCAAATTTGGCAAGATACAAGAGTAAGTGAGTGGGGATGAGTATTTTGTGAAAAATTCATAAGTTTCTCTTATGAAAATTGTAGTCAACTTTGAACTTCAAGTTTTGTAAAAGCTAGAGGATCATCAGGTAATACATGGATTTAAATTTAAATTCTGAAGATTGAACTACTATGTAGTAAAAGCTGCATTGGCAGCTAATCTTATTTACATAGATAACTTTAATTATTCTGATTGAACGTTCGGTTGTTGTGATACTAACACCCAGCAATAGCAAGATGTAAGATTTTCTCAGATTATTAGAAGTGCATCAAGCTCAAGTATTTTATACTTTCAGGCTCAGATTTTACTCCTAGAAGAAGATATTAACATAAATAAAAACCAATACTAAAATATATTGCTGAAGTTCATTGCATATCAATGCGTTCAAGAATGGATTGCCAAGTACTTTTTAATAGGGACATTAATTGACGGTTCAGTAATTTGAGGAAACAACGCGCAAACATATTAGTAAACTGTTTAGACTATCTTATTTTCATAGACAACTTTAATTATTGTAGTTAAAAGTTAGGTTCTTGTGATAAGTGTTGAATGTATTATTATTATTATTATTTTTTATTTTACAATAGAGGAAGTGGATAAATAAGTGAATTTGAAAAGTGCATTTAAAAATATGTTTATTATGGTGGTGATCTATGGATCCAAGGTCTTATGTGATGAACCTTGGAACACGAGTTTGTTATATGTGTGTGTGAAAAAACAATTTGAAATAAACAATAAAAATTAGCACAGAGAGTGTGTGGCTTTTTTACTTATCGAATGCCAATGTGTACATGTATAGATACACTTCTATCTGGAACTCGCCTAACTCGCCTCCTTCGCTTACTTAGGGTTTAGTAATGAATTGTGAAGTTGGCGTTTTTCAGTGACATTTTCTTATTTCAATTATTTATTTATTTTTTATTTCATTCAAGCAAGTTTTGTGGGTATTTATCATTTCACGTTTTTGCAATCGGCTACTTAGCGTTACCTGGCAGCTGATGTGCAACAATTAACTAACAGTTCCGTCAGCTGCAAAATATCGATTTGCCTCATATTTCGTGGACATTGTAAGCTAGATCGGTTAGTGGATAGATTAAAATCTCAAACTGAATGAAGCATTTATGAAATTTATGGATTTTTCTCATAGATGAACGGCAATTAAGCATAATGTAATCATACTAAAATAATATAAAAATTTTGTTTAATTTCTCAATAAGTTTTTATTATTCATTTAAAATTCTAAAAGGACCAATATAGTAAGACAATTAAGTTTATAGTAAAGTACTATCCTATACATTTATTATCATTGATAATCAAACTAAATATATTGAAAAAAATAATTTTCTTTAAAAGTTTCTCATGCAGAAATGCCAACGTAAATTTTCACGAAAAAAAAATTGCCGAGGTAGCATGTTTTCCAAATCTCAGCGAGATAGCACGTTTTTCAACGCATCTTCGAGATAGCATATTTTTCAACACATCTTCGAGAATCCTTTTCCTCTAACCCGACGATATGTAATTTCTGTTAAGTGTCCGATATTAGACAAATCCTATGAAAGCCTTTTAAAAACTATTCGAAAAAATTATTCGTCGAATATTTTCTTCGAATAACAGATTATTCGAGAAAATATTCGTTGAATATTTTTTCGCATAATCGGTTATTCGAAAAAATATTCGACGAATAATTTCTCGAATAATCGGTTATTCGAAAAAAATGTTCAACGAATAATTTTTTCGAATATTTTTTCAAAACACTTCTAAAGGCCCAGTTTTTATGAGAAACGTGTTTATTAATCAAAATTATTACATTGCATCAAATATTTACTGAAATAATATGAGTATTCGAGAAAATTTTGCTGACGAATAATGCCGATCTCTGTTTATCTTCAAAAATCGTTTATCGCTATATCACTACATCTTTTAAAAACTTTTGCAAGCAATTAAAAATTATTTCCAAAACCTTTACAATCCTTTACATTACTTTTTCAAAAGTAAGAACTTTTGAAAACCGTAAAAATTTCTTTCTGAAATCACAAGAATTACTTTCCGAAATCTATGCAATCCTTTTAAATGATTTACGTTTTATTTTATAAAAAGGGATTTTACGAATGAATAGTAAATTTTTGTTTTTTTAATTCGATTTCTTTCACGCGATACTGAAAGTCAAATAAAAAAAAAATTGTAAAATCACTTAACGTACAGTTTTATACTTAACAAACATTGTTAAATATACTTTTACGCTTAATAAGTTGTAAAATCTCTATAAAAGAATTTCTTTATTAAAGTAAAAACTAAGGCAGGTATATACAATGTAATTATCATCCCCCTCTCCTCCCGCTCTCTCTTCCTCGCTCTCTCGCCGTCAGCTTACTTGACTACAATAAATTGATTTCAGTACTTTCTTGTGTTTAATTTGTATGGAAGGATAAACAAATTTTAATATATTTCTGAGAACAGTCATACAGTTGTTTCGGAGAGTTGTTTGCATTACTTGACTATTGATAATTGATGTCACAAATTTCGATTGTTTAATTTGCAGTGATTATTATTCTATAGATTATACAGAAAAAACTTATACTTGCCTTATTTTATACTTTGGTAAAAAGTTTTATTATAATGTAACATTGCGAAATTGCCCCGCGCAATGTCAAAGATTTTACCCTGAGCCAAATTTGTAGTTAATGAGCGCCAGGCTCAGAGCACCGGCTACCTCCTCTATGATGAGACTCCTCTCCGGGGCGCGCCGACACGAACTACAGCCTGGGGCGGCTGAAACCCACAGCTAAGCTGAAAAGCGCGAGAATAGACAACACACGTAACGCAACACTCGAAAACGAATAACAAAATTAAGCTTTCAACCAGTTTAATTAACTTTACTTATTTTACAACTTTCACCCGACACTAGGTATTCGCGCACTCCGATGTTACAATAATCTCCCTTAACACAGTTTCTCCTTACTCAACCTATTCCTACTTCGCACCGTTCTTAACCCGCGCAGCGCGCGTTTCGCTAATACGCGAGCTAACTCGGTCGAGAGAGACCCGCACTTCTCGTCTTAGACACGCACGCTCGCTGATGTAACCGCGAATTTACCAGGGCAGAGAGGCAGAAGGAAAGAGCCTCTCGGCGACAGCAAAAAGTACCACTCACCGTACGCACGTCGAAGCTGGAACCGGGGGCTGAAGTCTGCGAGGTCTCTCTCTCTCTCT